>OY660867.1:32205000-32575000 GCA_962446985.1 Xyrichtys novacula
TGGTGCGTATAACAGTGTTACCTTCATGCTAATGTGACTCTTGCTCGGTTATGCTTTCCCCTTGTGAGGTCACCTGTGTTGCTTAACCCTTGTGCTGCCCTTCAGGGTCAAAAAGACCCAGTCAGTATACCCTTGCCCTAGTGGGGTGAATTTAGCCTCCAGTCAGCGTGGACTAAGACAATGCATGACTCCTGATTGTTTTAGCCCCGCCTGGGTTGAACAGACCCCAGTCAAGTATGGATTTGAGAATTCGTAAACTCGCGCCCCTGCCCTCGGCAGGGTCAAATATACCCCACCGTGGTGTACATAGACTTTTTTTTTTTTTTTACTCATTTGAACTCATGACTCCTGACGTTCCAGCGCGCATCTCAAACAGCATACACCCCTGGACCTGATTCTCGCTCATCCTGTGTCCCCCCTCTCACCCGCTTACATTGATTGTAAGCACGTATTTTACAGCGTGAGGACTGTAAAAACATAAAGCTCTAGGTTTTACTTCCAAGGCTACACTACATATAGAGACTAAGACTAAGACTAAGACTTGTTTGATGATTAATGATTTTAATTGTTAATAGTGTTTTATTATTGTTTTTATATGTTCTGTAAAGTGTCCTTGAGTGACGTGAAAGGCGCTTCAAATAAAATGTATTATTATTATTATTATTATTAAGAAAACTTGGAAACTTGGAGGACTGGAAAAAATAAAATAAAATAATAATAATAATAATAATAATAATAATATAACACTAAGTGTTTTAGGAAAGGATGTTGGTATCAACAAAAGTTCCATCACAAGAGTAGAGTAGAATAGAGTGAAAACTGTATTCATCACGGCAGGGAAAACTTAGAGAGTGTCAGAGAGCTTACAAATACAGATAACAGATAACAACAGCCACACTACCTAATTCATATAGATGAGCACAATCTATCACAAAATAAAGGCAGTACAGTGGCAAGGCAAGGGGATTTTGTTTTTACACACACTTTTGTCTCAGAGAGTTTCACATAGCATTATAATGCCAACATCATCTGCCCTTAGACCCTCACATCAACTGAGGAAAAATCGAGAAATAAAACAAAAAAAAGGACAGACAGAGTACAGTAAGTATTCTCTATCTATCTATCTATCTATCTATCTATCTATCTATGTAAAGACATAAATATATTTGCTTTTTGTTTTTGTTCATCTTCTTACTCTGTGTGCTTTTAAAGCAAGGGAATGGCTGTAATAGCTCAAACAAAAAAATGTGAACGCGTAGTAGTGTAGGATATTGTGAATTCCTAGAAAAACAAAATCTGTTTGGATTTTAGATCAACTCAGAAATCCAGTCAAAGAATATAGTTTCTCTCTCTCTCTCTCTCTCTCTCTCTCTTTCTCTGTCTTACTCAGGCTTGTTTCCTTCACAGGGGCGCTTCATTCCGTTATTGCCTAGGAGTAAAAACAGAAAAAGTTTTCTCAAAAGTGTTGCACACCGACAACTGGGACCGTAGAGGACAGACCAGAGTACATTAAGTATTCTATATCTATCTATCTATCTATCTATCTATCTATCTATGTAAAGACATAAATATATTTGCTTTTTGTTTTTGTTCATCTTCTAACTCTGTGTGCTTTTAAAGCAAGGGAATGGCTGTAATAGCTCCAACAAAAAAATGTGAACGCGTAGTAGTGTAGGATATTGTGAATTCCTAGAAAAACAAAATCTGTTTGGATTTTAGATCAACTCAGAAATCCAGTCAAAGAATATAGTTTGTCTCTCTCTCTCTCTCTCTCTCTGAGCAGTGAGTGTGCTGAGTGAGTGTGCGGAGCGATTGATCGTGTGTTTGAACATGTTTTCTTTCTTTTTTGAGGTTTTTTCATTAGAAAAAGTCTGGTTTATTTGTATTAGTAGTTGTAGGTGAGTAGTTTAGTTTGGAGTTTGGTGGTGGTGGGCTGACAGCAGGGCGACATGCCCGTTGTCAGTGGTCATGCCGAGCTGGAGCTGCTAACTCGCCGGCACGCGGTGAAAGTTTTACCTGGAGCTGGCGTGTCGGTGGAGGAGGTGAGCTATGCTGTTGGTGAGGTGGTGGGATTTGAGAGTGTAAAGTCAGCATCAAGAATGAATAGTGCTGTTGTTATTTTTTTAGATGAGGTGAGTAAAGTGGAGAGGGTGGTGGAATCGGGAGTAGTATTGAGGGACACGTTCACTTCCGTGTTTCCTCTGGTAAACGTGGCTAAAAAGATCACAGTGTCCAATGCACCACCGTTTATTAAAAATGATGACCTGTGTAAAGCTTTGGCTAAATACGGTCAAATTGTATCACCAATAAAAATGGTGTTACTAGGGTGCAAATCACCGAAACTAAAGCACGTCGTGTGTCACAGGAGGCAGTTTTTTATGATCCTTAAAGACGCCGAAAATCCCTTAAACCTGTCGCTAAATTTTAAGATTGACGGTTTTAACTATGTGGTTTTTATTACATCGGACACAATGAAGTGTTTTGGGTGTGGGGCCGAAGGACATCTCATCAGAGCTTGTCCTGAGGCTAGAAAGGAGAACGCCGGGGCTCCTGGCCCGGAGCGCATGGCGGATGAGTCCAGCGTGTCGGGCGCGGAGCGGCCGGCGGGTGAAGCCGGGGCTCCGCGCGTGGAGCGGCCGGCGGGAGAGGCCGGGGCTCCGCTCGGGAGTGGCTAGTGGGAGAAGACGGGGCTCCGCGCGCGGAGCGGCCGGCGGGTGGAGACGGGGCTTCGGGCGCGGAGCGCCCAGCGAGTGTGGCCGGGGCTTCGGTCATGGAGAAGCCGGCGAGTGCCGGCGAGTGCCGGCTTCTGCGCGCGGAGCGGCCGGCGGGAGAAGCCGGGGCTTCTGCGCGCGGAGCGTCCGGCGGGAGAAGCCGGGGCTTCTGCGCGCGGAGCGTCCGGCGGGAGAAGCCGGGGGCGCCCGGCGAGCAGGGCCGGGGCTCTGGGCGCAGAGCGCCCGGCGGGTGGAGCCGGGGCTCCGTGCGCGGAGCGGCCGGCGAGTGGGGCCGGGGCTCCGGGCGCGGAGCATGAGACAGACGCCTCGGGCTCCCGTTTGAGTAAGCACGTGCCCGAGGATAACAGCATGGAAGTGTGGTTGAGTGGGGCTGCACCAAATGAAAATAATGTTAAAATTGACCAACAGAAAAAAACTGTAAATACTGTGGTGGAGGGAGGAGGAGAAACCAAATCTGACATCGATAACATGATTGAAGTGATAATGGAAGACGTTTTTAATGAACAAAACGTCAGCCTTAAATACAGTAAGAGAAAACAACCAAATGAGCAGAGTCAGGGGGGAGGGAAGGCCATGAAGGTACTGGAGGACCTTTCTGAGGAAGAGGAGGAGGAGGAAGAGGAGGAGGAAGAGGCTGACTTTACTCCTTCTCAAAAAGAAAAAATAACACATTACAGTGTGTCAAAAATCAAAAAGTTTTTAGCCGACACTAAAGGTCAATGGGCCGTCAAAGTGGAAAATTTTTTCCCAGACTTAAATGGTTTTATAAACTCAGTGAATAGTTTTAAAAAAGAGAATGCGTTCACTGAACAGGAAGTTTACAGACTCAGTAAGCTCAAGAAAAGGGTCAAAGAAACACTCAGAGTGACAAGTAACTGAATTTTATGATGTCGTGTTTTTTATCCCCTGTTTTTATTTGTTCGGTTCTTCTCACAGTTTTTATGAACATTCGTATTGGGACCCTAAACTAGTGCTGGACGATAATTCGATAACAATATATATCGATCGATAGAGGTGTGGTGCAATAGAAAAAAAAACGGGTCGATAAAAAGTTTGATAAAAAACACAGTTTCCCTTTCTTTTTCATCATAGCCTATCATGTAGCTTTTACTACAGTCATTACTTCCTCCCAACCAATCACAAACGCAGACCCAGGTACGCTACGGCACCAAGCCCAGTGTAGCATCTCAACTGGATTTAAAGACTCCATGAACGAGGACAGATGCACTGTGATGAAGAGCTGAAATAAAACACAAAGCACAATTACACTCTCACATTTTCATCCGGGCGCACTTGTCAATCACATACACAATGTTAGCAAACCGGACAACAAATCAATTTACACATGAACAGCCCCCACAAACATACCTTTGCACCATCCAGTTAAGCGCTATTAACGATGTTTCATCCTTTACATGAAGTGGATTCGCGTACCATACGTGCAACATCTCCTTCTTCTCATAGCATGTGTCCCTCGTTTTCCGCGATCAATCACTCAAAAGAACAAACACGGACAACGTCCTGGCCCTTTCAGAATAAAATATAAGTGCCGGATTTGCGCCTTCAAAACAAAAGCACCCAAAACCCAAACATTGCAACACATACGCTTAACCACAAACAGGCATACACAAAAGAGTCATGTAGGATGGTTCCCCTTTGTAAAATGAACAAATATGGGTCATTTACACCCAGCCCCTATCAAACCACAACAGACAGCACGTGTATTAGAAAAAATATTACAGCAAAGAGAAGCGGAGGACATTGTCCCGAAAAAAGGTCTCAGTAGTTCTCCAGCATGGCAATGTTTTGATTTTTAGAAGTCTGACAAAAAGCGAACAGTGGTCGTTTGCAAAATTTGCCGAGAATTAGTAAAAACCAAGTCTGGTAACACAACCAACTTGTTTTACCATCTAAACCGGTCGCAGCCGCAGGAGTACGAGCTGTGTCGGCCGCGCCGCGGCTCCACGTCGTCGGAGGAGGAATCCTCTGGAACCGCTGCCAGCACCGGCACAAAGCAAGTGAAGCAGACCAAACTGGACTTCGTTTCTTGCCAAAATACGACAAAGCGTCCGAGCGGCATAAGGACATCACCCATGCAGTAACATGCTCCATAGCGAGGGACATGCTGCCAATAACTACCGTTGAAAAGCCTGGCTTCAAACAGCTTCTAGCCACTCTCGACCCGCGATATGAAGTGCCCGGCCTCAAGTATTTCTTAAACACAGCGCTTCAGGCATGAAAATGGGTCAGGGGTTGAAAAGGTGAGAAGGGTGCGGAGGAAATACGTTCCGGTGTTGTGCCGTAGAATGCACCCCTGCATCCCGTCCACTCATTAGCTTCTTAAAGTGGAAGAAAATGAGCTCATATTTTACAAAGACGCGAGTATTTGGATCATGGCTACTGGCAGGGGGTGCATTCGGCAGGGGTGCAATCTATGGCACAACACCGGCGTGGATAAGTCCTGCTTCTCGTGCTCAGTTTGCGTATTAAGTCAATCACATGATAATTAAAAAAAAATAAATCTCCCGACCCCGGGAGAAATATTTCAGTGTTCAGACACCAGGCTGTGGGCAGTTTCCCACACAGTTAAAATTGGTAGTATGCTATTCCCACCTAAAGCTATTCTGTTTATTTATATATTTGTTTGTTTTGTTTATTTTCATCAAAAGACTATTTAAATATTTATTTATCAGATTTTCTGGTCCCTTTAGTCTTTATGTTTGTCATTATTTACTGACGTCACTCAGGCCACTTAAGTTGATCTCTTTTTTTTTTTTAAGTTCTTTTTTAAAAAACTTTCAGTTGTGGTAAAAAAAAAAGGTGGTTGAATAAAGGTTTGAATTTGAATTCAGTGCTTGTGTGTTCTTTATTAAAAGTAGGTCATTAAGCAATAGCATAAAACATCCAGGGCTGCAATTAAAATATATGTTAAATAATTATAATAATTATATCGATAATTATCGATATCGATCAATATGATTTATTTTTTATCGATATGCTTTTTTTCTATATCGTCCAGGCCTACCCTAAACATAAATGGAGCTCGCTTGGACTATAAGAGAGCCTCTCTGTTCCAGCTGTGCCAGCTGAAAAAGCTGGACGTACTCTTTGTGCAGGAGACCCACAGTGACCAGAGGAATGAGGGGGACTGGAGAAGGGAGTGGCCAGGCCAGGTCTATCTGAGTCACAAAGTGTCCAACAGTGCTGGGGTGGGGATCCTGTTCTCCAGGTTCTTTAACCCTCAGACTGTGCAGGTGCACCAGGTGATGGATGGACACATTTTAATGGTTAAGGCTCAGTATGAGGATTTTAGATTTGTTTTTGTGTGTGTTTATGCTCCAGTGCTGGGCAGAGACAGAATGCTGTTTTTAAATACGCTGTGTGATGTGGTGGGGGGTGTGGAGGAGGGTTTTTTATTCCTGGGGGGTGATTTTAACTGCACTGCTGATGCAGTGTTGGACAGGAATCACCTGGAGCCTCATCCTGCCTCATCCACTCAGCTGAAAAGACTGATGGAGACTCATGACCTGAAGGACGTGTGGAGAGGTTTGAATGGCTCCACCAGGCAGTACACCTGGTCCCACTGCAAAGACAACAGCTTGTCTCTAGCCAGACTGGACAGATTTTATTGTTTTAAACACCATTTCAGCATTTTTAAGAAATGTCTTATTGTCCCTGTGGGTGTGTCTGACCACTTTTTAGTCCAGTGTGACTTTTTTATCCAAAATGTGAAGACATCCAGCGCCTACTGGCATTTTAACACGGCTCTTTAAGAAGACTGTGCTTTTAAAGATGCTTTTAGGTTTTTATGGGCTTCACACAGGGACAGGAGGGCAGAGTTTTTATCAGTGCAGAGATGGTGGGACTATGGGAAGGTTTTAATTCAGCAGTTCTGTCAGCAGTATACTCGCAACGTCACCAAGCACATCACCAGATCCCTCCAGGTCTTGGAGACTGAGGTACAGAACCTGTTGGACTAAACAGGAGAAGGGAGGCATGTTGAGGCCCTCCAAAAGAGGAAGGCTGCCATAGCCAACCTGCTGGGCACTACAGCACAGGGGGCGCTGGTCCGCTCCCGATACATGAATGCCTCCATGATGGACGCCCCATCGAAGTTCTTCTTCAGCCTGGAGTCAAAAAATGGACAGAGGAAGGTCATCCACAGCCTGCGCGCCGCTGACGGATCCGCCATCACTGGGGCCTCAGAGATCCGCAGGCATGCCACATGTTTTTATAGAGACCTTTTTAAAAGTGAACTGGTGGAGGATCCACAGCTGGAGGCAGACTTTCTGTCTGACCTCCCTAAGGTGGGACAGTCGGGGAACTCTCTCCTGACAGCGGACCTGACTTTGGAGGAACTGCATGTGGCCCTCATGAGCTTGGCCAACGGAAAGGCCCTAGGCATCGACGGGATCCCAGTGGATTTCTATAAGACTTTCTGGCCCGTGGTGGGCGAGGACTTATTGGAAGTTTTTCAGGAGAGTTTAAGAACGGGACTGTTACCGCAGAGCTGCAGGAGGGCTGTCATAACCCTGCTCCCTAAGAAGGGGGACCTCCAAGACCTGAAGAACTGGAGACTGGTCTCACTGCTCTGCGGGGACTATAAGGTCCTCTCCAAAGCCCTGGCTCTACGGCTGCGAGAGGTGATGGCGGAGGTGGTTCATGTAGACCAGACCTACTGTGTGCCCGGCAGACTGATCAGTGATAACATCACTCTGATTCGGCATATTTTGGACGTCTCTAGCTCTTTAGGCGTTGACACTGGTCTGATTTCCATAGACCAGGAAAAGGCTTTTGATCGGGTTGAACACCAATACCTGTGGAAGACGCTTGCCGCCTTCGGGTTCAGCCCAGATTTTATAGCCAGGGTTCAGGTTATGTACCGTGACGTTGCGAGCATACTCAAGATTAATGGTGGTCTGGCTGCTCCCTTCTGCGTACAAAGAGGGGTTCGACAGGGTTGCTCCCTATCCGGGATGCTCTATACTTTAGCGATTGAGCCGCTACTAGAAAAAATGAGGAGGACTCTGACAGGAGTGCTGTTCCCAGAATGTCCTGCAGCGATAAAACTAAGAGCATACACTGACGACATCATGGTGGTTTTAAACACACAGAAGGACATTCAAGTTTTAGAGGACAACGTCAATCTTTTTAACAAACTGTCTTCAGCCAGGGTCAACTGGGCCAAGAGTGTGGCCTTCACCACTAACAAGGACTCCTTGGGGGGGCTGGTACTTCCTGGGGGGCTCCAGTGGACAGTGGGGGGGCTTAAATATCTTGGGGTGTTTTTAGGGGATGAACAGTTTTTAAAGAGAAACTGGGAGGGGGTCCTGGAGGCTGTCGAGGGCCGACTGAAGAGGTGGAGGTGGTTGCAGCCGTCCATGTCTTACAGGGGGAGGACCCTGATCATTAACAACCTGGTGTCGTCCTTCCTGTGGCACAGGTTGGCTGTTGTCGACCCTCCCCCAAACCTGCTCTCCAGGGTCCAGACTGTTTTAATTGACTTTTTCTGGGACAAGCTTCACTGGCTCCCACAGGCGGTGCTGTTCCTCCCTGTGGAAGAGGGAGGTCAGGGGCTGGTGCACCTGGCCAGCAGGGGGGCAGCTTTCAGACTGCATTTTATCCAGCGGCTGCTGTACGGGCCCCAGGACCTGGTGTGGAGGCCCCTGGCTCGGCTGATTCTGCGGAGCGTGGGCGGCCTCGGCCTACAGGAGACTGTGTTTTTATTGGATTTTAAGACTGTGAGTTTTTTATCCCTGCCAGAGTTTTACAGAGGCGTGTTCAGCGTGTGGAAGCTGCTGTGGAGGCAGAGGGTCCAGCACCAAACCTGCTGCTGGCTGCTGAGGGAGCCGCTGGGCCGTGGAGGCCTGCTGAGCAACCCCCCCTGGGCAGGAGCAGCGGTGGCCGAGGACCTAAAGACGGCGGGGATCACCACGCTGGGGACTCTGCTGGACATCACCGGACCTGACCTGCAGGAGACGGAGGAGCTGGCGAGGCGCTTGGGCTGGAGATCGAGGAGGAACGTGAGCCGACTGCTGAGCCACTGGAGAACCTGCCTGACGGGACGAGACCGACAACTGCTGGGAGAACAGCGCCAGGAACAGACTGCCCCCTGTCCCAACCAACCGTTCCCCCCCCTCATCATCCGTCCGGGACCAGACCTGCAGCAGGAGGTGAGCCTGGAGAAGGCCGAGGGAAAGGTTCTCTCAGCTCTGATGGTGAAGACCTTAAACAGAGAGAGACTGCAGCAGCACATCCGGTCCCCCTGGAGGGCTCGGCTGGTCCTGGGGGACAAGGTCCGGGCTGAGTGGAGGAGCCTGTACAAGCCTCCACTCTCCAAGAGGGTGGCTGACCTCCAGTGGAGACTAATCTATGGGATTTTAGCTGTAAACTCTTTTATTTCCATCATGAACACAGCAGTCCAGAACAGCTGTCCGTTCTGTGGAGCAGTGGAGACCATCGTCCACTGCTTCACTGAGTGTCCTCGCCTCGCTCCTCTGTTCAAACTGATGGAATGTGTGTTCAGGAGAGCAGACGAGGTGTTTTCTTTTAAGACATTCATTCTTGGTTTTAAATACAAAAGAGCTCAAAAAGAAAAATGCCAAATGTTGAACTTTGTGCTGGGACAATCAAAATTGGCGATATACGTGAGCAGGAAGCTGAAAGTGGAGGACGGTGTGGACTGTGACCCGGTGCTGCTCCTGAGCAGAACCATCAAAGCGAGGATTCTGATTGACTTTAAGTACTACAGAGAAATGCAGAACATGCTGCGGTTTTATCAAACATGGACCCATGGTGGAGTTCTGTGCTCAGTAAAAGATGGTGGACTGGAGTTTTCAGATCAGCTGGTCTGATCTGTTTTTATTTATTGTTTTTATTTAAAATATTTGTATATATTTATATATATATATATATGATGCTGCTTTAATGTTGAAAAAATGACTTGAATAAAGTTGTTTTGAAAAATCAAAAAAAAAATCTCTCTCTCTCTCCCCCTCTCTCAACATGCGGTTACTCGAACCTGTTTCCCTTCACAGTTGCGCTGCATTCCACAGGGCCACTGCATTCCATCATTGCCTGTTGAACACCGACAACTGGGACCGTAAGGGACAGACCAGAGTACAGTAAGTATTCTATATCTATCTATCTATCTATCTATCTATCTATCTATGTAAAGACATAAATATATTTAGGGCCCGAGCGTAGCTGCTAAGCAGCTGCGAGAGCCCTCTTGTTCCTGATGGATTCTTCTTTTTAGGGCCCGAGCCAGCTGCAGAGCAGCCGGGCGTAGGCCCTATTATTCCCCAAGTGGTTTTTTAGGGCCCGAGCGTAGCTGCTAAGCAGCTGCGAGAGCCCTCTTGTTCCTGCATGTTTCCTTCTTTAGGGCCCGAGCGTAGCTGCTAAGCAGCTGCGAGAGCCCTATTATTCCCCAAGTGGTTTTTCTTTGTTTCTTTCTTTCTTTCTTTCTTTAGGGCCTGAGCGTAGCTGCTAAGCAGCTGCGAGAGCCCTCTTGTTCCTGCATGTTTCCTTCTTTTGTTATTAGGGCCCGAGCGTAGCTGCTAAGCAGCTGCGAGAGCCCTATTATTCCCCAAGTGGTTTTTCTTTGTTTCTTTCTTTCTTCTTTTTCCTCCCCTTTGAACTGGAAAATGGCCCACTTCCCACTGGCGAAAACTCATGAAATTTGGCAGGATGACCGGGCCTGGTGAAAAATTTGATATTCCGAAGTCGCCCAAACAAGAAAATGCAAAATGGCTCCATAGCGCCCCCTAAGGTGAAAATTCACACTATTGACTGTCACGCCTTTACGCTTTGTCAAAATGACACAAAAATTGACACACATATGTATCTCAATAAGATCTACAAAAAAGTCAGTGCGGACGTATCTGTCAAATGTACGGTTAAAGGGTTATTCCGCATTTTTTGCCGATCCGCACACATTGGAATTTTGCTAACTACTCCGAAGGCTTTCTTTCCACCGGCACCACATTTGCTCAGGCCAATCTACACCCCATGGCCATTAAAAGTTATTCAAATCATGACGCTGCACCCCACGGTTTAGGTTCTAGGGGGCACCAAAGATAACCCTAAAATCCACATATTTAAAAGTCTTATAACTTTTTATTTTTGCCCTCACTGGCCTCCAAGTTTTCTAGGATGATGCAATGTCCAGCCATCAACACATTTGTGAAGGAATTTTTACTCCCCAAAAGAGCGCCCCCCCATGGCCGGAGAAAAAAGTCCATTTTTTCTTGTCCCCTAAGGTGAAAATACACATTGTTGAGTGTCACGCCTGTACGCTTTGTCATATTGACACAAAATTTGACACACACATGTATCTCAATAAGATCTACGAAAAAGTCAATGCGCGCGTATCTGTCAAATGTACGGTTAAAGGGTTATTCCACATTTTTTGCTGATCCGCACACATTGGAATTTCGCTAACTCCTCCTAAGGCTGGCGTTCCACCGGCACCACATTTGCTCAGGCCAATCTACACCCCATGGCCATTAAAAGTTATTCAAATCATGACGCTGCAACCCACGGTTTACGTTCTAGGGGGCGCCAAAGATAACCCTAAAATCCACATATTTCAAAGTCTTATAACTTTTTATTTTTGTCCTCACTGGCCTCCAAGTTTTCTAGGATGATGCAATGTCCAGCTATCAACACATTTGTGAAGGAATTTTTACTCCCCAAAAGAGCGCCCCCCATGGCAGGAGAAAAAAGTCCATTTTTTCTTGTCCCCTAAGGTGAAAATACACATTGTAGAGTGTCACGCCTGTACGCTTTGTCAAAATGACACAAAATTTGACATACACGTGTATTTCAATAAGATCTTCGAAAAAGTCAATGGCCACGTATATGTAAAATGTACAGTTAAAGGGTTATTTCACATTTTTTGCAGATCCGCACACATTGGAATTTGGCTAACTCCTCCTAAGGCTTTCGTCCCACTGACACCAAATTTGCTCAGGCCAATCTACACCCCATGGCCATTCAAAGTTGTAAAAATCATGACGCTGCACCCCACGGTTTACGTTCTAGGGGGCGCCAAAGATGACCCAAATATCCACATTCTTAAAAGAATCCACACCCCCCCATCACCCCCCCCCATCCCCCATCCCCCATGGCAGGAGAAACAGTCAAGTTTTTCCTTCCCATCACTCAATGGCTCAATCGCATCACTCTCCCGGCAACACCGTAACAAGGAGCAACTTGCCGTTTGGATATATCCTAGCTGTGTTTGTGCCCTCACTCATGGTCCAGACTTTTTTCAAATAGGACATGTAGTTTGTCTGCAGCGAGTGTTTTGGTAGAAACTGCGCCTCCCATTCATTATAATGGGAAATGACCACAGACAAGTGCGCACACCATCTTTGGACCTTGAGTGTGACGCGATCGGGAGGGGGAGGCGGTCGCGCTGGGGGCGGCGCAACGCGGCTCGGGCCCGACAGTGCCCCACCGGGGTCCTAGTTATTATTAGGGCCCGAGCGTAGCTGCTAAGCAGCTGCGAGAGCCCTATTATTCCCCAAGGGGTTTTTCTTTGTTTCTTTAGGGCCCGAGCGTAGCTGCTAAGCAGCTGCGAGAGCCCTCTTGTTCCTGCATGTTTCCTTCTTTTGTTATTAGGGCCCGAGCCAGCTGCAGAGCAGCCGGGCGTAGTTAGGGCCCGAGCCAGCTGCAGAGCAGCCGGGCGTAGGCCCTGTTATTCCTGTAGGGGTTTTTCTTTGTTTCTTTCTTTCTTCTTTTTCCTCCCCTTTGAACTGGAAAATGGCCCACTTCCCACTGGCGAAAACTCATGAAATTTGGCAGGATGACCGGGCCTGGTGAAAAATTTGATATTCCGAAGTCGCCCAAACAAGAAAATGCAAAATGGCTCCATAGCGCCCCCTAAGGTGAAAATTCACACTATTGACTGTCACGCCTTTACGCTTTGTCAAAATGACACAAAAATTGACACACATATGTATCTCAATAAGATCTACAAAAAAGTCAGTGCGGACGTATCTGTCAAATGTACGGTTAAAGGGTTATTCCGCATTTTTTGCCGATCCGCACACATTGGAATTTTGCTAACTACTCCGAAGGCTTTCTTTCCACCGGCACCACATTTGCTCAGGCCAATCTACACCCCATGGCCATTAAAAGTTATTCAAATCATGACGCTGCACCCCACGGTTTAGGTTCTAGGGGGCACCAAAGATAACCCTAAAATCCACATATTTAAAAGTCTTATAACTTTTTATTTTTGCCCTCACTGGCCTCCAAGTTTTCTAGGATGATGCAATGTCCAGCCATCAACACATTTGTGAAGGAATTTTTACTCCCCAAAAGAGCGCCCCCCATGGCCGGAGAAAAAAGTCCATTTTTTCTTGTCCCCTAAGGTGAAAATACACATTGTTGAGTGTCACGCCTGTACGCTTTGTCATATTGACACAAAATTTGACACACACATGTATCTCAATAAGATCTACGAAAAAGTCAATGCGCGCGTATCTGTCAAATGTACGGTTAAAGGGTTATTCCACATTTTTTGCTGATCCGCACACATTGGAATTTCGCTAACTCCTCCTAAGGCTGGCGTTCCACCGGCACCACATTTGCTCAGGCCAATCTACACCCCATGGCCATTAAAAGTTATTCAAATCATGACGCTGCAACCCACGGTTTACGTTCTAGGGGGCGCCAAAGATAACCCTAAAATCCACATATTTCAAAGTCTTATAACTTTTTATTTTTGTCCTCACTGGCCTCCAAGTTTTCTAGGATGATGCAATGTCCAGCTATCAACACATTTGTGAAGGAATTTTTACTCCCCAAAAGAGCGCCCCCCCATGGCAGGAGAAAAAAGTCCATTTTTTCTTGTCCCCTAAGGTGAAAATACACATTGTAGAGTGTCACGCCTGTACGCTTTGTCAAAATGACACAAAATTTGACATACACGTGTATTTCAATAAGATCTTCGAAAAAGTCAATGGCCACGTATATGTAAAATGTACAGTTAAAGGGTTATTTCACATTTTTTGCAGATCCGCACACATTGGAATTTGGCTAACTCCTCCTAAGGCTTTCGTCCCACTGACACCAAATTTGCTCAGGCCAATCTACACCCCATGGCCATTCAAAGTTGTAAAAATCATGACGCTGCACCCCACGGTTTACGTTCTAGGGGGCGCCAAAGATGACCCAAATATCCACATTCTTAAAAGAATCCACACCCCCCCCCCATCCCCCATCCCCCATGGCAGGAGAAACAGTCAAGTTTTTCCTTCCCATCACTCAATGGCTCAATCGCATCACTCTCCCGGCAACACCGTAACAAGGAGCAACTTGCCGTTTGGATATATCCTAGCTGTGTTTGTGCCCTCACTCATGGTCCAGACTTTTTTCAAATAGGACATGTAGTTTGTCTGCAGCGAGTGTTTTGGTAGAAACTGCGCCTCCCATTCATTATAATGGGAAATGACCACAGACAAGTGCGCACACCATCTTTGGACCTTGAGTGTGACGCGATCGGGAGGGGGAGGCGGTCGCGCTGGGGGCGGCGCAACGCGGCTCGGGCCCGACAGTGCCCCACCGGGGTCCTAGTTATTATTAGGGCCCGAGCGTAGCTGCTAAGCAGCTGCGAGAGCCCTATTATTCCCCAAGGGGTTTTTCTTTGTTTCTTTAGGGCCCGAGCGTAGCTGCTAAGCAGCTGCGAGAGCCCTCTTGTTCCTGCATGTTTCCTTCTTTTGTTATTAGGGCCCGAGCCAGCTGCAGAGCAGCCGGGCGTAGTTAGGGCCCGAGCCAGCTGCAGAGCAGCCGGGCGTAGGCCCTGTTATTCCTGTAGGGGTTTTTCTTTGTTTCTTTCTTTCTTCTTTTTCCTCCCCTTTGAACTGGAAAATGGCCAACTTCCCACTGGCGAAAACTCAGGAAATTTGGCAGGACGACCGGGCCTGGTGAAAAATTTGATATTCCGAAGTCGCCCAAACAAAAAAATGCAAAATGGCTCCATAGCGCCCCCTAAGGTGAAAATTCACACTATTGACTGTCACGCCTGTACGCTTTGTCAAAATGACACAAAAATTGACACACACATGTATCTCAATAAGATCTACAAAAAAGTCAGTGCGGGCGTATCTGTCAAATGTACGGTTAAAGGGTTATTTCGCATTTTTTGCCGATCCGCACACATTGGAATTTCGCTAACTCCTCCGAAGGCTTTCGTTCCACCGGCACCACATTTGCTCAGGCCAATCTACACCCCATGGCCATTAAAAGTTATTCAAATCATGACGCTGCACCCCACGGTTTAGGTTCTAGGGGGCGCCAAAGATAACCCTAAAATCCACATTTTTAAAAGTCTTATAACTTTTTATTTTTGCCCTCACTGGCCTCCAAGTTTTCTAGGATGATGCAATGTCCAGCCATCAACACATTTGTGAAGGAATTTTTACTCCCCAAAAGAGCGCCCCCCCATGGCAGGAGAAAAAAGTCCATTTTTTCTTGTCCCCTAAGGTGAAAATACACATTGTTGAGTGTCACGCCTGTACGCTTTGTCAAAATGACACAAAAATTGACACACACATGTATCTCAATAAGATCTACAAAAAAGTCCATGCGCGCGTATCTGTCTAATGTACGGTTAAAGGGTTATTCCGCATTTTTTGCCGATTCGCACACATTGGAATTTCGCTAACTCCTCCGAAGGCTTTCGTTCCACCGGCACCACATTTGCTCAGGCCAAATTACACCCCATGGCCATTAAAAGTTATTCAAATCATGACGCTGCACCCCACGGTTTACGTTCTAGGGGGCGCCAAAGATAACCCAAAAATCCACATTTTTAAAAGTCTTATAACTTTTTATTTTTGTCCTCACTGGCCTCCAAGTTTTCTAGGATGATGCAATGTCCAGCCATCAACACATTTGTGAAGGAATTTTTACTCCCCAAAAGAGCGCCCCCCATGGCAGGAGAAAAAAGTCCATTTTTTCTTGTCCCCTAAGGTGAAAATACACATTGTTGACTGTCACGCCTGTACGCTTTGGCAAAATGACACAAAAATTGACAATCATGTGTATCTCAATTAGATCTACGAAAAAGTCAAAGAGCGCGTATCTGTATAATGTACGGTAAAAGGGCTATTTTGCATTTTTTGCCGATTCACACACATTGGAATTTCGCTAACTCCTCCTAAGGCTTTCGTCCCACTGACACCAAATTTGCTCAGGCCAATCTACACTCCATGGCCATTCAAAGTTGTAAAAATCATGACGCTGCACCCCACGGTTTACGTTTTAGGGGGCGCCAAAGATGACCCAAATATACATTACAGTAGACAAAGTAGTTTTGCCCACTGAGTGGCGCCAAAGGGACTTGTCTGTGGAGTCTGTGAGTCACTATTGGCCGTTTTTGACTACTTTAGATTTTACCTTTATATTTCCTCTTACAAAATTTTTACCTTGCCTTGCCTGGTATCATTTTTTTCAGCACAACCTCACCTGTGTCAATTTACAGTTATTTTATCATTTTGACATACTATATTTACACATTGGACCCAAATTCACACACAAAACATAAAATCCGAGTGGAAAAAAGTAACGTTTTTACTGTGAAAACCACAAATATGTGTGATGAACTGTTTTTAAAACTTAAACTTCAATTAAAAATTGTAAACTTCAAAACATATGCAAATTTTTAACAAAGAACATAGTAATTTACCTCTATTGACATCAAAATGCAGGCAATGGCCCAGGTGTTCTTTGTAAAATTATTTACAAAACACTGTATAGTCTCACAAATGTCACTTTTTATTTATGCCACTACAAAAAAACATGATGTAAATGATGCATGATGTAAAACATGATGTAAAAAACTTGTGTAGATCCTCCTCTATGTTAGTCCATGTGTAATTTTTCCATAATTCTTTGTTTTTTGCAGCATTTTTGTTAGTGTAACTGCAGATTGTGCTGACAGTGTCTATGGCAAAAAAAAAAAAAAAAAAACTGAAAATGCCTCAACATGAACCCCTGGTGGTCTCTGAGGGTGAAACCTGCTAACTGCTGCAGCTCTGTCAGCTTCAGTCTCCCATGCAGAGCTCGGAGCGCATGTGTGGCTCTGCACCCTTAGCAGCGTTGCTAACTCCTCAGTAAGGAAAGCCTGCTTCATGTCAGAGTCTCTAAACTCCAGAAGAAGTCGATAAAAGTCACTTTCTTTCTAAAAAGTCGTTAGGGGGTCTGAAAAGTCATTGAATCTAACAACAAAGTCGCTAGGTTTGCAACTACGTGTCCCAGACTGCATCCCTGCTGAGAGTCCCTCCCTCCCTTCTCATATTGCAGGAAGAACGTAAGTTCCCGCCCCTTGTCAATCAGTCACCATATAATTTTGGATTGGTTGTTGTGGTGAAGTTTTCCACCAATAGGAGAGATGTTGTGGTGTGTGTTTTTTTTTTCCTTTGGCAAGCCTTTTCCGCCTGTAAGACCTGTCGCTAATGTCTGCATGCTATGTTTTCCTGTCTCATACAGCGCGATCGAGCGCCGAACGTGATCAAAATAAGCAGAAAACAAGTATCGTGGACATAATTTATCATAACTCTGGTTTTATTTGGCCTATCAACACAATTTAAAAACTGGTATATAGGTTGAGGTCCTCACTTTTGAGATAAATTGAAACGGAGAGTCAACGAGGCTCCGTCTTGCAGCTACATCCGGTTAAATATGTCATGTGACTTGAACGCACACACACACACACACACACACACACACACACACACACACACAGACACACACACACACGCACACACACACACTCAGAGTCTGGTTTTTAGCACCTGCAAAAACATGCTATTTACATATTTGACAAGAATGCAGAGGCTCCTTTTGCCCCTGAAAAAAATCATATTTCAAACACAACTTGACTGGTCATTTCTCCAAAAGACAACCATGAAGCTCCATCCAAACCTGAAGCAGGCAGTTGGTGCATGTGTACAGTAACCTGAGGGGAGTGAGGTGACTGCTTCTGAGGAGAACATGAGCAGTGAAGATTCACCTTAGAGCTAGAACAGAGATGTGCACATGATTATACAGGGGCAGGGGCTCAAGTTTTTTCCAGTTGTTTATACAATATGGAAATTAATGTGAAATTAAAAAACAAAGTATTAATAGGAAGGTAATGACTGTCCTGTGTAGGTGACAGTGATATCCAATAGGCTAGGCACTCACGAGGCTGGCTGTGGCAAGTGTAAGTGAAAGCAACACGCACTGGCAGGAAGAACAGCAAACGCCGATGAAGGAAAAGGGTCTTTGCAGTGATGGGCGTTACCAGAGAGGGCGATGGCCAGAGGACACAAATGGGACGGGGAGGCAGCGCGTTGGGGGGGGGGACGCGACACAGCTCGGGCCCGCCAGTGCCCCAACGGGGTCCTAGTTATTATTATTATTAGGGCCCGAGCCAGCTGCAGAGCAGCCGGGCGTAGGCCCTATTATTCCCCAAGTGGTTTTTCTTTGTTTCTTTAGGGCCCGAGCGTAGCTGCTAAGCAGCTGCGAGAGCCCTCTTGTTCCTGATGGATTCTTCTTTCGTTATTTTTCCTCCGCTTTAAACTGGAAAATGGCCCACTTCCCACTGGCGAAAACTCAGGAAATTTGGCAGGACGACCGGGCCTGGTGAAAAATTTGATATTCTGAAGTCGCCCAAACAAAAAAATGAAAAATGGCTCCATAGCGCCCCCTATGGTGAAAACTCACCTGACGCCTGTACGCTTTGTCAAAATGACACAAAATTTGACACACATGTGTATCTCAATAAGATCTACAAAAAAGTCAGTGCAGGCGTATCCGTCAAATGTACGGTTAAAGGGCTATTTCGCATTTTTTGCCGATCCGCACACATTGGAATTTCGCTAACTCCTCCGAAGGCTTTCGTTCCACCGGCACCAAATTTGCTCAGGCCAATCTACACCCCATGGCCATTCAAAGTTGTACAAATCATGACGCTGCACCCCACGGTTTATGTTCTAGGGGGCGCCAAAGATAACCCAAAAATCCACATTCTTAAAAGTCTTATAACTTTTTATTTTTGTCCTCACTGGCCTCCAAGTTTTCTAGGATGATGCTATGTCCAGCCATCAACACATGTGTTAAGGAATTTTTACTCCCCAAAAGAGCGCCCCCCCATGGCAGGAGAAAAAAGTCAATTTTTTCTTGTCCCCTAAGGTGAAAATACACATTGTTGAGTGTCACGCCTGAACTCTTTGTCATATTGACACAAAAATTGACAATCATGTGTATCTCAATTAGATCTACGAAAAAGTCAAAGAGCGCGTATCTGTATAATGTACGGTAAAAGGGCTATTTTGCATTTTTTGCCGATCCGCACACATTGGAATTTCGCTAACTCCTCCGAAGGCTTTCGTTCCACCGGCACCAAATTTGCTCAGGCCAATCTACACCCCATGGCCATTAAAGTTGTAAAAATCATGACGCTGCACCCCACGGTTTAGGTTCTAGGGGGCGCCAAAGATAACCCTAAAATCCAAATATTTAAAAGTCTTATAACTTTTTATTTTTGTCCTCACTGGCCTCCAAGTTTTCTAGGATGATGCAATGTCCAGCCATCAACACATTTGTGAAGGAATTTTTACTCCCCAAAAGAGCGCCCCCCATGGCAGGAGAAAAAAGTCAATTTTTTCTTGTCCCCTAAGGTGAAAATACACATTGTTGAGTGTCACGCCTATACGCTTTGTCATATTGACCCAAAATTTGACAATCACGTGTATCTCAATAAGATCTACGAAAAAGTAAATGGGCACGTATCTGTAAAATGTACGGTTAAAGAGTTATTTCGCATTTTTTCCCGATCCGCACACATTGGAATGTGGCTAACTCCTCCGAAGGCTTTAGTTCCACCGCCACCAAATTTGCTCAGGCCAATCTACACCCCATGGCCATTAAAAGTTGTACAAATCATGACGCTGCACTCCACGGTTTAGGTTCTAGGGGGCGCCAAAGATAACCCAAAAATCCACATTCTTAATAGTCTTATAACTTTTTATTTTTGTCCTCACTGGCCTCCAAGTTTTCTAGGATGATGCAATGTCCAGCCATCAACACATTTGTAAAGGAATTTTTACTCCCGAAAAGAGCGCCCCCCCATGGCAGGAGAAAAAAGTCCATTTTTTCTTGTCCCCTAAGGTGAAAAAACACATTGTTGAGATTCACGCCTATACGCTTTGGCAAAATAACACAAAATTTGACACACACGTGTATCTCAATAAGATCTACGAAAAAGTCAATGGGCACGTATCTGTAAAATGTACGGTTAAAGGGCTATTTCGCATTTTTTGCCGATTCGCACACATTGGAATGTGGCTAACTCCTCCTAAGGCTTTCTTCCCACCGACACGAAATTTGCTCAAGCCGATCTACATACCATGGCCATTCAAAGTTGTAAAAATCATGCCGCTGCACCCCATGGTTTACGTTCTAGGGGGCGCCAAAGATGACCCAAATATCCACATTCTTAAAAGAATCCACCCCCCCCCCCCCCCCAAGGCAGGAGAAAAAGTCCAGTTAACCCTGCCCATCGCTCAATGGCTCAATCGCATCGCTCTCCTGGCAACACCGTAAGGAGGAGCAACTTGCCATTTGGATATATCCTAGCTGTGTTTGTGCCCTCACTCATGGTCCAGACTTTTTTCAAATAGGACATGTAGTTTGTCTGCAGCGACCGTTTTGGTAGAAACTGCGCCTCCCATTCATTATAATGGGAAATGACCACAGACAAGTGCGCACACCATCTTTGGACCTTGAGTGTGATGCGATCGGGAGGGGGAGGCGGTCGCGCTGGGGGCGGCGCGACGCGGCTCGGGCCCGACAGTGCCCCACCGGGGCCCTAGTTCTTTCTTTCTTAGGGCCCGAGCCAGCTGCAGAGCACCCGGGCGTAGGCCCTGTTATTCCTGTAGGGGTTTTTTAGGGCCCGAGCGTAGCTGCTAAGCAGCTGCGAGAGCCCTCTTGTTCCTGTAGTTTCCTTCTTTAGGGCCCGAGCCAGCTGCAGAGCAGCCGGGCGTAGGCCCTATTATTCCCCAAGTGGTTTTTCTTTGTTTCTTTCTTTCTTTCTTTAGGGCCCGAGCGTAGCTGCTAAGCAGCTGCGAGAGCCCTCTTGTTCCTGTAGTTTCCTTCTTTTGTTATTATTATTATTATTTTTCCTCCCCTTTGAACTGGAAAATGGCCCACTTCCCACTGGCGAAAACTCATGAAATTTGGCAGGACGACCGGGCCTGGTGAAAAATTTGATATTCCGAAGTCGCCCAAACAAGAAAATGCAAAATGGCTCCATAGCGCCCCCTAAGGTGAAAATTCACACTATTCACTGTCACGCCTGTACGCTTTGTCAAAATGACACAAAAATTGACACACACATGTATCTCAATAAGATCTACAAAAAAGTCAGTGCGGGCGTATCTGTCAAATGTACGGTTAAAGGGTTATTTCGCATTTTTTGCCGATCCGCACACATTGGAATTTTGCTAACTCCTCCGAAGGCTTTCGTTCCACCGGCACCACATTTGCTCAGGCCAATCTACACCCCATGGCCATTAAAAGTTATTCAAATCATGACGCTGCACCCCACGGTTTAGGTTCTAGGGGGCGCCAAAGATAACCCTAAGATCCACATATTTAAAAGTCTTATAACTTTTTATTTTTGCCCTCACTGGCCTCCAAGTTTTCTAGGATGATGCAATGTCCAGCCATCAACACATTTGTGAAGGAATTTTTACTCCCCAAAAGAGCGCCCCCCCATGGCAGGAGAAAAAAGTCCATTTTTTCTTGTCCCCTAAGGTGAAAATACACATTGTTGAGTGTAACACCTGTACGCTTTGGCAAAATGACACAAAAATTGACACACACATGTATCTCAATAAGATCTTCGAAAAAGTCAATGGCCACGTATCTGTAAAATGTACGGTTAAAGGGTTATTTCGCATTTTTTGCAGATTCGCACACATTGGAATGTGGCTAACTCCTCCTAAGGCTTTCGTCCCACTGACACCAAATTTGCTCAGGCCAATCTACACCCCATGGCCATTCAAAGTTGTAAAAATCATGACGCTGCACCCCACGGTTTACGTTCTAGGGGGCGCCAAAGATGACCCAAAAATCCACATTCTTAAAAGAATCCACATCCCCCCCCCTATGGCAGGAGAAAAAGTCAAGTTTTTCCTGCCCATCGCTCAATGGCTCAATCGCATCGCTCTCCAGGCAACACCGTAAGGAGGAGCAACCTGGCATTTCGATATATCATAGCTGTGTTTGTGCCCTCACTCATGGTCCAGACTTTTTTCAAATAGGACATGAAGTTTGTCTGCAGCGAGTGTTTTGGTAGAAACTGCGCCTCCCATTCATTATAATGGGAAATGACCACAGACAAGTGCGCACACCATCTTTGGTTCTTGAGTGTGACTCGATCGGGACGGGGAGGCGGTCGCACTGGGGGCGGCGCGACGCGGCTCGGGCCCGACAGTGCCCCACCGGGGCCCTAGTTCTTTCTTTCTTTCTTCTTTTTCCTCCCCTTTGAACTGGAAAATGGCCCACTTCCCACTGGCGAAAACTCATGAAATTTGGCAGGACGACCGGGCCTGGTGAAAAATTCGATATTCTGAAGTCGCCCAAACAATAAAATGCAAAATGGCTCCATAGCGCCCCCTAAGGTGGAAATTCACACTATTGACTGTCACGCCTGTACGCTTTGTCATATTGACACAAAAATTGACACACATATGTATCTCAATAAGATCTACAAAAAAGTCAGTGCGGCCGTATCTGTCAAAATTACGGTTAAAGGGTTATTTCGCATTTTTTGCCGATCCGCACACATTGGAATTTCGCTAACTCCTCCGAAGGCTTTCGTTCCACCAGCACCACATTTGCTCAGGCCAATCTACACCCCGTGGCCATTAAAAGTTATCAAAATCATGACGCTGCACCCCAAGGTTTAGGTTCTAGGGGGCGCCAAAGATAACACTAAAATCCACATATTTAAAAGTCTTATAACTTTTTATTTTTGTCCTCACTGGCCTCCAAGTTTTCTAGGATGATGCAATGTCCAGCCATCAACACATTTGTGAAGGAATTTTTACTCCCCAAAAGAGCGCCCCCCCATGGCAGGAGAAAAAAGTCAATTTTTTCTTGTCCCCTAAGGTGAAAATACACATTGTTGAGTGTCACGCCTATACGCTTTGTCAAAATGACACAAAAATTGACACACACATGTAACTCAATAAGATCTACAAAAAAGTCAGTGCGCGCGTATCTGTCAAATGTACGGTTAAAGGGTTATTCCGCATTTTTTGCCGATACGCACACATTGGAATTTCGCTAACTCCTCCGAAGGCTTTCGTTCCACCGGCACCACATTTGCTCAGGCCAATCTACACCCCATGGCCATTAAAAGTTATTCAAATCATGATGCTGCACCCCATGGTTTAGGTTCTAGGGGGCGCCAAAAATAACCCAAAAATCCACATTCTTAAATGTTTTATAACTTTTTATTTTTGTCCTCACTGGCCTCCAAGTTTTCTAGGATGATGCAATGTCCAGCCATCAACACATTTGTGAAGGAATTTTTACTCCCCAAAAGAGCGCCCCCCCATGGTAGGAGAAAAAAGTCAATTTTTTCTTGTCCCCTTACATAAAAATACACATTGTTGAGTGTCACGCCTGAACGCTTTGTCATATTGACACAAAAATTGACAATCATGTGTATCTCAATTAGATCTACGAAAAAGTCAAAGAGCGCGTATCTGTATAATGTACGGTTAAAGGGCTATTTTGCATTTTTTGCCGATTCGCACACATTGGAATGTGGCTATCTCCTCCTAAGGCTTTCGTCCCACCGATACCAAATTTGCTCAGGGCAATCTACACCCCATGCCCATTCAAAGTTGTAAAAATCATGACGCTGCACCCCACGGTTTACGTTCTAGGGGGCGCCAAAGATGACCCAAAAATCCACATTCTTAAAAGTCATTTTGGCCACTGCAGGAGTACAGAGTACTGCAGTTCTAGGGGGCGCCAAAGATGACCCAAAAATCCACATTCTTAAAAGTCTTTTTGGCCACTGCAGGAGTACAGAGTACTGCAGGATACACACACATATACACACACGCCAACATACACACACACACACACACACACACACACACAGACACACACACACACTCAGAGTCTGTTTTTTAGCACCTGCAAAAACATGCTGTTTACATATTTGACAAGAATGCAGAGGCTTCCTTTTGCCCCTGAAAAAAATCAAATTTCAAACACAACTTGACTGTTCATTTCTCCAAAAGACAACCATGAAGCTCCATTTCAAACCTGAAGCAGATAGTTGGTGCATGTGTACAGTAACCTGAGGGGAGTGAGGTGACTATTTCTGAGGAGAACATGAGCAGTGAAGATTCACCTTGGAGCTAGAACAGGGACGTGCACATGATTATACAGGGGCAGGGGCTCAAGTTTTTTCCAGTCATTTATACAATATGGAAATTAATGTGAAATTAAACCACAAATATGTGTGATGAACTGTTTTTAAAACTTAAACTTCAAATAAAAATTGTAAACTTCAAAACATATGCAAATTTTTAACAAAGAACATAGTAATTTACCTCTATTGACATCAAAATGCAGGCAATGGCCCAGGCGTTCTTTGTAAAATTATTTACAAAACACTGTATAGTCTCACAAATGTCACTTTTTATTTATGCCACTACAAAAAAACATGATGTAAATGATGCATGATGTAAAACATGATGTAAAAAACTTGTGTAGATCCTCCTCTATGTTAGTCCATGTGTAATTTTTCCATAATTCTTTGTTTTTTGCAGCATTTTTGTTAGTGTAACTGCAGATTGTGCTGACAATGTCTATGGCACAAAAAAAAAAAAAACTGAAAATGCCTCAACATGAACCCCTGGTGGTCTCTGAGGGTGAAACCTGCTAACTGCTGCAGCTCTGTCAGCTTCAGTCTCCCATGCAGAGCTCGGAGCGCATGTGTGGCTCTGCACCCTTAGCAGCGTTGCTAACTCCTCAGTAAGGAAAGCCTGCTTCATGTCAGAGTCTCTAAACTCCAGAAGAAGTCGATAAAAGTCACTTTCTTTCTAAAAAAAAGTCGTTAGGGGGTCTGAAAAGTCATTGAATCTAACAACAAAGTCGCTAGGTTTGCAACTACGTGTCCCAGACTGCATCCCTGCTGAGAGTCCCTCCCTCCCTTCTCATATTGCAGGAAGAACGTAAGTTCCCGCCCCTTGTCAATCAGTCACCATATAATTTTGGATTGGTTGTTGTGGTGAAGTTTTCCACCAATAGGAGAGATGTTGTGGTGTGTATTTTTTTTCCTTTGGCAAGCCTTTTCCGCCTGTAAGACCTGTCGCTAATGTCTGCATGCTATGTTTTCCTGTCTCATACAGCGCGATCGAGCGCCGAATGTGATCAAAATAAGCAGAAAACAAGTATCGCGGACATAATTTATCATAACTCTGGTTTTATTTGGCCTATCAACACAATTTAAAAACTGGTATATAGGTTGAGGTCCTCACTTTTGAGATAAATTGAAACGGAGAGTCAACGAGGCTCCGTCTTGCAGCTACATCCGGTTAAATATGTCATGTGACTTGAACGCACACACACACACACACACAGACACACACACACACGCACACACACACACTCAGAGTCTGGTTTTTAGCACCTGCAAAAACATGCTATTTACATATTTGACAAGAATGCAGAGGCTCCTTTTGCCCCTGAAAAAAATCAAATTTCAAACACAACTTGACTGGTCATTTCTCCAAAAGACAACCATGAAGCTCCATCCATGTGAAATTAAAAAACAAAGTATTAATAGAAAGGTAATGACTGTCCTGTGTAGGTGACAGTGATATCGAATAGGCTAGGCACTCACGAGGCTGGCTGTGGCAAGTGTAAGTGAAAGCAACACGCACTGGCAGGAAGAACAGCAAACGCCGATGAAGGAAAAGGGTCTTTGCAGTGATGGGCGTTACCAAAGAGGGCGATGGCCAGAGGACACAAATGGGACGGGGAGGCAGCGCGTTGGGGGGGGGGCGTGACACAGCTCGGGCCCGCCAGTGCCCCAACGGGGTCCTAGTTTGTTATTATTATTTTTCCTCCCCTTTGAACTGGAAAATGGCCCACTTCCCACTGGCGAAAACTCATGAAATTTGGCAGGACGACCGGGCCTGGTGAAAAATTTGATATTCCGAAGTCGCCCAAACAAGAAAATGCAAAATGGCTCCATAGCGCCCCCTAAGGTGAAAATTCACACTATTCACTGTCACGCCTGTACGCTTTGTCAAAATGACACAAAAATTGACACACACATGTATCTCAATAAGATCTACAAAAAAGTCAGTGCGGGCGTATCTGTCAAATGTACGGTTAAAGGGTTATTTCGCATTTTTTGCCGATCCGCACACATTGGAATTTCGCTAACTCCTCCGAAGGCTTTCGTTCCACCGGCACCACATTTGCTCAGGCCAATCTACACCCCATGGCCATTAAAAGTTATTCAAATCATGACGCTGCACCCCACGGTTTAGGTTCTAGGGGGCGCCAAAGATAACCCTAAGATCCACATTTTTAAAAGTCTTATAACTTTTTATTTTTGTCCTCACTGGCCTCCAAGTTTTCTAGGATGATGCAATGTCCAGCCATCAACACATTTGTGAAGGAATTTTTACTCCCCAAAAGAGCGCCCCCCCATGGCAGGAGAAAAAAGTCCATTTTTTCTTGTCCCCTAAGGTGAAAATACACATTGTTGACTGTCACGCCTGTACGCTTTGGCAAAATGACACAAAAATTGACAATCATGTGTATCTCAATTAGATCTACGAAAAAGTCAAAGAGCGCGTATCTGTATAATGTACGGTAAAAGGGCTATTTTGCATTTTTTGCCGATTCACACACATTGGAATTTCGCTAACTCCTCCTAAGGCTTTCGTCCCACTGACACCAAATTTGCTCAGGCCAATCTACACTCCATGGCCATTCAAAGTTGTAAAAATCATGACGCTGCACCCCACGGTTTACGTTTTAGGGGGCGCCAAAGATGACCCAAATATACATTACAGTAGACAAAGTAGTTTTGCCCACTGAGTGGCGCCAAAGGGACTTGTCTGTGGAGTCTGTGAGTCACTATTGGCCGTTTTTGACTACTTTAGATTTTACCTTTATATTTCCTCTTACAAAATTTTTACCTTGCCTTGCCTGGTATCATTTTTTTCAGCACAACCTCACCTGTGTCAATTTACAGTTATTTTATCATTTTGACATACTATATTTACACATTGGACCCAAATTCACACACAAAACATAAAATCCGAGTGGAAAAAAGTAACGTTTTTACTGTGAAAACCACAAATATGTGTGATGAACTGTTTTTAAAACTTAAACTTCAATTAAAAATTGTAAACTTCAAAACATATGCAAATTTTTAACAAAGAACATAGTAATTTACCTCTATTGACATCAAAATGCAGGCAATGGCCCAGGTGTTCTTTGTAAAATTATTTACAAAACACTGTATAGTCTCACAAATGTCACTTTTTATTTATGCCACTACAAAAAAACATGATGTAAATGATGCATGATGTAAAACATGATGTAAAAAACTTGTGTAGATCCTCCTCTATGTTAGTCCATGTGTAATTTTTCCATAATTCTTTGTTTTTTGCAGCATTTTTGTTAGTGTAACTGCAGATTGTGCTGACAGTGTCTATGGCAAAAAAAAAAAAAAAAAACTGAAAATGCCTCAACATGAACCCCTGGTGGTCTCTGAGGGTGAAACCTGCTAACTGCTGCAGCTCTGTCAGCTTCAGTCTCCCATGCAGAGCTCGGAGCGCATGTGTGGCTCTGCACCCTTAGCAGCGTTGCTAACTCCTCAGTAAGGAAAGCCTGCTTCATGTCAGAGTCTCTAAACTCCAGAAGAAGTCGATAAAAGTCACTTTCTTTCTAAAAAAAAGTCGTTAGGGGGTCTGAAAAGTCATTGAATCTAACAACAAAGTCGCTAGGTTTGCAACTACGTGTCCCAGACTGCATCCCTGCTGAGAGTCCCTCCCTCCCTTCTCATATTGCAGGAAGAACGTAAGTTCCCGCCCCTTGTCAATCAGTCACCATATAATTTTGGATTGGTTGTTGTGGTGAAGTTTTCCACCAATAGGAGAGATGTTGTGGTGTGTGTTTTTTTTTTTTTCCTTTGGCAAGCCTTTTCCGCCTGTAAGACCTGTCGCTAATGTCTGCATGCTATGTTTTCCTGTCTCATACAGCGCGATCGAGCGCCGAACGTGATCAAAATAAGCAGAAAACAAGTATCGTGGACATAATTTATCATAACTCTGGTTTTATTTGGCCTATCAACACAATTTAAAAACTGGTATATAGGTTGAGGTCCTCACTTTTGAGATAAATTGAAACGGAGAGTCAACGAGGCTCCGTCTTGCAGCTACATCCGGTTAAATATGTCATGTGACTTGAACGCACACACACACACACACACACACACACACACACACACACACACACACACACACACACACAGACACACACACACACGCACACACACACACTCAGAGTCTGGTTTTTAGCACCTGCAAAAACATGCTATTTACATATTTGACAAGAATGCAGAGGCTCCTTTTGCCCCTGAAAAAAATCATATTTCAAACACAACTTGACTGGTCATTTCTCCAAAAGACAACCATGAAGCTCCATCCAAACCTGAAGCAGGCAGTTGGTGCATGTGTACAGTAACCTGAGGGGAGTGAGGTGACTGCTTCTGAGGAGAACATGAGCAGTGAAGATTCACCTTAGAGCTAGAACAGAGATGTGCACATGATTATACAGGGGCAGGGGCTCAAGTTTTTTCCAGTTGTTTATACAATATGGAAATTAATGTGAAATTAAAAAACAAAGTATTAATAGGAAGGTAATGACTGTCCTGTGTAGGTGACAGTGATATCCAATAGGCTAGGCACTCACGAGGCTGGCTGTGGCAAGTGTAAGTGAAAGCAACACGCACTGGCAGGAAGAACAGCAAACGCCGATGAAGGAAAAGGGTCTTTGCAGTGATGGGCGTTACCAGAGAGGGCGATGGCCAGAGGACACAAATGGGACGGGGAGGCAGCGCGTTGGGGGGGGGGACGCGACACAGCTCGGGCCCGCCAGTGCCCCAACGGGGTCCTAGTTATTATTATTATTAGGGCCCGAACCAGCTGCAGAGCAGCCGGGCGTAGGCCCTATTATTCCCCAAGTGGTTTTTCTTTGTTTCTTTAGGGCCCGAGCGTAGCTGCTAAGCAGCTGCGAGAGCCCTCTTGTTCCTGATGGATTCTTCTTTCGTTATTTTTCCTCCGCTTTAAACTGGAAAATGGCCCACTTCCCACTGGCGAAAACTCAGGAAATTTGGCAGGACGACCGGGCCTGGTGAAAAATTTGATATTCTGAAGTCGCCCAAACAAAAAAATGAAAAATGGCTCCATAGCGCCCCCTATGGTGAAAACTCACCTGACGCCTGTACGCTTTGTCAAAATGACACAAAATTTGACACACATGTGTATCTCAATAAGATCTACAAAAAAGTCAGTGCAGGCGTATCTGTCAAATGTACGGTTAAAGGGCTATTTCGCATTTTTTGCCGATCCGCACACATTGGAATTTCGCTAACTCCTCCGAAGGCTTTCGTTCCACCGGCACCAAATTTGCTCAGGCCAATCTACACCCCATGGCCATTCAAAGTTGTACAAATCATGACGCTGCACCCCACGGTTTAGGTTCTAGGGGGCGCCAAAGATAACCCAAAAATCCACATTCTTAAAAGTCTTATAACTTTTTATTTTTGTCCTCACTGGCCTCCAAGTTTTCTAGGATGATGCTATGTCCAGCCATCAACACATGTGTTAAGGAATTTTTACTCCCCAAAAGAGCGCCCCCCCATGGCAGGAGAAAAAAGTCAATTTTTTCTTGTCCCCTAAGGTGAAAATACACATTGTTGAGTGTCACGCCTGAACTCTTTGTCATATTGACACAAAAATTGACAATCATGTGTATCTCAATTAGATCTACGAAAAAGTCAAAGAGCGCGTATCTGTATAATGTACGGTAAAAGGGCTATTTTGCATTTTTTGCCGATCCGCACACATTGGAATTTCGCTAACTCCTCCGAAGGCTTTCGTTCCACCGGCACCAAATTTGCTCAGGCCAATCTACACCCCATGGCCATTAAAGTTGTAAAAATCATGACGCTGCACCCCACGGTTTAGGTTCTAGGGGGCGCCAAAGATTACCCTAAAATCCAAATATTTAAAAGTCTTATAACTTTTTATTTTTGTCCTCACTGGCCTCCAAGTTTTCTAGGATGATGCAATGTCCAGCCATCAACACATTTGTGAAGGAATTTTTACTCCCCAAAAGAGCGCCCCCCCATGGCAGGAGAAAAAAGTCAATTTTTTCTTGTCCCCTAAGGTGAAAATACACATTGTTGAGTGTCACGCCTATACGCTTTGTCATATTGACCCAAAATTTGACAATCACGTGTATCTCAATAAGATCTACGAAAAAGTAAATGGGCACGTATCTGTAAAATGTACGGTTAAAGAGTTATTTCGCATTTTTTCCCGATCCGCACACATTGGAATGTGGCTAACTCCTCCGAAGGCTTTAGTTCCACCGCCACCAAATTTGCTCAGGCCAATCTACACCCCATGGCCATTAAAAGTTGTACAAATCATGACGCTGCACTCCACGGTTTAGGTTCTAGGGGGCGCCAAAGATAACCCAAAAATCCACATTCTTAATAGTCTTATAACTTTTTATTTTTGTCCTCACTGGCCTCCAAGTTTTCTAGGATGATGCAATGTCCAGCCATCAACACATTTGTAAAGGAATTTTTACTCCCGAAAAGAGCGCCCCCCCATGGCAGGAGAAAAAAGTCCATTTTTTCTTGTCCCCTAAGGTGAAAAAACACATTGTTGAGATTCACGCCTATACGCTTTGTCAAAATAACACAAAATTTGACACACACGTGTATCTCAATAAGATCTACGAAAAAGTCAATGGGCACGTATCTGTAAAATGTACGGTTAAAGGGCTATTTCGCATTTTTTGCCGATTCGCACACATTGGAATGTGGCTAACTCCTCCTAAGGCTTTCTTCCCACCGACACGAAATTTGCTCAAGCCGATCTACATACCATGGCCATTCAAAGTTGTAAAAATCATGCCGCTGCACCCCATGGTTTACGTTCTAGGGGGCGCCAAAGATGACCCAAATATCCACATTCTTAAAAGAATCCACCCCCCCCCCCAAGGCAGGAGAAAAAGTCCAGTTAACCCTGCCCATCGCTCAATGGCTCAATCGCATCGCTCTCCTGGCAACACCGTAAGGAGGAGCAACTTGCCATTTGGATATATCCTAGCTGTGTTTGTGCCCTCACTCATGGTCCAGACTTTTTTCAAATAGGACATGTAGTTTGTCTGCAGCGACCGTTTTGGTAGAAACTGCGCCTCCCATTCATTATAATGGGAAATGACCACAGACAAGTGCGCACACCATCTTTGGACCTTGAGTGTGATGCGATCGGGAGGGGGAGGCGGTCGCGCTGGGGGCGGCGCGACGCGGCTCGGGCCCGACAGTGCCCCACCGGGGCCCTAGTTCTTTCTTTCTTAGGGCCCGAGCCAGCTGCAGAGCAGCCGGGCGTAGGCCCTGTTATTCCTGTAGGGGTTTTTTAGGGCCCGAGCGTAGCTGCTAAGCAGCTGCGAGAGCCCTCTTGTTCCTGTAGTTTCCTTCTTTTGTTATTATTATTTTTCCTCCCCTTTGAACTGGAAAATGGCCCACTTCCCACTGGCGAAAACTCATGAAATTTGGCAGGACGACCGGGCCTGGTGAAAAATTTGATATTCCGAAGTCGCCCAAACAAGAAAATGCAAAATGGCTCCATAGCGCCCCCTAAGGTGAAAATTCACACTATTCACTGTCACGCCTGTACGCTTTGTCAAAATGACACAAAAATTGACACACACATGTATCTCAATAAGATCTACAAAAAAGTCAGTGCGGGCGTATCTGTCAAATGTACGGTTAAAGGGTTATTTCGCATTTTTTGCCGATCCGCACACATTGGAATTTCGCTAACTCCTCCGAAGGCTTTCGTTCCACCGGCACCACATTTGCTCAGGCCAATCTACACCCCATGGCCATTAAAAGTTATTCAAATCATGACGCTGCACCCCACGGTTTAGGTTCTAGGGGGCGCCAAAGATAACCCTAAGATCCACATATTTAAAAGTCTTATAACTTTTTATTTTTGCCCTCACTGGCCTCCAAGTTTTCTAGGATGATGCAATGTCCAGCCATCAACACATTTGTGAAGGAATTTTTACTCCCCAAAAGAGCGCCCCCCCATGGCAGGAGAAAAAAGTCCATTTTTTCTTGTCCCCTAAGGTGAAAATACACATTGTTGAGTGTAACACCTGTACGCTTTGGCAAAATGACACACAAATTGACACACACATGTATCTCAATAAGATCTACGAAAAAGTCAATGCGCGCGTATCTGTCAAATGTACGGTTAAAGGGTTATTCCGCATTTTTTGCCGATCCGCACACATTGGAATTTCGCTAACTCCTCCGAAGGCTTTCGTTCCACCGGCACCACATTTGCTCAGGCCAATCTACACCCCATGGCCATTAAAAGTTATTCAAATCATGACGCTGCACCCCACGGTTTAGGTTCTAGGGGGCGCCAAAGATAACCCTAAAATCCACATATTTAAAAGTCTTATAACTTTTTATTTTTGTCCCCACTGGCCTCCAAGTTTTCTAGGATGATGCAATGTCCAGCCATCAACACATTTGTGAAGGAAATTTTACTCGGCAAAAGAGCGCCCCCCCATGGCAGGAGAAAAAAGTCAATTTTTTCTTGTCCACTAAGGTGAAAATACACATTGTTGAGTGCTACGCCTGTATGTTTTGTCGTATTGACACAAAATTTTACATACACGTGTATTTCAATAAGATCTTCGAAAAAGTCAATGGCCACGTATCTGTAAAATGTACAGTTAAAGGGTTATTTCGCATTTTTTGCAGATTCGCACACATTGGAATTTCGCTAATTCCTCCGAAGGCTTTCGTTCCACCGGCACCACATTTGCTCAGGCCAATCTACACCCCATGGCCATTAAAAGTTATTCAAATCATGACGCTGCACCCCACGGTTTAGGTTCTAGGGGGCGCCAAATATAACCCTAAAATCCACATATTTAAAAGTCTTATAACTTTTTATTTTTGTCCTCACTGGCCTCCATGTTTTCTAGGATGATGCAATGTCCAGCCATCAACACATTTGTGAAGGAGTTTTTTCTCTTTAAAAGAGCGCCCCCCATGGCAGGAGAATAAAGTCAAGTTTTTCCTGTTCATCATTCAATGGCTCAAACGCACTGCTCTCTCGGCAAAAGCGAAAGGAGGAGCAACTTGCCATTTGGATATATCTTAGCTGTGTTTGTGCCCTCACTCATGGTCCAGACTTTTTTCAAATAGGACATGGAGTTTTTCTGCAGCGAGCGTTTTGGTAGAAACTGCGCCTCCCGTTCATTATAATGGTAAATGACCACAAACAAGTGCGCACACCATCTTTGGACCTTGAGTGTGACGCGATCGGGTGGGGGAGGCGGTCGCGCTGGGGGCGGCGTGACACGGCTCGGGCCCGCCAGTGCCCCAACGGGGCCCTAGTCTTTGTTTCTTTCTTTCTTCTTTTTCCTCCCCTTTGAACTGGAAAATGGCCCACTTCCCACTGGCGAAAACTCATGAAATTTGGCAGGACGACCGGGCCTGGTGAAAAATTCGATATTCTGAAGTCGCCCAAACAATAAAATGCAAAATGGCTCCATAGCGCCCCCTAAGGTGGAAATTCACACTATTGACTGTCACGCCTGTACGCTTTGTCATATTGACACAAAAATTGACACACATATGTATCTCAATAAGATCTACAAAAAAGTCAGTGCGGCCGTATCTGTCAAAATTACGGTTAAAGGGTTATTTCGCATTTTTTGCCGATCCGCACACATTGGAATTTCGCTAACTCCTCCGAAGGCTTTCGTTCCACCGGCACCACATTTGCTCAGGCCAATCTACACCCCGTGGCCATTAAAAGTTATCAAAATCATGACGCTGCACCCCAAGGTTTAGGTTCTAGGGGGCGCCAAAGATAACACTAAAATCCACATATTTAAAAGTCTTATAACTTTTTATTTTTGTCCTCACTGGCCTCCAAGTTTTCTAGGATGATGCAATGTCCAGCCATCAACACATTTGTGAAGGAATTTTTACTCCCCAAAAGAGCGCCCCCCCATGGCAGGAGAAAAAAGTCCATTTTTTCTTGTCCCCTAAGGTGAAAATACACATTGTTGAGTGTCAAGCCTATACGCTTTGTCAAAATGACACAAAAATTGACACACACATGTAACTCAATAAGATCTACAAAAAAGTCAATGCGCGCGTATCTGTCAAATGTACAGTTAAAGGGTTATTCCGCATTTTTTGCCGATACGCACACATTGGAATTTCGCTAACTCCTCCGAAGGCTTTCGTTCCACCGGCACCACATTTGCTCAGGCAAATCTACACCCCATGGCCATTAAAAGTTATTCAAATCATGACGCTGCACCCCACGGTTTAGGTTCTAGGGGGCGCCAAAGATAACCCTAAAATCCACATATTTAAAAGTCTTATAACTTTTTATTTTTGTCCTCACTGGCCTCCAAGTTTTCTAGGATGATGCAATGTCCAGCCATCAACACATTTGTGAAGGAATTTTTACTCCCCAAAAGAGCGCCCCCCCATGGTAGGAGAAAAAAGTCAATTTTTTCTTGTCCCCTTACATAAAAATACACATTGTTGAGTGTCACGCCTGAACGCTTTGTCATATTGACACAAAAATTGACAATCATGTGTATCTCAATTAGATCTACGAAAAAGTCAAAGAGCGCGTATCTGTATAATGTACGGTTAAAGGGCTATTTTGCATTTTTTGCCGATTCGCACACATTGGAATGTGGCTATCTCCTCCTAAGGCTTTCGTCCCACCGATACCAAATTTGCTCAGGGCAATCTACACCCCATGCCCATTCAAAGTTGTAAAAATCATGACGCTGCACCCCACGGTTTACGTTCTAGGGGGCGCCAAAGATGACCCAAAAATCCACATTCTTAAAAGTCATTTTGGCCACTGCAGGAGTACAGAGTACTGCAGTTCTAGGGGGCGCCAAAGATGACCCAAAAATCCACATTCTTAAAAGTCTTTTTGGCCACTGCAGGAGTACAGAGTACTGCAGGATACACACACATATACACACACGCCAACATACACACACACACACACACACACACACACACACACACAGACACACACCCACACTCAGAGTCTGGTTTTTAGCACCTGCAAAAACATGCTGTTTACATATTTGACAAGAATGCAGAGGCTTCCTTTTGCCCCTGAAAAAAATCAAATTTCAAACACAACTTGACTGTTCATTTCTCCAAAAGACAACCATGAAGCTCCATTTCAAACCTGAAGCAGATAGTTGGTGCATGTGTACAGTAACCTGAGGGGAGTGAGGTGACTATTTCTGAGGAGAACATGAGCAGTGAAGATTCACCTTGGAGCTAGAACAGGGACGTGCACATGATTATACAGGGGCAGGGGCTCAAGTTTTTTCCAGTCATTTATACAATATGGAAATTAATGTGAAATTAAACCACAAATATGTGTGATGAACTGTTTTTAAAACTTAAACTTCAAATAAAAATTGTAAACTTCAAAACATATGCAAATTTTTAACAAAGAACATAGTAATTTACCTCTATTTACATCAAAATGCAGGCAATGGCCCAGGCGTTCTTTGTAAAATTATTTACAAAACACTGTATAGTCTCACAAATGTCACTTTTTATTTATGCCACTACAAAAAAACATGATGTAAATGATGCATGATGTAAAACATGATGTAAAAAACTTGTGTAGATCCTCCTCTATGTCAGTCCATGTGTAATTTTTCCATAATTCTTTGTTTTTTGCAGCATTTTTGTTAGTGTAACTGCAGATTGTGCTGACAGTGTCTATGGCACAAAAAAAAAAAAAATTTTTAATGCCTCAACATGAACCCGTGGTGGTCTCTGAGGGTGAAACCTGCTAACTGCTGCAGCTCTGTCAGCTTCAGTCTCCCATGCAGAGCTCTGAGCGCATGTGTGGCTCTGCACCCTTAGCAGCGTTGCTAACTCCTCAGTATGGAAAGCCTGCTTCATGTCAGAGTCTCTAAACTCCAGAAGAAGTCGATAAAAGTCCCTTTCTTTCTAAAAAAAAGTCGTTAGGGGGTCTGAAAAGTCATTGAATCTAACAACAAAGTCGCTAGGTTTGCAACTACGTGTCCCAGACTGCATCCCTGCTGAGAGTCCCTCCCTCCCTTCTCATGTTGCAGGAAGAACGTAAGCGCCCCCCTTGTCAATCAGTCACCATATAATTTTGGATTGGTTGTTGTGGTGAAGTTTTCCACCAATAGGAGAGATGTTGTGGTGTGTTTTTTTTTTCTTTTGGCAAGCCTTTTCCGCCTGTAAGAACTGTCGCTAATGTCTGCATGCTATGTTTTCCTGTCTCATACAGCGCGATCGAGCGCCGAACGTGATCAAAATAAGCAGAAAAAAAATATCGCGGACATAATTTATCATAACTCTGGTTTTATTTGGCCTATCAACACAATTTAAAAACTGGTATATAGGTTGAGGTCCTCACTTTTGAGATAAGTTGAAACGGAGAGTCAACGAGGCTCCGTCTTGCAGCTACATCCGGTTAAATATGTCATGTGACTTGAACGCACACACAGACACACACACACGCACACACACACACACACACACACACACACACACACAGAGTCTGGTTTTTAGCACCAGCAAAAACAAGCTATTTACATATTTGACAAGAATGCAGAGGCTCCTTTTGCCCCTGAAAAAAATCAAATTTCAAACACAACTTGACTGGTCATTTCTCCAAAAGACAACCATGAAGCTCCATCCAAACCTGAAGCAGGCAGTTGGTGCATGTGTACAGTAACCTGAGGGGAGTGAGGTGAGTGCTTCTGAGGAGAACATGAGCAGTGAAGATTCACCTTGGAGCTAGAACAGAGACATGCACATGATTATACAGGGGCAGGGGCTCAAGTTTTTTCCAGTCGTTTATACAATATGGAAATTAATGTGAAATTAAAACACAAAGTATTAATAGAAAGGTAATGACTGTCCTGTGTAGGTGACAGTGATATCCAATAGGCTAGGCACTCACGAGGCTGGCTGTGGCAAGTGTAAGTGAAAGCAACACGCACTGGCAGGAAGAACAGCAAACGCCGATGAAGGAAAAGGGTCTTTGCAGTGATGGGCGTTACCAGAGAGGGCGATGGCCAGAGGACACAAATGGGACGGGGAGGCAGCACGTTGGGGGGGGGGGGGGGGACACGGCTCGGGCCCGCCAGTGCCCCAACGGGGTCCTAGTTAGGGCCCGAGCCAGCTGCAGAGCAGCCGGGCGTAGGCCCTATTATTCCCCAAGTGGTTTTTCTTTGTTTCTTTCTTTAGGGCCCGAGCCAGCTGCAGAGCAGCCGGGCGTAGGCCCTGTTATTCCTGTAGGGGTTTTTCTTTGTTTCTTTCTTTCTTCTTTTTCCTCCCCTTTGAACTGGAAAATGGCCCACTTCCCACTGGCGAAAACTCAGGAAATTTGGCAGGACGACCGGGCCTGGTGAAAAATTTGATATTCCGAAGTCGCCCAAACAAGAAAATGCAAAATGGCTCCATAGCGCCCCCTAAGGTGAAAATTCACACTATTGACTGTCACGCCTGTACGCTTTGTCAAAATGACACAAAAATTGACACACACATGTATCTCAATAAGATCTACAAAAAAGTCCATGAGCGCGTATCTGTCAAATGTACGGTTAAAGGGTTATTTCGCATTTTTTGCCGATCCGCACACATTGGAATTTCGCTAACTCCTCCGAAGGCTTTCGTTCCACCGGCACCACATTTGCTCAGGCCAATCTACACCCCATGGCCATTAAAAGTTATTCAAATCATGACGCTGCACCCCACGGTTTAGGTTCTAGGGGGCGCCAAAGATAACCCTAAAATCCACATTTTTAAAAGTCTTATAACTTTTTATTTTTGCCCTCACTGGCCTCCAAGTTTTCTAGGATGATGCAATGTCCAGCCATCAACACATTTGTGAAGGAATTTTTACTCCCCAAAAGAGCGCCCCCCCATGGCAGGAGAAAAAAGTCCATTTTTTTCTTGTCCCCTAAGGTGAAAATACACATTGTTGACTGTCACGCCTGTACGCTTTGTCAAAATGACACAAAAATTGACACACACATGTATCTCAATAAGATCTACAAAAAAGTCAGTGCAGGCGTATCTGTCTAATGTACGGTTAAAGGGTTATTCCGCATTTTTTGCCGATTCGCACACATTGGAATTTCGCTAACTCCTCCGAAGGCTTTCGTTCCACCGGCACCACATTTGCTCAGGCCAAATTACACCCCATGGCCATTAAAAGTTATTCAAATCATGACGCTGCACCCCACGGTTTACGTTCTAGGGGGCGCCAAAGATAACCCAAAAATCCACATTTTTAAAAGTCTTATAACTTTTTATTTTTGTCCTCACTGGCCTCCAAGTTTTCTAGGATGATGCAATGTCCAGCCATCAACACATTTGTGAAGGAATTTTTACTCCCCAAAAGAGCGCCCCCCCATGGCAGGAGAAAAAAGTCCATTTTTTCTTGTCCCCTAAGGTGAAAATACACATTGTTGACTGTCACGCCTGTACGCTTTGGCAAAATGACACAAAAATTGACAATCATGTGTATCTCAATTAGATCTACGAAAAAGTCAAAGAGCGCGTATCTGTATAATGTACGGTAAAAGGGCTATTTTGCATTTTTTGCCGATTCGCACACATTGGAATTTCGCTAACTCCTCCTAAGGCTTTCGTCCCACTGACACCAAATTTGCTCAGGCCAATCTACACTCCATGGCCATTCAAAGTTGTAAAAATCATGACGCTGCACCCCACGGTTTACGTTTTAGGGGGCGCCAAAGATGACCCAAATATACATTACAGTAGACAAAGTAGTTTTGCCCACTGAGTGGCGGCAAAGGGACTTGTCTGTGGAGTCTGTGAGTCACTATTGGCCGTTTTTGACTACTTTAGATTTTACCTTTATATTTCCTCTTACAAAATTTTTACCTTGCCTTGCCTGGTATCATTTTTTTCAGCACAACCTCACCTGTGTCAATTTACAGTTATTTTATCATTTTGACATACTATATTTACACATTGGACCCAAATTCACACACAAAACATAAAATCCGAGTGGAAAAAAGTAACGTTTTTACTGTGAAAACCACAAATATGTGTGATGAACTGTTTTTAAAACTTAAACTTCAAATAAAAATTGTAAACTTCAAAACATATGCAAATTTTTAACAAAGAACATAGTAATTTACCTCTATTGACATCAAAATGCAGGCAATGGCCCAGGTGTTCTTTGTAAAATTATTTACAAAACACTGTATAGTCTCACAAATGTCACTTTTTATTTATGCCACTACAAAAAAACATGATGTAAATGATGCATGATGTAAAACATGATGTAAAAAACTTGTGTAGATCCTCCTCTATGTTAGTCCATGTGTAATTTTTCCATAATTCTTTGTTTTTTGCAGCATTTTTGTTAGTGTAACTGCAGATTGTGCTGACAGTGTCTATGGCAAAAAAAAAAAAAAAAAATAAAATAAAATAAAATGCCTCAACATGAACCCCTGGTGGTCTCTGAGGGTGAAACCTGCTAACTGCTGAAGCTCTGTCAGCTTCAGTCTCCCATGCAGAGCTCGGAGCGCATGTGTGGCTCTGCACCCTTAGCAGCGTTGCTAACTCCTCAGTAAGGAAAGCCTGCTTCATGTCAGAGTCTCTAAACTCCAGAAGAAGTCGATAAAAGTCACTTTCTTTCTAAAAAAAAGTCGTTAGGGGGTCTGAAAAGTCATTGAATCTAACAACAAAGTCGCTAGGTTTGCAACTACGTGTCCCAGACTGCATCCCTGCTGAGAGTCCCTCCCTCCCTTCTCATATTGCAGGAAGAACGTAAGTTCCCGCCCCTTGTCAATCAGTCACCATATAATTTTGGATTGGTTGTTGTGGTGAAGTTTTCCACCAATAGGAGAGATGTTGTGGTGTGTTTTTTTTTTTCCTTTGGCAAGCCTTTTCCGCCTGTAAGACCTGTCGCTAATGTCTGCATGCTATGTTTTCCTGTCTCATACAGCGCGATCGAGCGCCGAACGTGATCAAAATAAGCAGAAAAAAAGTATCGCGGACATAATTTATCATAACTCTGGTTTTATTTGGCCTATCAACACAATTTAAAAACTGGTATATAGGTTGAGGTCCTCACTTTTGAGATAAGTTGAAACGGAGAGTCAACGAGGCTCCGTCTTGCAGCTACATCCGGTTAAATATGTCATGTGACTTGAACGCACACACACACACACACACACGCACACGCACACACACACACTCAGAGTCTGGTTTTTAGCACCTGCAAAAACATGCTATTTACATATTTGACAAGAATGCAGAGGCTCCTTTTGCCCCTGAAAAAAATCAAATTTCAAACACAACTTGACTGGTCATTTCTCCAAAAGACAACCATGAAGCTCCATCCAAACCTGAAGCAGGCAGTTGGTGCATGTGTACAGTAACCTGAGGGGAGTGAGGTGACTGCTTCTGAGGAGAACATGAGCAGTGAAGATTCACCTTAGAGCTAGAACAGAGACGTGCACATGATTATACAGGGGCAGGGGCTCAAGTTTTTTCCAGTTGTTTATACAATATGGAAATTAATGTGAAATTAAAAAACAAAGTATTAATAGAAAGGTAATGAATGTCCTGTGTAGGTGACAGTGATATCCAATAGGCTAGGCACTCACGAGGCTGGCTGTGGCAAGTGTAAGTGAAAGCAACATGCACTGGCAGGAAGAACAGCAAACGCCGATGAAGGAAAAGGGTCTTTGCAGTGATGGGCGTTACCAGAGAGGGCGATGGCCAGAGGACGCGAATAGGACGGGGAGGCAGCGCGTTGGGGGGGGGGACGCGACACAACTCGGGCCCGCCAGTGCCCCAACGGGGTCCTAGTTCTTTCTTTCTTTCTTCTTTTTCCTCCCCTTTGAACTGGAAAATGGCCCACTTCCCACTGGCGAAAACTCATGAAATTTGGCAGGACGACCGGGCCTGGTGAAAAATTCGATATTCTGAAGTCGCCCAAACAATAAAATGCAAAATGGCTCCATAGCGCCCCCTAAGGTGGAAATTCACACTATTGACTGTCACGCCTGTACGCTTTGTCATATTGACACAAAAATTGACACACATATGTATCTCAATAAGATCTACAAAAAAGTCGGTTCGGCCGTATCTGTCAAAATTACGGTTAAAGGGTTATTTCGCATTTTTTGCCGATCCGCACACATTGGAATTTCGCTAACTCCTCCGAAGGCTTTCGTTCCACCGGCACCACATTTGCTCAGGCCAATCTACACCCCGTGGCCATTAAAAGTTATCAAAATCATGACGCTGCACCCCAAGGTTTAGGTTCTAGGGGGCGCCAAAGATAACACTAAAATCCACATATTTAAAAGTCTTATAACTTTTTATTTTTGTCCTCACTGGCCTCCAAGTTTTCTAGGATGATGCAATGTCCAGCCATCAACACATTTGTGAAGGAATTTTTACTCCCCAAAAGAGCTCCCCCCCATGGCAGGAGAAAAAAGTCCATTTTTTCTTGTCGCCTAAGGTGAAAATACACATTGTTGAGTGTCACGCCTATACGCTTTGTCAAAATGACACAAAAATTGACACACACATGTAACTCAATAAGATCTACGAAAAAGTCAATGCGCGCGTATCTGTCAAATGTATGGTTAAAGGGTTATTTCGCATTTTTTGCCGATCCGCACACATTGGAATTTCGCTAACTCCTCCGAAGGCTTTCGTTCCACCGGCACCACATTTGCTCAGGCCAATCTACACCCCATGGCCATTAAAAGTTATTCAAATCATGACGCTGCACCCCACGGTTTAGGTTCTAGGGGGCGCCAAAGATAACCCTAAAATCCACATATTTAAAAGTCTTATAACTTTTTATTTTTGTCCTCACTGGCCTCCAAGTTTTCTAGGATGATGCAATGTCCAGCCATCAACACATTTGTGAAGGAATTTTTACTCCCCAAAAGAGCGCCCCCCCATGGCAGGAGAAAAAAGTCCATTTTTTTTTGTCCCATAAGGTGAAAAAACACATTGTTGAGATTCACGCCTATACGCTTTGTCATATTGACACAAAATTTGACAATCACATGTATCTCAATAAGATCTACGAAAAAGTCAATGCGCACGTATCTGTAAAATGTACGGTTAAAGGGCTATTTTGCATTTTTTGCCGATTCACACACATTGGAATGTGGCTAACTCCTCCTAAGGCTTTCGTCCCACTGACACCAAATTTGCTCAGGCCAATCTACACCCCATGGCCATTCAAAGTTATAAAAATCATGACGCTGCACCCCACGGTTTAGGTTCTAGGGGGCGCCAAAGATGACCCAAGTATCCACATTCTTAAAAGAATCCACATCCCCCCCCATCCCCCATCCCCCATCCCCCATCCCCCATCCCCCATGGCAGGAGAAACAGTCAAGTTTTTCCTGCCCATTACTCAATGGCTCAATCGCATCACTCTCCCGGCAACACCGTAACGAGGAGCAACTTGCCGTTTGGATATATCCTAGCTGTGTTTCTGCCCTCACTCATGGTCCAGACTTTTTTCAAATAGGACATGTAGTTTGTCTGCAGCGAGTGTTTTGGTAGAAACTGCGCCTCCCATTCATTATAATGGGAAATGACCACAGACAAGTGCGCACACCATCTTTGGACCTTGAGTGTGACGCGATCGGGAGGGGGAGGCGGTCGCGATATACGCTCCACGTATATGTAAAATGTACAGTTAAAGGGTTATTTCACATTTTTTGCAGATCCGCACACATTGGAATTTGGCTAACTCCTCCTAAGGCTTTCGTCCCACTGACACCAAATTTGCTCAGGCCAATCTACACCCCATGGCCATTCAAAGTTGTAAAAATCATGACGCTGCACCCCACGGTTTACGTTCTAGGGGGCGCCAAAGATGACCCAAATATCCACATTCTTAAAAGAATCCACATCCCCCCCCCCATCCCCCATCCCCCATGGCAGGAGAAACAGTCAAGTTTTTCCTTCCCATCACTCAATGGCTCAATCGCATCACTCTCCCGGCAACACCGTAACAAGGAGCAACTTGCCGTTTGGATATATCCTAGCTGTGTTTGTGCCCTCACTCATGGTCCAGACTTTTTTCAAATAGGACATGTAGTTTGTCTGCAGCGAGTGTTTTGGTAGAAACTGCGCCTCCCATTCATTATAATGGGAAATGACCACAGACAAGTGCGCACACCATCTTTGGACCTTGAGTGTGACGCGATCGGGAGGGGGAGGCGGTCGCGCTGGGGGCGGCGTGACATGGCTCGGGCCCGCCAGTGCCCCAACGGGGCCCTAGTTTTTCTTTTTCCTCCCCTTTGAACTGGAAAATGGCCCACTTCCCACTGGCGAAAACTCATGAAATTTGGCAGGACGACCGGGCCTGGTGAAAAATTTGATATTCCGAAGTCGCCCAAACAAGAAAATGCAAAATGGCTCCATAGCGCCCCCTAAGGTGAAAATTCACACTATTGACTGTCACGCCTGTATGTTTTGTCAAAATGACACAAAAATTGACACACACATGTATCTCAATAAGATCTACAAAAAAGTCAGTGCGGGCGTATCTGTCAAATGTACGGTTAAAGGGTTATTTCGCATTTTTTGCCGATCCGCACACATTGCAATTTCGCTAACTCCTCCGAAGGCTTTCGTTCCACCGGCACCACATTTGCTCAGGCCAAGCTACACCCCATGGCCATTAAAAGTTATTCAAATCATGATGCTGCACCCCACGGTTTAGGTTCTAGGGGGCGCCAAAGATAACCCTAAGATCCACATATTTAAAAGTCTTATAACTTTTTATTTTTGCCCTCACTGGCCTCCAAGTTTTCTAGGATGATGCAATGTCCAGCCATCAACACATTTGTGAAGGAATTTTTACTCCCCAAAAGAGCGCCCCCCCATGGCAGGAGAAAAAAGTCCATTTTTTCTTGTCCCCTAAGGTGAAAATACACATTGTTGAGTGTAACACCTGTACGCTTTGTCAAAATGACACAAAAATTGACACACACATGTATCTCAATAAGATCTACGAAAAAGTCAATGCGCGCGTATCTGTCAAATGTACGGTTAAAGGGTTATTCCGCATTTTTTGCCGATCCGCACACATTGGAATTTCGCTAACTCCTCCGAAGGCTTTCGTTCCACCGGCACCACATTTGCTCAGGCCAATCTACACCCCATGGCCATTAAAAGTTATTCAAATCATGACGCTGCACCCCACGGTTTAGGTTCTAGGGGGCGCCAAAGATAACCGTAAAATCCACATATTTAAAAGTCTTATAACTTTTTATTTTTGTCCCCACTGGCCTCCAAGTTTTCTAGGATGACGCAATGTCCAGCCATCAACACATTTGTGAAGGAATTTTTTCTCGCCAAAAGAGCGCCCCCCCATGGCAGGAGAAAAAAGTCCATTTTTTCTTGTCCACTAAGGTGAAAATACACATTGTTGAGTGCTACGCCTGTATGTTTTGTCGTATTGACACAAAATTTTACATACACGTGTATTTCAATAAGATCTTCGAAAAAGTCAATGGCCACGTATCTGTAAAATGTACGGTTAAAGGGTTATTTCGCATTTTTTGCAGATTCGCACACATTGGAATTTCGCTAAATCCTCCGAAGGCTTTCGTTCCACCGGCACCACATTTGCTCAGGCCAATCTACACCCCATGGCCATTAAAAGTTATTCAAATCATGACGCTGCACCCCACGGTTTAGGTTCTAGGGGCGCCAAAGATAACCCTAAAATCCACATATTTAAAAGTCTTATAACTTTTTATTTTTGTCCTCACTGGCCTCCATGTTTTCTAGGATGATGCAATGTCCAGCCATCAACACATTTGTGAAGGAGTTTTTTCTCGTTAAAAGAGCACCCCCCATGGCAGGAGAATAAAGTCAAGTTTTTCCTGTTCATCATTCAATGGCTCAAACGCACTGCTCTCTCGGCAAAAGCGAAAGGAGGAGCAACTTGCCATTTGGATATATCTTAGCTGTGTTTGTGCCCTCACTCATGGTCCAGACTTTTTTCAAATAGGACATGGAGTTTTTCTGCAGCGAGCGTTTTGGTAGAAACTGCGCCTCCCGTTCATTATAATGGTAAATGACCACAAACAAGTGCGCACACCATCTTTGGACCTTGAGTGTGACGCGATCGGGTGGGGGAGGCGGTCGCGCTGAGGGCGGCGTGACATGGCTCGGGCCCGCCAGTGCCCCAACGGGGCCCTAGTTTTTCTTTTTCCTCCCCTTTGAACTGGAAAATGGCCCACTTCCCACTGGCGAAAACTCATGAAATTTGGCAGGACGACCGGGCCTGGTGAAAAATTTGATATTCCGAAGTCGCCCAAACAAGAAAATGCAAAATGGCTCCATAGCGCCCCCTAAGGTGAAAAATTCACCTGACGCCTGTACGCTTTGTCAAAATGACACAAAAATTGACACACACATGTATCTCAGTAAGATCTACAAAAAAGTCAGTGCGGGCGTATCTGTCAAATGTACGGTTAAAGGGTTATTTCGCATTTTTTGCCGATCCGCACACATTGGAATTTCGCTAACTCCTCCGAAGGCTTTCGTTCCACCGGCACCACATTTGCTCAGGCCAATCTACACCCCATGGCCATTAAAAGTTATTCAAATCATGACGCTGCACCCCAAGGTTTAGGTTCTAGGGGGCGCCAAAGATAACCCTAAGATCCACATATTTAAAAGTCTTATAACTTTTTATTTTTGCCCTCACTGGCCTCCAAGTTTTCTAGGATGATGCAATGTCCAGCCATCAACACATTTGTGAAGGAATTTTTACTCCCCAAAAGAGCGCCCCATGGCAGGAGAAAAAAGTCCATTTTTTCTTGTCCCCTAAGGTGAAAATACACATTGTTGAGTGTAACACCTGTACGCTTTGTCAAAATGACACAAAAATTGACACACACATGTATCTCAATAAGATCTACAAAAAAGTCCATGAGCGCGTATCTGTCAAATGTACGGTTAAAGGGTTATTTCGCATTTTTTGCCGATTCGCACACATTGGAATTTCGCTAACTCCTCCGAAGGCTTTCGTTCCACCGGCACCACATTTGCTCAGGCCAAATTACACCCCATGGCCATTAAAAGTTATTCAAATCATGACGCTGCACCCCACGGTTTACGTTCTAGGGGGCGCCAAAGATAACCCAAAAATCCACATTTTTAAAAGTCTTATAACTTTTTATTTTTGTCCTCACTGGCCTCCAAGTTTTCTAGGATGATGCAATGTCCAGCCATCAACACATTTGTGAAGGAATTTTTACTCCCTAAAAGAGCGCCCCCCCATGGCAGGAGAAAAAAGTCCATTTTTTCTTGTCCCCTAAGGTGGAAATTCACACTATTGACTGTCACGCCTGTACGCTTTATCATATTGACACAAAAATTGACACACATATGTATCTCAATAAGATCTACAAAAAAGTCAATGCGCGCGTATCTGTCAAATGTACGGTTAAAGGGCTATTTTGCATTTTTTGCCGATTCGCACACATTGGAATGTGGCTAACTCCTCCTAAGGCTTTCGTCCCACTGACACCAAATTTGCTCAGGCCAATCTACACCCCATGGCCTTCAAAGTTGTAAAAATCATGACGCTGCACCCCACGGTTTACGTTCTAGGGGGCGCCAAAGATGACCCAAAAATCCACATTCTTAAAGGAATCCACATCCCCCCCCCACCCAAGGCAGGAGAAAAAGTCAAGTTAACCCTGCCCATCGCTCAATGGCTCAATCGCATCGCTCTCCAGGCAACACCGTAAGGAGGAGCAACCTGCCATTTCGATATATCATAGCTGTGTTTGTGCCCTCACTCATGGTCCAGACTTTTTTCAAATAGGACATGAAGTTTGTCTGCAGCGAGTGTTTTGGTAGAAACTGCGCCTCCCATTCATTATAATGGGAAATGACCACAGACAAGTGCGCACACCATCTTTGGACCTTGAGTGTGACGCGATCGGAAGGGGGAGGCGGTCGTGTTGGGGGCGGCGCGACGCGGCTCGGGCCCGACAGTGCCCCACCGGGGCCCTAGTCTTTCTTTTTCTTCTTCTTATTAGGGCCCGAGCGTAGCTGCTAAGCAGCTGCGAGAGCCCTATTATTCCCCAAGGGGTTTTTTAGGGCCCGAGCGTAGCTGCTAAGCAGCTGCGAGAGCCCTCTTGTTCCTGTAGTTTCCTTCTTTTTAGGGCCCGAGCGTAGCTGCTAAGCAGCTGCGAGAGCCCTCTTGTTCCTGTAGTTTCCTTCTTTTGTTATTATTATTATTATTATTATTTTTCCTCCCCTTTGAACTGGAAAATGGCCCACTTCCCACTGGCGAAAACTCATGAAATTTGGCAGGACGACCGGGCCTGGTGAAAAATTTGATATTCCGAAGTCGCCCAAACAAGAAAATGCAAAATGGCTCCATAGCGCCCCCTAAGGTGAAAATTCACACTATTCACTGTCACGCCTGTACGCTTTGTCAAAATGACACAAAAATTGACACACACATGTATCTCAATAAGATCTACAAAAAAGTCAGTGCGGGCGTATCTGTCAAATGTACGGTTAAAGGGTTATTTCGCATTTTTTGCCGATCCGCACACATTGGAATTTCGCTAACTCCTCCGAAGGCTTTCGTTCCACCGGCACCACATTTGCTCAGGCCAATCTACACCCGATGGCCATTAAAAGTTATTCAAATCATGACGCTGCACCCCACGGTTTAGGTTCTAGGGGGCGCCAAAGATAACCCTAAGATCCACATATTTAAAAGTCTTATAACTTTTTATTTTTGCCCTCACTGGCCTCCAAGTTTTCTAGGATGATGCAATGTCCAGCCATCAACACATTTGTGAAGGAATTTTTACTCCCCAAAAGAGCGCCCCCCCATGGCAGGAGAAAAAAGTCCATTTTTTCTTGTCCCCTAAGGTGAAAATACACATTGTTGAGTGTAACACCTGTACGCTTTGGCAAAATGACACAAAAATTGACACACACATGTATCTCAATAAGATCTACGAAAAAGTCAATGCGCGCGTATCTGTCAAATTTACGGTTAAAGGGTTATTCCGCATTTTTTGCCGATCCGCACACATTGGAATTTCGCTAACTCCTCCGAAGGCTTTCGTTCCACCGGCACCACATTTGCTCAGGCCAATCTACACCCCATGGCCATTAAAAGTTATTCAAATCATGACGCTGCACCCCACGGTTTAGGTTCTAGGGGGAGCCAAAGATAACCGTAAAATCCACATATTTAAAAGTCTTATAACTTTTTATTTTTGTCCCCACTGGCCTCCAAGTTTTCTAGGATGATGCAATGTCCAGCCATCAACACATTTGTGAAGGAATTTTTACTCGGCAAAAGAGCGCCCCCCCATGGCAGGAGAAAAAAGTCAATTTTTTCTTGTCCACTAAGGTGAAAATACACATTGTTGAGTGCTACGCCTGTATGTTTTGTCGTATTGACACAAAATTTTACATACACGTGTATTTCAATAAGATCTTCGAAAAAGTCAATGGCCACGTATCTGTAAAATGTACGGTTAAAGGGTTATTTCGCATTTTTTGCAGAATAGCACACATTGGAATTTCACTAATTCCTCCGAAGGCTTTCGTTCCACCGGCACCATATTTGCTCAGGCCAATCTACACCCCATGGCCATTAAAAGTTATTCAAATCATGACGCTGCACCCCACGGTTTAGGTTCTAGGGGGCGCCAAATATAACCCTAAAATCCACATATTTAAAAGTCTTATAACTTTTTATTTTTGTCCTCACTGGCCTCCATGTTTTCTAGGATGATGCAATGTCCAGCCATCAACACATTTGTGAAGGAGTTTTTTCTCTTTAAAAGAGCGCCCCCCATGGCAGGAGAATAAAGTCAAGTTTTTCCTGTTCATCATTCAATGGCTCAAACGCACTGCTCTCTCGGCAAAAGCGAAAGGAGGAGCAACTTGCCATTTGGATATATCTTAGCTGTGTTTGTGCCCTCACTCATGGTCCAGACTTTTTTCAAATAGGACATGGAGTTTTTCTGCAGCGAGCGTTTTGGTAGAAACTGCGCCTCCCGTTCATTATAATGGTAAATGACCACAAACAAGTGCGCACACCATCTTTGGACCTTGAGTGTGACGCGATCGGGTGGGGGAGGCGGTCGCGCTGGGGGCGGCGTGACACGGCTCGGGCCCGCCAGTGCCCCAACGGGGCCCTAGTGTTATTATTATTATTATTTTTCCTCCCCTTTGAACTGGAAAATGGCCCACTTCCCACTGGCGAAAACTCATGAAATTTGGCAGGACGACCGGGCCTGGTGAAAAATTTGATATTCCGAAGTCGCCCAAACAAGAAAATGCAAAATGGCTCCATAGCGCCCCCTAAGGTGAAAATTCACACTATTCATTGTCACGCCTGTACGCTTTGTCAAAATGACACAAAAATTGACACACACATGTATCTCAATAAGATCTACAAAAAAGTCAGTGCGGGCGTATCTGTCAAATGTACGGTTAAAGGGTTATTTCGCATTTTTTGCCGATCCGCACACATTGGAATTTCGCTAACTCCTCCGAAGGCTTTCGTTCCACCGGCACCACATTTGCTCAGGCCAATCTACACCCCATGGCCATTAAAAGTTATTCAAATCATGACGCTGCACCCCACGGTTTAGGTTCTAGGGGGCGCCAAAGATAACCCTAAGATCCACATATTTAAAAGTCTTATAACTTTTTATTTTTGCCCTCACTGGCCTCCAAGTTTTCTAGGATGATGCAATGTCCAGCCATCAACACATTTGTGAAGGAATTTTTACTCCCCAAAAGAGCGCCCCCCCATGGCAGGAGAAAAAAGTCCATTTTTTCTTGTCCCCTAAGGTGAAAATACACATTGTTGGGTGTAACACCTGTACGCTTTGGCAAAATGACACAAAAATTGACACACACATGTATCTCAATAAGATCTACGAAAAAGTCAATGCGCGCGTATCTGTCAAATGTACGGTTAAAGGGTTATTCCGCATTTTTTGCCGATCCGCACACATTGGAATTTCGCTAACTCCTCCGAAGGCTTTCGTTCCACCGGCACCACATTTGCTCAGGCCAATCTACACCCCATGGCCATTAAAAGTTATTCAAATCATGACGCTGCACCCCACGGTTTAGGTTCTAGGGGGCGCCAAAGATAACCGTAAAATCCACATATTTAAAAGTCTTATAACTTTTTATTTTTGTCCCCACTGGCCTCCAAGTTTTCTAGGATGATGCAATGTCCAGCCATCAACACATTTGTGAAGGAATTTTTACTCGGCAAAAGAGCGCCCCCCATGGCAGGAGAAAAAAGTCAATTTTTTCTTGTCCACTAAGGTGAAAATACACATTGTTGAGTGCTACGCCTGTATGTTTTGTCGTATTGACACAAAATTTTACATACACGTGTATTTCAATAAGATCTTCGAAAAAGTCAATGGCCACGTATCTGTAAAATGTACGGTTAGAGGGCTATTTTGCATTTTTTGCCGATTCGCACACATTGGAATGTGGCTAACTCCTCCTAAGGCTTTCGTCCCACTGAAACCAAATTTGCTCAGGCCAATCTACACCCCATGGCCATTCAAAGTTGTAAAAATCATGACGCTGCACCCCACGGTTTACGTTCTAGGGGGCGCCAAAGATAACCGTAAAATCCACATATTTAAAAGTCTTATAACTTTTTATTTTTGTCCCCACTGGCCTCCAAGTTTTCTAGGATGATGCAATGTCCAGCCATCAACACATTTGTGAAGGAATTTTTACTCGGCAAAAGAGCGCCCCCCCATGGCAGGAGAAAAAAGTCAATTTTTTCTTGTCCACTAAGGTGAAAATACACATTGTTGAGTGCTACGCCTGTATGTTTTGTCGTAGTGACACAAAATTTTACATACACGTGTATTTCAATAAGATCTACAAAAAAGTCAGTGCGGGCGTATCTGTAAAATGTACGGTTAAAGGGTTATTTCGCATTTTTTGCAGATTCGCACACATTGGAATGTGGCTAATTCCTCCGAAGGCTTTCGTTCCACCGGCACCACATTTGCTCAGGCCAATCTACACCCCATGGCCATTAAAAGTTATTCAAATCATGACGCTGCACCCCACGGTTTAGGTTCTAGGGGGCGCCAAAGATAACCCTAAGATCCACATATTTAAAAGTCTTATAACTTTTTATTTTTGTCCTCACTGGCCTCCAAGTTTTCTAGGATGATGCAATGTCCAGCCATCAACACATTTGTGAAAGAATTTTTTCTCCCCAAAAGAGCGCCCCCCCCATGGCAGGAGAAAAAGTTAAGTTTTTCCTGCCCTTCGCCCAATGGCTCAAACGCATCGCTCTCTCGGCAAAACCGAAAGGAGGAGCAACTTGCCATTTGGATATATGGAAGCTGTGTTTGTGCCCTCACTCATGGTCCAGACTTTTTTCAAAAAGGACATGGAGTTTGTCTGCAGCGAGCATTTTGGTAGAAACTGCGCCTCCCATTCATTATAATGGTAAATGACCACAGACAAGTGCGCACACCATCTTTGGACCTTGAGTGTGACGCGATCGGGAGGGGGAGGCGGTCGCGCTGGGGGCGGCGAGACACGGCTCGGGCCCGCCAGTGCCCCACCGGGGCCCTAGTCTTTGTTTCTTTCTTTCTTCTTTTTCCTCCCCTTTGAACTGGAAAATGGCCCACTTCCCACTGGCGAAAACTCAGGAAATTTGGCAGGACGACCGGGCCTGGTGAAAAATTTGATATTCCGAAGTCGCCCAAACAAAAAAATGCAAAATGGCTCCATAGCGCCCCCTAAGGTGAAAATTCACACTATTGAGTGTCACGCCTGTACGCTTTGTCAAAATGACACAAAAATTGACACACACATGTATCTCAATAAGATCTACAAAAAAGTCAGTGCGGGCGTATCTGTCAAATGTACGGTTAAAGGGTTATTTCGCATTTTTTGCCGATCCGCACACATTGGAATTTCGCTAACTCCTCCGAAGGCTTTCGTTCCACCGGCACCACATTTGCTCAGGCCAATCTACACCCCATGGCCATTAAAAGTTATTCAAATCATGACGCTGCACCCCACGGTTTAGGTTCTAGGGGGCGCCAAAGATAACCCTAAAATCCACATATTTAAAAGTCTTATAACTTTTTATTTTTGCCCTCACTGGCCTCCAAGTTTTCTAGGATGATGCAATGTCCAGCCATCAACACATTTGTGAAGGAATTTTTACTCCCCAAAAGAGCGCCCCCCCATGGCAGGAGAAAAAAGTCCATTTTTTCTTGTCCCCTAAGGTGAAAATACACATTGTTGAGTGTCACGCCTGTACGCTTTGTCAAAATGACACAAAAATTGACACACACATGTATCTCAATAAGATCTACAAAAAAGTCCATGCGCGCGTATCTGTCTAATGTACGGTTAAAGGGTTATTCCGCATTTTTTGCCGATTCGCACACATTGGAATTTCGCTAACTCCTCCGAAGGCTTTCGTTCCACCGGCACCACATTTGCTCAGGCCAAATTACACCCCATGGCCATTAAAAGTTATTCAAATCATGACGCTGCACCCCACGGTTTACGTTCTAGGGGGCGCCAAAGATAACCCAAAAATCCACATTTTTAAAAGTCTTATAACTTTTTATTTTTGTCCTCACTGGCCTCCAAGTTTTCTAGGATGATGCAATGTCCAGCCATCAACACATTTGTGAAGGAATTTTTACTCCCCAAAAGAGCGCCCCCCCATGGCAGGAGAAAAAAGTCCATTTTTTCTTGTCCCCTAAGGTGAAAATACACATTGTTGACTGTCACGCCTGTACGCTTTGGCAAAATGACACAAAAATTGACAATCATGTGTATCTCAATTAGATCTACGAAAAAGTCAAAGAGCGCGTATCTGTATAATGTACGGTAAAAGGGCTATTTTGCATTTTTTGCCGATTCACACACATTGGAATTTCGCTAACTCCTCCTAAGGCTTTCGTCCCACTGACACCAAATTTGCTCAGGCCAATCTACACTCCATGGCCATTCAAAGTTGTAAAAATCATGACGCTGCACCCCACGGTTTACGTTTTAGGGGGCGCCAAAGATGACCCAAATATACATTACAGTAGACAAAGTAGTTTTGCCCACTGAGTGGCGCCAAAGGGACTTGTCTGTGGAGTCTGTGAGTCACTATTGGCCGTTTTTGACTACTTTAGATTTTACCTTTATATTTCCTCTTACAAAATTTTTACCTTGCCTTGCCTGGTATCATTTTTTTCAGCACAACCTCACCTGTGTCAATTTACAGTTATTTTATCATTTTGACATACTATATTTACACATTGGACCCAAATTCACACACAAAACATAAAATCCGAGTGGAAAAAAGTAACGTTTTTACTGTGAAAACCACAAATATGTGTGATGAACTGTTTTTAAAACTTAAACTTCAATTAAAAATTGTAAACTTCAAAACATATGCAAATTTTTAACAAAGAACATAGTAATTTACCTCTATTGACATCAAAATGCAGGCAATGGCCCAGGTGTTCTTTGTAAAATTATTTACAAAACACTGTATAGTCTCACAAATGTCACTTTTTATTTATGCCACTACAAAAAAACATGATGTAAATGATGCATGATGTAAAACATGATGTAAAAAACTTGTGTAGATCCTCCTCTATGTTAGTCCATGTGTAATTTTTCCATAATTCTTTGTTTTTTGCAGCATTTTTGTTAGTGTAACTGCAGATTGTGCTGACAGTGTCTATGGCAAAAAAAAAAAAAAAAAAAACTGAAAATGCCTCAACATGAACCCCTGGTGGTCTCTGAGGGTGAAACCTGCTAACTGCTGCAGCTCTGTCAGCTTCAGTCTCCCATGCAGAGCTCGGAGCGCATGTGTGGCTCTGCACCCTTAGCAGCGTTGCTAACTCCTCAGTAAGGAAAGCCTGCTTCATGTCAGAGTCTCTAAACTCCAGAAGAAGTCGATAAAAGTCACTTTCTTTCTAAAAAAAAGTCGTTAGGGGGTCTGAAAAGTCATTGAATCTAACAACAAAGTCGCTAGGTTTGCAACTACGTGTCCCAGACTGCATCCCTGCTGAGAGTCCCTCCCTCCCTTCTCATATTGCAGGAAGAACGTAAGTTCCCGCCCCTTGTCAATCAGTCACCATATAATTTTGGATTGGTTGTTGTGGTGAAGTTTTCCACCAATAGGAGAGATGTTGTGGTGTGTGTTTTTTTTTTCCTTTGGCAAGCCTTTTCCGCCTGTAAGACCTGTCGCTAATGTCTGCATGCTATGTTTTCCTGTCTCATACAGCGCGATCGAGCGCCGAACGTGATCAAAATAAGCAGAAAACAAGTATCGTGGACATAATTTATCATAACTCTGGTTTTATTTGGCCTATCAACACAATTTAAAAACTGGTATATAGGTTGAGGTCCTCACTTTTGAGATAAATTGAAACGGAGAGTCAACGAGGCTCCGTCTTGCAGCTACATCCGGTTAAATATGTCATGTGACTTGAACGCACACACACACACACACACACACACACACACACACACACACACACACACACACACAGACACACACACACACGCACACACACACACTCAGAGTCTGGTTTTTAGCACCTGCAAAAACATGCTATTTACATATTTGACAAGAATGCAGAGGCTCCTTTTGCCCCTGAAAAAAATCATATTTCAAACACAACTTGACTGGTCATTTCTCCAAAAGACAACCATGAAGCTCCATCCAAACCTGAAGCAGGCAGTTGGTGCATGTGTACAGTAACCTGAGGGGAGTGAGGTGACTGCTTCTGAGGAGAACATGAGCAGTGAAGATTCACCTTAGAGCTAGAACAGAGACGTGCACATGATTATACAGGGGCAGGGGCTCAAGTTTTTTCCAGTTGTTTATACAATATGGAAATTAATGTGAAATTAAAAAACAAAGTATTAATAGAAAGGTAATGACTGTCCTGTGTAGGTGACAGTGATATCCAATAGGCTAGGCACTCACGAGGCTGGCTGTGGCAAGTGTAAGTGAAAGCAACACGCACTGGCAGGAAGAACAGCAAACGCCGATGAAGGAAAAGGGTCTTTGCAGTGATGGGCGTTACCAGAGAGGGCGATGGCCAGAGGACACAAATGGGACGGGGAGGCAGCGCGTTGGGGGGGGGACGCGACACAGCTCGGGCCCGCCAGTGCCCCAACGGGGTCCTAGTTATTTTTCCTCCCCTTTGAACTGGAAAATGGCCCACTTCCCACTGGCGAAAACTCATGAAATTTGGCAGGACGACCGGGCCTGGTGAAAAATTTGATATTCTGAAGTCGCCCAAACAATACAATGCAAAATGGCTCCATAGCGCCCCCTAAGGTGAAAAATTCACCTGACGCCTGTACGCTTTGTCAAAATGACACAAAAATTGACACACACATGTATCTCAATAAGATCTACAAAAAAGTCAGTGCGGGCGTATCTGTCAAATGTACGGTTAAAGGGTTATTTCGCATTTTTTGCCGATCCGCACACATTGGAATTTCGCTAACTCCTCCGAAGGCTTTCGTTCCACCGGCACCACATTTGCTCAGGCCAATCTACACCCCATGGCCATTAAAAGTTATTCAAATCATGACGCTGCACCCCACGGTTTATGTTCTAGGGGGCGCCAAAGATAACCCTAAAATCCACATATTTCAAAGTCTTATAACTTTTTATTTTTGCCCTCACTGGCCTCCAAGTTTTCTAGGATGATGCAATGTCCAGCCATCAACACATTTGTGAAGGAATTTTTACTCCCCAAAAGAGCGCCCCCCCATGGCAGGAGAAAAAAGTCCATTTTTTCTTGTTCCATAAGGTGAAAATTCACACTATTGACTGTCACGCCTGTACGCTTTGTCAAAATTACACAAAAATTGACACACACATGTATCTCAATAAGATCTACAAAAAAGTCAGTGCGGGCGTATCTGTCAAATGTACGGTTAAAGGGTTATTGCGCATTTTTTGCCGATCCGCACACATTGGAATTTCGCTAACTCCTCCGAAGGCTTTCGTTCCACCGGCACCACATTTGCTCAGGCCAATCTACACCCCATGGCCATTAAAAGTTATTCAAATCATGACGCTGCACCCCACGGTTTAGGTTCTAGGGGGCGCCAAAGATAACCCTAAAATCCACATATTTAAAAGTCTTATAACTTTTTATTTTTGTCCTCTCTGGCCTCCAAGTTTTCTAGGATGATGCAATGTCCAGCCATCAACACATTTGTGAAGGAATTTTTACTCCCTAAAAGAGCGCCCCCCCATGGCAGGAGAAAAAAGTCCATTTTTTCTTGTCCCATAAGGTGAAAATACACATTGTTGACTGTCATACCTGTATGCTTTGTCATATTGACACAAAATTTGACACACACATGTATCTCAATAAGATCTACGAAAAAGTCAATGCGCGCGTATCTGTAAAATGTACGGTTAAAGGGCTATTTTGCATTTTTTGCTGATTAGCACACATTGGAATGTGGCTAACTCCTCCTAAGGCTTTCGTCCCACTGACACCAAATTTGCTCAGGCCAATCTACACCCCATGGCCATTCAAAGTTTTAAAAATCATGACGCTGCACCCCACGGTTTACGTTCTAGGGGGCGCCAAAGATGACCCAAATATCCACATTCTTAAAAGAATCCACATCCCTTTCCCCCCTCCCATCCCCCATCCCCCATGGCAGGAGAAACAGTCAAGTTTTTCCTGCCCATCACTCAATGGCTCAATCGCATCGCTCTCCCGGCAACACCGTAACGAGGAGCAACTTGCCGTTTGGATATATCCTAGCTGTGTTTGTGCCCTCACTCATGGTCCAGACTTTTTTCAAATAGGACATGTAGTTTGTCTGCAGCGAGTGTTTTGGTAGAAACTGCGCCTCCCATTCATTATAATGGGAAATGACCACAGACAAGTGCGCACACCATCTTTGGACCTTGAGTGTGACGCGATCGGGAGGGGGAGGCGGTCGCACTGGGGGCGGCGCAACGCGGCTCGGGCCCGCCAGTGCCCCAACGGGGCCCTAGTCTTTGTTTCTTTTTTCTTTTTCCTCCCCTTTGAACTGGAAAATGGCCCACTTCCCACTGGCGAAAACTCATGAAATTTGGCAGGACAACCGGGCCTGGTGAAAAATTTGATATTCCGAAGTCGCCCAAACAAGAAAATGCAAAATGGCTCCATAGCGCCCCCTAAGGTGAAAATTCACACTATTGAGTGTCACGCCTGTACGCTTTGTCAAAATGACACAAAAATTGACACACACATGTATCTCAATAAGATCTACAAAAAAGTCAGTGCGGGCGTATCTGTCAAATGTACGGTTAAAGGGTTATTTCGCATTTTTTGCCGATCCGCACACATTGGAATTTCGCTAACTCCTCCGAAGGCTTTCGTTCCACCGGCACCACATTTGCTCAGGCCAATCTACACCCCATGGCCATTAAAAGTTATTCAAATCATGACGCTGCACCCCACGGTTTAGGTTCTAGGGGGCGCCAAAGATAACCCTAAAATCCACATATTTAAAAGTCTTATAACTTTTTATTTTTGCCCTCACTGGCCTCCAAGTTTTCTAGGATGATGCAATGTCCAGCCATCAACACATTTGTGAAGGAATTTTTACTCCCCAAAAGAGCGCCCCCCATGGCAGGAGAAAAAAGTCCATTTTTTCTTGTCCCCTAAGGTGAAAATACACATTGTTGAGTGTCACGCCTGTACGCTTTGTCAAAATGACACAAAAATTGACACACACATGTATCTCAATAAGATCTACAAAAAAGTCCATGCGCGCGTATCTGTCTAATGTACGGTTAAAGGGTTATTCCGCATTTTTTGCCGATTCGCACACATTGGAATTTCGCTAACTCCTCCGAAGGCTTTCGTTCCACCGGCACCACATTTGCTCAGGCCAAATTACACCCCATGGCCATTAAAAGTTATTCAAATCATGACGCTGCACCCCACGGTTTACGTTCTAGGGGGCGCCAAAGATAACCCAAAAATCCACATTTTTAAAAGTCTTATAACTTTTTATTTTTGTCCTCACTGGCCTCCAAGTTTTCTAGGATGATGCAATGTCCAGCCATCAACACATTTGTGAAGGAATTTTTACTCCCCAAAAGAGCGCCCCCCCATGGCAGGAGAAAAAAGTCCATTTTTTCTTGTCCCCTAAGGTGAAAATACACATTGTTGACTGTCACGCCTGTACGCTTTGGCAAAATGACACAAAAATTGACAATCATGTGTATCTCAATTAGATCTACGAAAAAGTCAAAGAGCGCGTATCTGTATAATGTACGGTAAAAGGGCTATTTTGCATTTTTTGCCGATTCGCACACATTGGAATTTCGCTAACTCCTCCTAAGGCTTTCGTCCCACTGACACCAAATTTGCTCAGGCCAATCTACACTCCATGGCCATTCAAAGTTGTAAAAATCATGACGCTGCACCCCACGGTTTACGTTTTAGGGGGCGCCAAAGATGACCCAAATATACATTACAGTAGACAAAGTAGTTTTGCCCACTGAGTGGCGCCAAAGGGACTTGTCTGTGGAGTCTGTGAGTCACTATTGGCCGTTTTTGACTACTTTAGATTTTACCTTTATATTTCCTCTTACAAAATTTTTACCTTGCCTTGCCTGGTATCATTTTTTTCAGCACAACCTCACCTGTGTCAATTTACAGTTATTTTATCATTTTGACATACTATATTTACACATTGGACCCAAATTCACACACAAAACATAAAATCCGAGTGGAAAAAAGTAACGTTTTTACTGTGAAAACCACAAATATGTGTGATGAACTGTTTTTAAAACTTAAACTTCAAATAAAAATTGTAAACTTCAAAACATATGCAAATTTTTAACAAAGAACATAGTAATTTACCTCTATTGACATCAAAATGCAGGCAATGGCCCAGGTGTTCTTTGTAAAATTATTTACAAAACACTGTATAGTCTCACAAATGTCACTTTTTATTTATGCCACTACAAAAAAACATGATGTAAATGATGCATGATGTAAAACATGATGTAAAAAACTTGTGTAGATCCTCCTCTATGTTAGTCCATGTGTAATTTTTCCATAATTCTTTGTTTTTTGCAGCATTTTTGTTAGTGTAACTGCAGATTGTGCTGACAGTGTCTATGGCAAAAAAAAAAAAAAAAAAACTGAAAATGCCTCAACATGAACCCCTGGTGGTCTCTGAGGGTGAAACCTGCTAACTGCTGCAGCTCTGTCAGCTTCAGTCTCCCATGCAGAGCTCGGAGCGCATGTGTGGCTCTGCACCCTTAGCAGCGTTGCTAACTCCTCAGTAAGGAAAGCCTGCTTCATGTCAGAGTCTCTAAACTCCAGAAGAAGTCGATAAAAGTCACTTTCTTTCTAAAAAAAAGTCGTTAGGGGGTCTGAAAAGTCATTGAATCTAACAACAAAGTCGCTAGGTTTGCAACTACGTGTCCCAGACTGCATCCCTGCTGAGAGTCCCTCCCTCCCTTCTCATATTGCAGGAAGAACGTAAGTTCCCGCCCCTTGTCAATCAGTCACCATATAATTTTGGATTGGTTGTTGTGGTGAAGTTTTCCACCAATAGGAGAGATGTTGTGGTGTGTTTTTTTTTTCCTTTGGCAAGCCTTTTCCGCCTGTAAGACCTGTCGCTAATGTCTGCATGCTATGTTTTCCTGTCTCATACAGCGCGATCGAGCGCCGAACGTGATCAAAATAAGCAGAAAACAAGTATCGTGGACATAATTTATCATAACTCTGGTTTTATTTGGCCTATCAACACAATTTAAAAACTGGTATATAGGTTGAGGTCCTCACTTTTGAGATAAATTGAAACGGAGAGTCAACGAGGCTCCGTCTTGCAGCTACATCCGGTTAAATATGTCATGTGACTTGAACGCACACACACACACACACACACACACACACACACACACACACACACACACACAGACACACACACACACGCACACACACACACTCAGAGTCTGGTTTTTAGCACCTGCAAAAACATGCTATTTACATATTTGACAAGAATGCAGAGGCTCCTTTTGCCCCTGAAAAAAATCATATTTCAAACACAACTTGACTGGTCATTTCTCCAAAAGACAACCATGAAGCTCCATCCAAACCTGAAGCAGGCAGTTGGTGCATGTGTACAGTAACCTGAGGGGAGTGAGGTGACTGCTTCTGAGGAGAACATGAGCAGTGAAGATTCACCTTAGAGCTAGAACAGAGACGTGCACATGATTATACAGGGGCAGGGGCTCAAGTTTTTTCCAGTTGTTTATACAATATGGAAATTAATGTGAAATTAAAAAACAAAGTATTAATAGAAAGGTAATGACTGTCCTGTGTAGGTGACAGTGATATCCAATAGGCTAGGCACTCACGAGGCTGGCTGTGGCAAGTGTAAGTGAAAGCAACACGCACTGGCAGGAAGAACAGCAAACGCCGATGAAGGAAAAGGGTCTTTGCAGTGATGGGCGTTACCAGAGAGGGCGATGGCCAGAGGACACAAATGGGACGGGGAGGCAGCGCGGGGGGGGGGGACGCGACACAGCTCGGGCCCGCCAGTGCCCCAACGGGGTCCTAGTTATTTTTCCTCCCCTTTGAACTGGAAAATGGCCCACTTCCCACTGGCGAAAACTCATGAAATTTGGCAGGACGACCGGGCCTGGTGAAAAATTTGATATTCTGAAGTCGCCCAAACAATACAATGCAAAATGGCTCCATAGCGCCCCCTAAGGTGAAAAATTCACCTGACGCCTGTACGCTTTGTCAAAATGACACAAAAATTGACACACACATGTATCTCAATAAGATCTACAAAAAAGTCAGTGCGGGCGTATCTGTCAAATGTACGGTTAAAGGGTTATTTCGCATTTTTTGCCGATCCGCACACATTGGAATTTCGCTAACTCCTCCGAAGGCTTTCGTTCCACCGGCACCACATTTGCTCAGGCCAATCTACACCCCATGGCCATTAAAAGTTATTCAAATCATGACGCTGCACCCCACGGTTTATGTTCTAGGGGGCGCCAAAGATAACCCTAAAATCCACATATTTCAAAGTCTTATAACTTTTTATTTTTGCCCTCACTGGCCTCCAAGTTTTCTAGGATGATGCAATGTCCAGCCATCAACACATTTGTGAAGGAATTTTTACTCCCCAAAAGAGCGCCCCCCCATGGCAGGAGAAAAAAGTCCATTTTTTCTTGTTCCATAAGGTGAAAATTCACACTATTGACTGTCACGCCTGTACGCTTTGTCAAAATTACACAAAAATTGACACACACATGTATCTCAATAAGATCTACAAAAAAGTCAGTGCGGGCGTATCTGTCAAATGTACGGTTAAAGGGTTATTGCGCATTTTTTGCCGATCCGCACACATTGGAATTTCGCTAACTCCTCCGAAGGCTTTCGTTCCACCGGCACCACATTTGCTCAGGCCAATCTACACCCCATGGCCATTAAAAGTTATTCAAATCATGACGCTGCACCCCACGGTTTAGGTTCTAGGGGGCGCCAAAGATAACCCTAAAATCCACATATTTAAAAGTCTTATAACTTTTTATTTTTGTCCTCTCTGGCCTCCAAGTTTTCTAGGATGATGCAATGTCCAGCCATCAACACATTTGTGAAGGAATTTTTACTCCCTAAAAGAGCGCCCCCCCATGGCAGGAGAAAAAAGTCCATTTTTTCTTGTCCCATAAGGTGAAAATACACATTGTTGACTGTCATACCTGTATGCTTTGTCATATTGACACAAAATTTGACACACACATGTATCTCAATAAGATCTACGAAAAAGTCAATGCGCGCGTATCTGTAAAATGTACGGTTAAAGGGCTATTTTGCATTTTTTGCTGATTAGCACACATTGGAATGTGGCTAACTCCTCCTAAGGCTTTCGTCCCACTGACACCAAATTTGCTCAGGCCAATCTACACCCCATGGCCATTCAAAGTTTTAAAAATCATGACGCTGCACCCCACGGTTTACGTTCTAGGGGGCGCCAAAGATGACCCAAATATCCACATTCTTAAAAGAATCCACATCCCTTTCCCCCCCCTCCCATCCCCCATCCCCCATGGCAGGAGAAACAGTCAAGTTTTTCCTGCCCATCACTCAATGGCTCAATCGCATCGCTCTCCCGGCAACACCGTAACGAGGAGCAACTTGCCGTTTGGATATATCCTAGCTGTGTTTGTGCCCTCACTCATGGTCCAGACTTTTTCAAATAGGACATGTAGTTTGTCTGCAGCGAGTGTTTTGGTAGAAACTGCGCCTCCCATTCATTATAATGGGAAATGACCACAGACAAGTGCGCACACCATCTTTGGACCTTGAGTGTGACGCGATCGGGAGGGGGAGGCGGTCGCACTGGGGGCGGCGCAACGCGGCTCGGGCCCGCCAGTGCCCCAACGGGGCCCTAGTCTTTGTTTCTTTTTTCTTTTTCCTCCCCTTTGAACTGGAAAATGGCCCACTTCCCACTGGCGAAAACTCATGAAATTTGGCAGGACAACCGGGCCTGGTGAAAAATTTGATATTCCGAAGTCGCCCAAACAAGAAAATGCAAAATGGCTCCATAGCGCCCCCTAAGGTGAAAATTCACACTATTGAGTGTCACGCCTGTACGCTTTGTCAAAATGACACAAAAATTGACACACACATGTATCTCAATAAGATCTACAAAAAAGTCAGTGCGGGCGTATCTGTCAAATGTACGGTTAAAGGGTTATTTCGCATTTTTTGCCGATCCGCACACATTGGAATTTCGCTAACTCCTCCGAAGGCTTTCGTTCCACCGGCACCACATTTGCTCAGGCCAATCTACACCCCATGGCCATTAAAAGTTATTCAAATCATGACGCTGCACCCCACGGTTTAGGTTCTAGGGGGCGCCAAAGATAACCCTAAAATCCACATATTTAAAAGTCTTATAACTTTTTATTTTTGCCCTCACTGGCCTCCAAGTTTTCTAGGATGATGCAATGTCCAGCCATCAACACATTTGTGAAGGAATTTTTACTCCCCAAAAGAGCGCCCCCCCATGGCAGGAGAAAAAAGTCCATTTTTTCTTGTCCCCTAAGGTGAAAATACACATTGTTGAGTGTCACGCCTGTACGCTTTGTCAAAATGACACAAAAATTGACACACACATGTATCTCAATAAGATCTACAAAAAAGTCCATGCGCGCGTATCTGTCAAATGTACGGTTAAAGGGTTATTCCGCATTTTTTGCCGATTCGCACACATTGGAATTTCGCTAACTCCTCCGAAGGCTTTTGTTCCACCGGCACCACATTTGCTCAGGCCAATCTACACCCCATGGCCATTAAAAGTTATTCAAATCATGACGCTGCACCCCACGGTTTACGTTCTAGGGGGCGCCAAAGATAACCCAAAAATCCACATTTTTAAAAGTCTTATAACTTTTTATTTTTGTCCTCACTGGCCTCCAAGTTTTCTAGGATGATGCAATGTCCAGCCATCAACACATTTGTGAAGGAATTTTTACTCCCTAAAAGAGCGCCCCCCCATGGCAGGAGAAAAAAGTCCATTTTTTCTTGTCCCCTAAGGTGAAAATACACATTGTTGACTGTCACGCCTGTACGCTTTGGCAAAATGACACAAAAATTGACAATCATGTGTATCTCAATTAGATCTACGAAAAAGTCAAAGAGCGCGTATCTGTATAATGTACGGTAAAAGGGCTATTTTGCATTTTTTGCCGATTCGCACACATTGGAATTTCGCTAACTCCTCCTAAGGCTTTCGTCCCACTGACACCAAATTTGCTCAGGCCAATCTACACTCCATGGCCATTCAAAGTTGTAAAAATCATGACGCTGCACCCCACGGTTTACGTTTTAGGGGGCGCCAAAGATGACCCAAATATACATTACAGTAGACAAAGTAGTTTTGCCCACTGAGTGGCGCCAAAGGGACTTGTCTGTGGAGTCTGTGAGTCACTATTGGCCGTTTTTGACTACTTTAGATTTTACCTTTATATTTCCTCTTACAAAATTTTTACCTTGCCTTGCCTGGTATCATTTTTTTCAGCACAACCTCACCTGTGTCAATTTACAGTTATTTTATCATTTTGACATACTATATTTACACATTGGACCCAAATTCACACACAAAACATAAAATCCGAGTGGAAAAAAGTAACGTTTTTACTGTGGAAACCACAAATATGTGTGATGAACTGTTTTTAAAACTTAAACTTCAAATAAAAATTGTAAACTTCAAAACATATGCAAATTTTTAACAAAGAACATAGTAATTTACCTCTATTTACATCAAAATGCAGGCAATGGCCCAGGTGTTCTTTGTAAAATTATTTACAAAACACTGTATAGTCTCACAAATGTCACTTTTTATTTATGCCACTACAAAAAAACATGATGTAAATGATGCATGATGTAAAACATGATGTAAAAAACTTGTGTATATCCTCCTCTATGTTAGTCCATGTGTAATTTTTCCATAATTCTTTGTTTTTTGCAGCATTTTTGTTAGTGTAACTGCAGATTGTGCTGACAGTGTCTATGGCAAAAAAAAAAAAAAAAACTGAAAATGCCTCAACATGAACCCCTGGTGGTCTCTGAGGGTGAAACCTGCTAACTGCTGCAGCTCTGTCAGCTTCAGTCTCCCATGCAGAGCTCTGAGCGCATGTGTGGCTCTGCACCCTTAGCAGCGTTGCTAACTCCTCAGTAAGGAAAGCCTGCTTCATGTCAGAGTCTCTAAACTCCAGAAGAAGTCGATAAAAGTCCCTTTCTTTCTAAAAAAAAGTCGTTAGGGGGTCTGAAAAGTCATTGAATCTAACAACAAAGTCGCTAGGTTTGCAACTACGTGTCCCAGACTGCATCCCTGCTGAGAGTCCCTCCCTCCCTTCTCATATTGCAGGAAGAACGTAAGCGCCCGCCCCTTGTCAATCAGTCACCATATAATTTTGGATTGGTTGTTGTGGTGAAGTTTTCCACCAATAGGAGAGATGTTGTGGTGTGTTTTTTTTTTCCTTTGGCAAGCCTTTTCCGCCTGTAAGACCTGTCGCTAATGTCTGCATGCTATGTTTTCCTGTCTCATACAGCGCGATCGAGCGCCGAACGTGATCAAAATAAGCAGAAAACAAGTATCGCGGACATAATTTATCATAACTCTGGTTTTATTTGGCCTATCAACACAATTTAAAAACTGGTATATAGGTTGAGGTCCTCACTTTTGAGATAAGTTGAAACGGAGAGTCAACGAGGCTCCGTCTTGCAGCTACATCCGGTTAAATATGTCATGTGACTTGAACGCACACACACACACACACACACACACACACAGACACACACACACACGCACACACACACACTCAGAGTCTGGTTTTTAGCACCTGCAAAAACATGCTATTTACATATTTGACAAGAATGCAGAGGCTCCTATTGCCCCTGAAAAAAATCAAATTTCAAACACAACTTGACTGGTCATTTCTCCAAAAGACAACCATGAAGCTCCATCCAAACCTGAAGCAGGCAGTTGGTGCATGTGTACAGTAACCTGAGGGGAGTGAGGTGACTGCTTCTGAGGAGAACATGAGCAGTGAAGATTCACCTTAGAGCTAGAACAGAGACGTGCACATGATTATACAGGGGCAGGGGCTCAAGTTTTTCCAGTTGTTTATACAATATGGAAATTAATGTGAAATTAAAAAACAAAGTATTAATAGAAAGGTAATGACTGTCCTGTGTAGGTGACAGTGATATCCAATAGGCTAGGCACTCACGAGGCTGGCTGTGGCAAGTGTAAGTGAAAGCAACACGCACTGGCAGGAAGAACAGCAAACGCCGATGAAGGAAAAGGGTCTTTGCAGTGATGGGCGTTACCAGAGAGGGCGATGGCCAGAGGACACAAATGGGACGGGGAGGCAGCGCGTTGGGGGGGGGACGCGACACAGCTCGGGCCCGCCAGTGCCCCAACGGGGTCCTAGTGTTATTATTATTAGGGCCCGAGCGTAGCTGCTAAGCAGCTGCGAGAGCCCTATTATTCCCCAAGTGGTTTTTCTTTGTTTCTTTCTTTCTTTCTTTCTTTCTTTCTTCTTTTTCCTCCCCTTTGAACTGGAAAATGGCCCACTTCCCACTGGCGAAAACTCATGAAATTTGGCAGGACGACCGGGCCTGGTGAAAAATTCGATATTCTGAAGTCGCCCAAACAATAAAATGCAAAATGGCTCCATAGCGCCCCCTAAGGTGGAAATTCACACTATTGACTGTCACGCCTGTACGCTTTGTCATATTGACACAAAAATTGACACACATATGTATCTCAATAAGATCTACAAAAAAGTCAGTGCGGGCGTATCTGTCAAATGTACGGTTAAAGGGTTATTTCGCATTTTTTTCCGATCCGCACACATTGGAATTTCGCTAACTCCTCCGAAGGCTTTCGTTCCACCGGCACCACATTTGCTCAGGCCAATCTACACCCCGTGGCCATTAAAAGTTATCAAAATCATGACGCTGCACCCCAAGGTTTAGGTTCTAGGGGGCGCCAAAGATAACACTAAAATCCACATATTTAAAAGTCTTATAACTTTTTATTTTTGTCCTCACTGGCCTCCAAGTTTTCTAGGATGATGCAATGTCCAGCCATCAACACATTTGTGAAGGAATTTTTACTCCCCAAAAGAGCGCCCCCCCATGGCAGGAGAAAAAAGTCAATTTTTTCTTGTCCCCTAAGGTGAAAATACACATTGTTGAGTGTCACGCCTATACGCTTTGTCAAAATGACACAAAAATTGACACACACATGTAACTCAATAAGATCTACGAAAAAGTCAATGCGCGCGTATCTGTCAAATGTACGGTTAAAGGGTTATTCCGCATTTTTTGCCGATCCGCACACATTGGAATGTGGCTAACTCCTCCTAAGGCTTTCGTTCCACCGGCACCACATTTGCTCAGGCCAATCTACACCCCATGGCCATTAAAATTTATCAAAATCATGACGCTGCACCCCACGGTTTAGGTTCTAGGGGGCGCCAAAGATAACCCTAAAATCCACATATTTAAAAGTCTTATAACTTTTTATTTTTGTCCTCACTGGCCTCCAAGTTTTCTAGGATGATGCAATGTCCAGCCATCAACACATTTGTGAAGGAATTTTTACTCCCCAAAAGAGCGCCCCCCCATGGCAGGAGAAAAAGTCAAGTTTTTCCTGCCCATCGCTCAATGGCTCAAACGCATCGCTCTCTCGGCAAAACCGAAAGGAGGAGCAACTTGCCATTCGGATATATCTTAGCTGTGTTTGTGCCCTCACTCATGGTCCAGACTTTTTTCAAATAGGACATGGAGTTTTTCTGCAGCGAGCGTTTTGGTAGAAACTGCGTCTCCCATTCATTATAATGGTAAATGACCACAGACAAGTGTGCACACCATCTTTGGACCTTGAGTGTGACGCGATCGGGAGGGGTAGGCAGTTGCGCTGGAGGCGGCGCGACACGGCTCGGGCCCGCCAGTGCCCCACCGGGGCCCTAGTTATTTTTCTGCCCCTTTGAACTGGAAAATGGCCCACTTCCCACTGGTGAAAACTCATGAAATTTGGCAGGACGACCGGGCCTGGTGAAAAATTCGATATTCTGAAGTCACCCAAACAATCAAATGCAAAATGGCTCCATAGCGCCCCCTAAGGTGAAAAATTCACATGATTGAGTGTCACGCCTGTACGCTTTGTCAAAATGACACAAAATTTGACACACACGTGTATCTCAATAAGATCTACAAAAAAGTCAGTGCGGGCGTATCTGTCAAATGTACGTTTAAAGGGCTATTTCGCATTTTTTGCCGATCTGCACACATTGGAATTTCGCTAACTCCTCCGAAGGCTTTCGTTCCACCGGCACCAAATTTGCTCAGGCCAATCTACACCCCATGGCCATTCAAAGTTGTACAAATCATGACGCTGCACCCCACGGTTTAGGTTCTAGGGGGCGCCAAAGATAACCCTAAAATCCACATTCTTACAAGTCTTATAACTTTTTATTTCTGTCCTCACTGGCCTCCAAGTTTTCTAGGATGATGCAATGTCCAGCCATCAACACATTTGTGAAGGAATTTTTACTCCCCAAAAGAGCGCCCCCCCATGGCAGGAGAAAAAAGTCCATTTTTTCTTGTCCCCTAAGGTGAAAATACACATTGTTGAGTGTAACACCTGTACGCTTTGTCAAAATGACACAAAAATTGACACACACATGTATCTCAATAAGATCTACGAAAAAGTCAATGCGCGCGTATCTGTCAAATGTACGGTTAAAGGGTTATTCCGCATTTTTTGCCGATCCGCACACATTGGAATTTCGCTAACTCCTCCGAAGGCTTTCGTTCCACCGGCACCACATTTGCTCAGGCCAATCTACACCCCATGGCCATTAAAAGTTATTCAAATCATGACGCTGCACCCCACGGTTTAGGTTCTAGGGGGCGCCAAAGATAACACTAAAATCCACATATTTCAAAGTCTTATAACTTTTTATTTTTGTCCTCACTGGCCTCCAAGTTTTCTAGGATGATGCAATGTCCAGCCATCAACACATTTGTGAAGGAATTTTTACTCCCCAAAAGAGCGCCCCCCCATGGCAGGAGAAAAAAGTCAATTTTTTCTTGTCCCCTAAGGTGGAAATTCACACTATTGACTGTCACGCCTGTACGCTTTATCATATTGACACAAAAATTGACACACATATGTATCTCAATAAGATCTACAAAAAAGTCAATGCGCGCGTATCTGTCAAATGTACGGTTAAAGGGCTATTTTGCATTTTTTGCCGATTCGCACACATTGGAATGTGGCTAACTCCTCCTAAGGCTTTCGTCCCACTGACACCAAATTTGCTCAGGCCAATCTACACCCCATGGCCATTCAAAGTTGTAAAAATCATGACGCTGCACCCCACGGTTTACGTTCTAGGGGGCGCCAAAGATGACCCAAAAATCCACATTCTTAAAGGAATCCACATCCCCCCCAAGGCAGGAGAAAAAGTCAAGTTAACCCTGCCCATCGCTCAATGGCTCAATCGCATCGCTCTCCAGGCAACACCGTAAGGAGGAGCAACCTGCCATTTCGATATATCATAGCTGTGTTTGTGCCCTCACTCATGGTCCAGACTTTTTTCAAATAGGACATGAAGTTTGTCTGCAGCGAGTGTTTTGGTAGAAACTGCGCCTCCCATTCATTATAATGGGAAATGACCACAGACAAGTGCGCACACCATCTTTGGACCTTGAGTGTGACGCGATCGGGAGGGGGAGGCGGTCGCGCTAGGGGCGGCGCGACGCGGCTCGGGCCCGACAGTGCCCCACCGGGGCCCTAGTTCTTTGTTTCTTTCTTTCTTTCTTTCTTTCTTCTTTTTCCTCCCCTTTGAACTGGAAAATGGCCCACTTCCCACTGGCGAAAACTCATGAAATTTGGCAGGACGACCGGGCCTGGTGAAAAATTTGATATTCCGAAGTCGCCCAAACAAGAAAATGCAAAATGGCTCCATAGCGCCCCCTAAGGTGAAAATTCACACTATTGACTGTCACGCCTGTACGCTTTGTCAAAATGACACAAAAATTGACACACACATGTATTTCAATAAGATCTACAAAAAAGTCAGTGCGGGCGTATCTGTCAAATGTACGGTTAAAGGGTTATTTCGCATTTTTTGCCGATCCGCACACATTGGAATTTCGCTAACTCCTCCGAAGGCTTTCGTTCCACCGGCACCACATTTGCTCAGGCCAATCTACACCCCATGGCCATTAAAAGTTATTCAAATCATGACGCTGCACCCCACGGTTTAGGTTCTAGGGGGCGCCAAAGATAACACTAAAATCCACATATTTAAAAGTCTTATAACTTTTTATTTTTGCCCTCACTGGCCTCCAAGTTTTCTAGGATGATGCAATGTCCAGCCATCAACACATTTGTGAAGGAATTTTTACTCCCCAAAAGAGCGCCCCCCCATGGCAGGAGAAAAAAGTCAATTTTTTCTTGTCCCCTAAGGTGAAAATACACATTGTTGAGTGTCACGCCTGTACGCTTTGTCAAAATGACACAAAAATTGACACACACATGTATCACAATAAGATCTACAAAAAAGTCCATAAGCGCGTATCTGTCAAATGTACGGTTAAAGGGTTATTTCGCATTTTTTGCCGATTCGCACACATTGGAATTTCGCTAACTCCTCCGAAGGCTTTCGTTCCACCGGCACCACATTTGCTCAGGCCAATCTACACCCCATGGCCATTAAAAGTTATTCAAATCATGACGCTGCACCCCACGGTTTAGGTTCTAGGGGGCGCCAAAGATAACCCTAAAATCCACATATTTAAAAGTCTTATAACTTTTTATTTTTGCCCTCACTGGCCTCCAAGTTTTCTAGGATGATGCAATGTCCAGCCATCAACACATTTGTGAAGGAATTTTTACTCCCCAAAAGAGCGCCCCCCCCATGGCAGGAGAAAAAAGTCCATTTTTTCTTGTCCCCTAAGGTGAAAATACACATTGTTGAGTGTCACGCCTGTACGCTTTGTCAAAATGACACAAAAATTGACACACACATGTATCTCAATAAGATCTACAAAAAAGTCCATGAGCGCGTATCTGTCAAATGTATGGTTAAAGGGTTATTTCGCATTTTTTGCCGATTCGCACACATTGGAATTTCGCTAACTCCTCCGAAGGCTTTTGTTCCACCGGCACCACATTTACTCAGGCCAATCTACACTCCATGGCCATTCAAAGTTGTACAAATCATGATGCTGCACCCCATGATTTAGGTTCTAGGGGGCGCCAAAAATAACCCAAAAATCCACATTCTTAAAAGTTTTATAACTTTTTATTTTTGTCCTCACTGGCCTCCAAGTTTTCTAGGATGATGCAATGTCCAGCCATCAACACATTTGTGAAGGAATTTTTACTCCCCAAAAGAGCGCCCCCCCATGGCAGGACAAAAAAGTCAATTTTTTCTTGTCCCCTAAGGTGAAAATACACATTGTTGAGATTCACGCCTGTACGCTTTGTCATATTGACACAAAAATTGACACACACGTGTATCTCAATAAGATCTACGAAAAAGTCAATGCGCGCGTATCTGTAAAATGTACGGCTAAACGGCTATTTTGCATTTTTTGCCGATTCGCACACATTGGAATGTGGCTAACTCCTCCTAAGGCTTTCGTCCCACTGACACCAAATTTTCTCAGGCCAATCTACACCCCATGGCCATTCAAAGTTGTAAAAATCATGCCGCTGCACCCCACGGTTTACGTTCTAGGGGGCGCCAAAGATGACCCAAAAATCCACATTCTTAAAAGAATCCCCCCCCCCCCCCCCATGGCAGGAGAAAAAGTCAAGTTTTTCCTGCCCATCGCTCAATGGCTCAATCGCATCGCTCTCCAGGCAACACCGTAAGGAGGAGCAACCTGCCATTTGGATATATCCTAGCTGTGTTTGTGCCCTCACTCATGGTCCAGACTTTTTTCAAATAAGACATGAAGTTTGTCTGCAGCGAGTGTTTTGGTAGAAACTGCGCCTCCCATTCATTATAATGGGAAATGACCACAGACAAGTGCGCACACCATCTTTGGACCTTGAGTGTGACGCGATCGGGAGAGGGAGGCGGTCGCGCTGGGGGCGGCGCGACACGGCTCGGGCCCGACAGTGCCCCACCGGGGCCCTAGTTCTTTAGGGCCCGAGCCAGCTGCAGAGCAGCCGGGCGTAGAGCCCTATTATTCCTGTAGTGGTTTTTTAGGGCCCGAGCGTAGCTGCTAAGCAGCTGCGAGAGCCCTATTATTCCCCAAGGGGTTTTTCTTTGTTTCTTTCTTTCTTTCTTTCTTCTTTTTCCTCCCCTTTGAACTGGAAAATGGCCCACTTCCCACTGGCGAAAACTCAGGAAATTTGGCAGGACGACCGGGCCTGGTGAAAAATTTGATATTCCGAAGTCGCCCAAACAAGAAAATGCAAAATGGCTCCATAGCGCCCCCTAAGGTGAAAATTCACACTATTGACTGTCACGCCTGTACGCTTTGTCAAAATGACACAAAAATTGACACACACATGTATCTCAATAAGATCTACAAAAAAGTCAGTGCGGGCGTATCTGTCAAATGTACGGTTAAAGGGTTATTTCGCATTTTTTGCCGATCCGCACACATTGGAATTTCGCTAACTCCTCCGAAGGCTTTCGTTCCACCGGCACCACATTTGCTCAGGCCAATCTACACCCCATGGCCATTAAAAGTTATTCAAATCATGACGCTGCACCCCACGGTTTAGGTTCTAGGGGGCGCCAAAGATAACCCTAAGATCCACATATTTAAAAGTCTTATAACTTTTTATTTTTGCCCTCACTGGCCTCCAAGTTTTCTAGGATGATGCAATGTCCAGCCATCAACACATTTGTGAAGGAATTTTTACTCCCCAAAAGAGCGCCCCCCCATGGCAGGAGAAAAAAGTCCATTTTTTCTTGTCCCCTAAGGTGAAAATACACATTGTTGAGTGTAACACCTGTACGCTTTGGCAAAATGACACCAAAATTGACACACACATGTATCTCAATAAGATCTACAAAAAAGTCAGTGCGCACGTATCTGTCAAATGTACGGTTAAAGGGTTATTTTGCATTTTTTGCCGATTCGCACACATTGGAATTTCGCTAACTCCTCCGAAGGCTTTCGTTCCACCGGCACCACATTTGCTCAGGCCAATCTACACCCCATGGCCATTAAAAGTTATTCAAATCATGACGCTGCACCCCACGGTTTAGGTTCTAGGGGGCGCCAAAGATAACCCTAAAATCCACATATTTAAAAGTCTTATAACTTTTTATTTTTGTCCTCACTGGCCTCCAAGTTTTCTAGGATGATGCAATGTCCAGCCATCAACACATTTGTGAAGGAGTTTTTTCTCGTTAAAAGAGCGCCCCCCATGGCAGGAGAATAAAGTCAAGTTTTTCCTGTTCATCATTCAATGGCTCAAACGCACTGCTCTCTCGGCAAAAGCGAAAGGAGGAGCAACTTGCCATTTGGATATATCTTAGCTGTGTTTGTGCCCTCACTCATGGTCCAGACTTTTTTCAAATAGGACATGGAGTTTTTCTGCAGCGAGCGTTTTGGTAGAAACTGCGCCTCCCGTTCATTATAATGGTAAATGACCACAAACAAGTGCGCACACCATCTTTGGACCTTGAGTGTGACGCGATCGGGTGGGGGAGGCGGTCGTGCTGGGGGCGGCTTGACACGGCTCGGGCCCGCCAGTGCCCCAACGGGGCCCTAGTCTTTGTTTCTTTCTTTCTTTTTTCTTTTTCCTCCCCTTTGAACTGGAAAATGGCCCACTTCCCACTGACGAAAACTCATGAAATTTGGGAGGACGACCGGGCCTGGTGAAAAATTTGATATTCTGAAGTCGCCCAAACAATAAAATGCAAAATGGCTCCATAGCGCCCCCTAAGATGAAAATTCACACTATTGACTGTCACGGCTGTACGCTTTGTCATATTGACACAAAATTTGACACACACATGTATCTCAATAAGTTCTACAAAAAAGTCAGTGCGGGCGTATCTGTCAAATTTACGGTTAAAGGGTTATTTTGCATTTTTTGCCGATCCACACACATCGGAATTTCGCTAACTCCTCCGAAGGCTTTCGTTCCACCGGCACCACATTTGCTCAGGCCAATCTACACCCCGTGGCCATTAAAAGTTATCAAAATCATGACACTGCACCCCAAGGTTTAGGTTCTAGGGGGCGCCAAAGATAACACTAAAATCCACATATTTCAAAGTCTTATAACTTTTTATTTTTGCCCTCACTGGCCTCCAAGTTTTCTAGGATGATGCAATGTCCAGCCATCAACACATTTGTGAAGGAATTTTTACTCCCCAAAAGAGCGCCCCCCCATGGCAGGAGAAAAAAGTCCATTTTTTCTTGTCCCCTAAGGTGAAAATACACATTGTTGAGTGTCACGCCTATACGCTTTGTCAAAATGACACAAAAATTGACACACACATGTAACTCAATAAGATCTACGAAAAAGTCAATGCGCGCGTATCTGTCAAATGTACGGTTAAAGGGTTATTTCGCATTTTTTGCCGATCCGCACACATTGGAATGTGGCTAACTCCTCCTAAGGCTTTCGTTCCACCGGCACCACATTTGCTCAGGCCAATCTACACCCCATGCCCATTAAAAGTTATTCAAATCATGACGCTGCACCCCACGGTTTAGGTTCTAGGGGGCGCCAAAGATAACCCTAAAATCCACATATTTAAAAGTCTTATAACTTTTTATTTTTGTCCTCACTGGCCTCCAAGTTTTCTAGGATGATGCAATGTCCAGCCATCAACACATTTGTGAAGGAATTTTTACTCCCCAAAAGAGCGCCCCCCCATGGCAGGAGAAAAAAGTCCATTTTTTCTTGTCCCCTAAGGTGAAAATACATATTGTTGAGATTCACGCCTATACGCTTTGTCATATTGACACAAAATTTGACAATCACGTGCCTTGCCTGGTATCATTTTTTTCAGCACAACCTCACCTGTGCGAATTTACAGTTATTTTATCATGTTGACATACTGAATTTACACAATGGACCCAAATTCACACACAAAACATAAAATCCGAGTGGAAAAAAGTAACATTTTTACTGTGAAAACCACAAATATGTGTGATGAACTGTTTTTAAAACTTCAAATAAAAATTGTAAACTTCAAAACATATGCAAATTTTTAACAAAGAACATAGTGATTTACCTCTATTTACATCAAAATGCAGGCAATGGCCCAGGCGTTCTTTGTAAAATTATTTACAAAACACTGTATAGTCTCACAAATGTCACTTTTTATTTATGCCACTACAAAAAAACATGATGTAAATGATGCATGATGTAAAACATGATGTAAAAAACTTGTGTAGATCCTCCTCTATGTCAGTCCATGTGTAATTTTTCCATAATTCTTTGTTTTTTGCAGCATTTTTGTTAGTGTAACTGCAGATTGTGCTGACAGTGTCTATGGCACAAAAAAAAAAAAATTTAAAATGCCTCAACATGAACCCCTGGTGGTCTCTGAGGGTGAAACCTGCTAACTGCTGCAGCTCTGTCAGCTTCAGTCTCCCATGCAGAGCTCTGAGCGCATGTGTGGCTCTGCACCCTTAGCAGCGTTGCTAACTCCTCAGTAAGGAAAGCCTGCTTCATGTCAGAGTCTCTAAACTCCAGAAGAAGTCGATAAAAGTCCCTTTCTTTCTAAAAAAAGTCGTTAGGGGGTCTGAAAAGTCATTGAATCTAACAACAAAGTCGCTAGGTTTGCAACTACGTGTCCCAGACTGCATCCCTGCTGAGAGTCCCTCCCTCGCTTCTCATGTTGCAGGAAGAACGTAAGCACCCGCCCCTTGTCAATCAGTCACCATATAATTTTGGATTGGTTGTTGTGGTGAAGTTTTCCACCAATAGGAGAGATGTTGTGGTGTGTTTTTTTTTTCTTTTGGCAAGCCTTTTCTGCCTGTAAGACCTGTCGCTAATGTCTGCATGCTATGTTTTCCTGTCTCATACAGCGCGATCGAGCGCCGAACGTGATCAAAATAAGCAGAAAAAAAGTATCGCAGACATAATTTATCATAACTCTGGTTTTATTTGGCCTATCAACACAATTTAAAAACTGGTATATAGGTTGAGGTCCTCACTTTTGAGATAAGTTGAAACGGAGAGTCAACGAGGCTCCGTCTTGCAGCTACATCCGGTTAAATATGTCATGTGACTTGAACGCACACACAGACACACACACACACAGACACACACACACACACACACACACACACACACACACACACACACACACACACTCAGAGTCTGGTTTTTAGCACCTGCAAAAACATGCTATTTACATATTTGACAAGAATGCAGAGGCTCCTTTTGCCCCTGAAAAAAATCAAATTTCAAACACAACTTGACTGGTCATTTCTCCAAAAGACAACCATGAAGCTCCATCCAAACCTGAAGCAGGCAGTTGGTGCATGTGTACAGTAACCTGAGGGGAGTGAGGTGAGTGCTTCTGAGGAGAACATGAGCAGTGAAGATTCACCTTGGAGCTAGAACAGAGACATGCACATGATTATACAGGGGCAGGGGCTCAAGTTTTTTCCAGTCGTTTATACAATATGGAAATTAATGTGAAATTAAAACACAAAGTATTAATAGAAAGGTAATGACTGTCCTGTGTAGGTGACAGTGATATCCAATAGGCTAGGCACTCACGAGGCTGGCTGTGGCAAGTGTAAGTGAAAGCAACACGCACTGGCAAGAAGAACAGCAAACGCCGATGAAGGAAAAGGGTCTTTGCAGTGATGGGCGTTACCAGAGAGGGCGATGGCCAGAGGACACAAATGGGACGGGGAGGCAGCACGTTGGGGGGGGGACGCGACACGGCTCGGGCCCGCCAGTGCCCCAACGGGGTCCTAGTCTTTGTTAGGGCCCGAGCGTAGCTGCTAAGCAGCTGCGAGAGCCCTCTTGTTCCTGTAGTTTCCTTCTTTAGGGCCCGAGCGTAGCTGCTAAGCAGCTGCGAGAGCCCTATTATTCCCCAAGTGGTTTTTCTTTGTTTCTTTCTTTCTTTCTTTCTTCTTTTTCCTCCCCTTTGAACTGGAAAATGGCCCACTTCCCACTGGCGAAAACTCATGAAATTTGGCAGGATGACCGGGCCTGGTGAAAAATTTGATATTCCGAAGTCGCCCAATCAAGAAAATGCAAAATGGCTCCATAGCGCCCCCTAAGGTGAAAATTCACACTATTGACTGTCACGCCTTTACGCTTTGTCAAAATGACACAAAAATTGACACACATATGTATCTCAATAAGATCTACAAAAAAGTCAGTGCGGCCGCATCTGTCAAATGTACGGTTAAAGGGTTATTCCGCATTTTTTGCCGATCCACACACATTGGAGTTTCGCTAACTCCTCCGAAGGCTTTCTTTCCACCGGCACCACATTTGCTCAGGCCAATCTACACCCCATGGCCATTAAAAGTTATTCAAATCATGACGCTGCACCCCACGGTTTAGGTTCTAGGGGGCGCCAAAGATAACCCTAAAATCCACATATTTAAAAGTCTTATAACTTTTTATTTTTGCCCTCACTGGCCTCCAAGTTTTCTAGGATGATGCAATGTCCAGCCATCAACACATTTGTGAAGGAATTTTTACTCCCCAAAAGAGCGCCCCCCCATGGCCGGAGAAAAAAGTCCATTTTTTCTTGTCCCCTAAGGTGAAAATACACATTGTTGAGTGTCACGCCTGTACGCTTTGTCATATTGACACAAAATTTGACACACACATGTATCTCAATAAGATCTACGAAAAAGTCAACGCGCGCGTATCTGTCAAATGTACGGTTAAAGGGTTATTCCGCATTTTTTGCTGATCCGCACACATTGGAATTTCGCTAACTCCTCCTAAGGCTGGCGTTCCACCGGCACCACATTTGCTCAGGCCAATCTACACCCCATGGCCATTAAAAGTTATTCAAATCATGACGCTGCACCCCACGGTTTAGGTTCTAGGGGGCGCCAAAGATAACCCTAAAATCCACATATTTCAAAGTCTTATAACTTTTTATTTTTGTCCTCACTGGCCTCCAAGTTTTCTAGGATGATGCAATGTCCAGCCATCAACACATTTGTGAAGGAATTTTTACTCCCCAAAAGAGCGCCCCCCCCCATGGCAGGAAAAAAAAATTCAATTTTTTCTTGTCCCGTAAGGTGAAAATTCACATTGTTGATTGTGACACCTGTACGCTTTGTCATATTGACACAAAATTTGACAATCACGTGTATCTCAATAAGATCTACGAAAAAGTCAATGGGTGCGTATCTGTCAAATGTACAGTTAGAGGGCTATTTTGCATTTTTTGCCGATTCGCACACATTGGAATGTGGCTAACTCCTCCTAAGGCTTTCGTCCCACTGAAACCAAATTTGCTCAGGCCAATCTACACCCCATGGCCATTCAAAGTTGTAAAAATCATGACGCTGCACCCCACGGTTTACGTTCTAGGGGGCGCCAAAGATGACCAAAAAATCCACATTCTTAAAAGAATCCACATTCTCCCCCCCCCATGGCAGGAGAAAAAGTCAAGTTTTTCCTGCCCATCGCTCAATGGCTCAATCGCATCGCTCTCCAGGCAACACCGTAACGAGGAGCAACCTGCCATTTGGATATATCCCAGCTGTGTTTGTGCCCTCACTCATGGTCCAGACTTTTTTCAAATAGGACATGAAGTTTGTCTGCAGCGAGTGTTTTGGTAGAAACTGCGCCTCCCATTCATTATAATGGGAAATGACCACAGACAAGTGCGCACACCATCTTTGGACCTTGAGTGTGACGCGATCGGGAGGGGGAGGCGGTCACGCTGGGGGCGGCACGACGCGGCTCGGGCCCGACAGTGCCCCACCGGGGCCCTAGTTAGGGCCCGAGCCAGCTGCAGAGCAGCCGGGCGTAGGCCCTATTATTCCCCAAGTGGTTTTTCTTTGTTTCTTTCTTTCTTTTTTCTTTTTCCTCCCCTTTGAACTGGAAAATGGCCCACTTCCCACTGGCGAAAACTCATGAAATTTGGCAGGACGACCGGGCCTGGTGAAAAATTCGATATTCTGAAGTCGCCCAAACAAGAAAATGCAAAATGGCTCCATAGCGCCCCCTAAGGTAAAAATTAACACTATTGACTGTCACCCCCGTACGCTTTGTCATATTGACACAAAAATTGACACACACATGTATCTCAATAAGATCTACAAAAAAGTCAGTGCGGGCGTATCTGTCAAATGTACGGTTAAAGGGTTATTTCGCATTTTTTTCCGATCCGCACACATTGGAATTTCGCTAACTCCTCCGAAGGCTTTCGTTCCACCGGCACCACATTTGCTCAGGCCAATCTACACCCCGTGGCCATTAAAAGTTATCAAAATCATGACGCTGCACCCCAAGGTTTAGGTTCTAGGGGGCGCCAAAGATAACCCTAAAATCCACATATTTAAAAGTCTTATAACTTTTTATTTTTGTCCTCACTGGCCTCCAAGTTTTCTAGGATGATGCAATGTACAGCCATCAACACATTTGTGAAGGAATTTTTACTCCCCAAAAGAGCGCCCCCCCATGGCAGGAGAAAAAAGTCCATTTTTTCTTGTTCCCTAAGGTAAAAATACACATTGTTGAGTGTCACGCCTATACGCTTTGTCAAAATGACACAAAAATTGACACACACATGTAACTCAATAAGATCTACGAAAAAGTCAATGCGCGCGTATCTGTCAAATGTACGGTTAAAGGGTTATTCCGCATTTTTTGCCGATCCGCACACATTGGAATGTGGCTAACTCCTCCTAAGGCTTTCGTTCCACCGGCACCACATTTGCTCAGGACAATCTACACCCCATGGCCATTAAAAGTTATTCAAATCATGACGCTGCACCCCACGGTTTAGGTTCTAGGGGGCGCCAAAGATAACCCTAAAATCCACATATTTAAAAGTCTTATAACTTTTTATTTTTGTCCTCACTGGCCTCCAAGTTTTCTAGGATGATGCAATGTCCAGCCATCAACACATTTGTGAAGGAATTTTTACTCCCCAAAAGAGCGCCCCCCATGGCAGGAGAAAAAAGTCCATTTTTTCTTGTCCCCTAAGGTGAAAATACATATTGTTGAGATTCACGCCTATACGCTTTGTCATATTGACACAAAATTTGACAATCACGTGCCTTGCCTGGTATCATTTTTTTCAGCACAACCTCACCTGTGCGAATTTACAGTTATTTTATCATGTTGACATACTGAATTTACACAATGGACCCAAATTCACACACAAAACATAAAATCCGAGTGGAAAAAAGTAACATTTTTACTGTGAAAACCACAAATATGTGTGATGAACTGTTTTTAAAACTTAAACTTCAAATAAAAATTGTAAACTTCAAAACATATGCAAATTTTTAACAAAGAACATAGTGATTTACCTCTATTTTCATCAAAATGCAGGCAATGGCCCAGGCGTTCTTTGTAAAATTATTTACAAAACACTGTATAGTCTCACAAATGTCACTTTTTATTTATGCCACTACAAAAAAACATGATGTAAATGATGCATGATGTAAAACATGATGTAAAAAACTTGTGTAGATCCTCCTCTATGTCAGTCCATGTGTAATTTTTCCATAATTCTTTGTTTTTTGCAGCATTTTTGTTAGTGTAACTGCAGATTGTGCTGACAGTGTCTATGGCACAAAAAAAAAAAAAAAATTTAAAATGCCTCAACATGAACCCCTGGTGGTCTCTGAGGGTGAAACCTGCTAACTGCTGCAGCTCTGTCAGCTTCAGTCTCCCATGCAGAGCTCTGAGCGCATGTGTGGCTCTGCACCCTTAGCAGCGTTGCTAACTCCTCAGTAAGGAAAGCCTGCTTCATGTCAGAGTCTCTAAACTCCAGAAGAAGTCGATAAAAGTCCCTTTCTTTCTAAAAAAAAGTTGTTAGGGGGTCTGAAAAGTCATTGAATCTAACAACAAAGTCGCTAGGTTTGCAACTACGTGTCCCAGACTGCATCCCTGCTGAGAGTCCCTCCCTCCCTTCTCATGTTGCAGGAAGAACGTAAGCGCCCGCCCCTTGTCAATCAGTCACCATATAATTTTGGATTGGTTGTTGTGGTGAAGTTTTCCACCAATAGGAGAGATGTTGTGGTGTGTTTTTTTTTTCTTTTGGCAAGCCTTTTCCGCCTGTAAGACCTGTCGCTAATGTCTGCATGCTATGTTTTCCTGTCTCATACAGCGCGATCGAGCGCCGAACGTGATCAAAATAAGCAGAAAAAAAGTATCGCGGACATAATTTATCATAACTCTGGTTTTATTTGGCCTATCAACACAATTTAAAAACTGGTATATAGGTTGAGGTCCTCACTTTTGAGATAAGTTGAAACGGAGAGTCAACGAGGCTCCGTCTTGCAGCTACATCCGATTAAATATGTCATGTGACTTGAACGCACACACAGACACACACACACGCACACACACACACACACACAGACACACACACACACACACACACACACACACACACACACTCAGAGTCTGGTTTTTAGCACCTGCAAAAACATGCTATTTACATATTTGACAAGAATGCAGAGGCTCCTTTTGCCCCTGAAAAAAATCAAATTTCAAACACAACTTGACTGGTCATTTCTCCAAAAGACAACCATGAAGCTCCATCCAAACCTGAAGCAGGCAGTTGGTGCATGTGTACAGTAACCTGAGGGGAGTGAGGTGAGTGCTTCTGAGGAGAACATGAGCAGTGAAGATTCACCTTGGAGCTAGAACAGAGACATGCACATGATTATACAGGGGCAGGGGCTCAAGTTTTTTCCAGTCGTTTATACAATATGGAAATTAATGTGAAATTAAAACACAAAGTATTAATAGAAAGGTAATGACTGTCCTGTGTAGGTGACAGTGATATCCAATAGCCTAGGCACTCACGAGGCTGGCTGTGGCAAGTGTAAGTGAAAGCAACACGCACTGGCAGGAAGAACAGCAAACGCCGATGAAGGAAAAGGGTCTTTGCAGTGATGGGCGTTACCAGAGAGGGCGATGGCCAGAGGACACAAATGGGACGGGGAGGCAGCACGTTGGGTGGGGGGGGGGGACGCGACACGGCTCGGGCCCGCCAGTGCCCCAACGGGGTCCTAGTTTGTTATTATTATTATTATTAGGGCCCGAGCGTAGCTGCTAAGCAGCTGCGAGAGCCCTATTATTCCCCAAGGGGTTTTTCTTTGTTTCTTTCTTTCTTCTTTTTCCTCCCCTTTGAACTGGAAAATGGCCCACTTCCCACTGGCGAAAACTCATGAAATTTGGCAGGATGACCGGGCCTGGTGAAAAATTTGATATTCCGAAGTCGCCCAAACAATAAAATGCAAAATGGCTCCATAGCGCCCCCTAAGGTGAAAATTCACACTATTGACTGTCACGCCTTTACGCTTTGTCATATTGACACAAAAATTGACACACATATGTATCTTAATAAGATCTACAAAAAAGTCAGTGCGGCCGTATCTGTCAAATGTACGGTTAAAGGGTTATTGCGCATTTTTTGCCGACCCGCACACATTGGAATTTCGCTAACTCCTCCGAAGGCTTTCGTTCCACCGGCACCACATTTGCTCAGGCCAATCTACACCCCGTGGCCATTAAAAGTTATCAAAATCATGACGCTGCACCCCAAGGTTTAGGTTCTAGGGGGCGCCAAAGATAACACTAAAATCCACATATTTAAAAGTCTTATAACTTTTTATTTTTGTCCTCACTGGCCTCCAAGTTTTCTAGGATGATGCAATGTCCAGCCATCAACACATTTGTGAAGGAATTTTTACTCCCCAAAAGAGCGCCCCCCCATGGCAGAAGAAAAAAGTCCATTTTTTCTTGTCCCCTAAGGTGAAAATACACATTGTTGAGTGTCACGCCTATACGCTTTGTCAAAATGACACAAAAATTGACACACACATGTAACTCAATAAGATCTACGAAAAAGTCAATGCGCGCGTATCTGTCAAATGTACAGTTAAAGGGTTATTCCGCATTTTTTGCCGATCCGCACACATTGGAATGTGGCTAACTCCTCCTAAGGCTTTCGTTCCACCGGCACCACATTTGCTCAGGCCAATCTACACCCCATGGCCATTAAAAGTTATTCAAATCATGACGCTGCACCCCACGGTTTAGGTTCTAGGGGGCGCCAAAGATAACCCTAAAATCCACATATTTAAAAGTCTTATAACTTTTTATTTTTGTCCTCACTGGCCTCCAAGTTTTCTAGGATGATGCAATGTCCAGCCATCAACACATTTGTGAAGGAATTTTTACTCCCCAAAAGAGCGCCCCCCCATGGCAGGAGAAAAAAGTCCATTTTTTCTTGTCCCCTAAGGTGAAAATACATATTGTTGAGATTCACGCCTATACGCTTTGTCATATTGACACAAAATTTGACACACATATGTATCTCAATAAGATCTACAAAAAAGTCAATGCGCGCGTATCTGTCAAATGTACGGTTAAAGGGCTATTTTGCATTTTTTGCCGATTCGCACACATTGGAATGTGGCTAACTCCTCCTAAGGCTTTCGTCCCACTGACACCAAATTTGCTCAGGCCAATCTACACCCCATGGCCATTCAAAGTTGTAAAAATCATGACGCTGCACCCCACGGTTTACGTTCTAGGGGGCGCCAAAGATGACCCAAAAATCCACATTCTTAAAGGAATCCACATCCCCCCCAAGGCAGGAGAAAAAGTCAAGTTAACCCTGCCCATCGCTCAATGGCTCAATCGCATCGCTCTCCAGGCAACACCGTAAGGAGGAGCAACCTGCCATTTCGATATATCATAGCTGTGTTTGTGCCCTCACTCATGGTCCAGACTTTTTTCAAATAGGACATGAAGTTTGTCTGCAGCGAGTGTTTTGGTAGAAACTGCGCCTCCCATTCATTATAATGGGAAATGACCACAGACAAGTGCGCACACCATCTTTGGACCTTGAGTGTGACGCGATCGGGAGGGGGAGGCGGTCGCGCTAGGGGCGGCGCGACGCGGCTCGGGCCCGACAGTGCCCCACCGGGGCCCTAGTGTTATTAGGGCCCGAGCGTAGCTGCTAAGCAGCTGCGAGAGCCCTCTTGTTCCTGTAGTTTCCTTCTTTAGGGCCCGAGCCAGCTGCAGAGCAGCCGGGCGTAGGCCCTATTATTCCCCAAGTGGTTTTTCTTTGTTTCTTTCTTTCTTTCTTTCTTTCTTTCTTTAGGGCCCGAGCGTAGCTGCTAAGCAGCTGCGAGAGCCCTCTTGTTCCTGTAGTTTCCTTCTTTTGTTATTATTATTATTATTTTTCCTCCCCTTTGAACTGGAAAATGGCCCACTTCCCACTGGCGAAAACTCAGGAAATTTGGCAGGACGACCGGGCCTGGTGAAAAATTCGATATTCTGAAGTCGCCCAAACAATAAAATGCAAAATGGCTCCATAGCGCCCCCTAAGGTGAAAATTCACACTATTGACTGTCACGCCTGTACGCTTTGTCAAAATGACACAAAAATTGACACACACATGTATCTCAATAAGATCTACAAAAAAGTCAGTGCGGGCGTATCTGTCAAATGTACGGTTAAAGGGTTATTTCGCATTTTTTGCCGATCCGCACACATTGGAATTTCGCTAACTCCTCCGAAGGCTTTCGTTCCACCGGCACCACATTTGCTCAGGCCAATCTACACCCCATGGCCATTAAAAGTTATTCAAATCATGACGCTGCACCCCACGGTTTAGGTTCTAGGGGGCGCCAAAGATAACCCTAAAATCCACATATTTAAAAGTCTTATAACTTTTTATTTTTGCCCTCACTGGCCTCCAGGTTTTCTAGGATGATGCAATGTCCAGCCATCAATACATTTGTGAAGGAATTTTTACTCCCCAAAAGAGCGCCCCCCTATGGCAGGAGAAAAAAGTCCATTTTTTCTTGTCCCCTAAGGTGAAAATACACATTGTTGAGTGTCACGCCTGTACGCTTTGGCAAAATGACACAAAAATTGACACACACATGTATCTCAATAAGATCTACCAAAAAGTCAATGCGCGCGTATCTGTCAAATGTACAGTTAAAGGGTTATTCCGCATTTTTTGCCGATCCGCACACATTGGAATTTCGCTAACTCCTCCGAAGGCTTTCGTTCCACCGGCACCACATTTGCTCAGGCCAATCTACACCCCATGGCCATTAAAAGTTATTCAAATCATGACGCTGCACCCCACGGTTTAGGTTCTAGGGGACGCCAAAGATAACCCTAAAATCCACATATTTAAAAGTCTTATAACTTTTTATTTTTGTCCTCACTGGCCTCCAAGTTTTCTAGGATGATGCAATGTCCAGCCATCAACACATTTGTGAAGGAATTTTTACTCCCCAAAAGAGCGCCCCCCCATGGCAGGAGAAAAAAGTCCATTTTTTCTTGTCCCATAAGGTGAAAAAACACATTGTTGACTGTCATACCTGTACGCTTTGTCATATTGACACAAAATTTGACAATCACATGTATCTCAATAAGATCTACGAAAAAGTCAATGCGCGCGTATCTGTAAAATGTACGGTTAAAGGGCTATTTTGCATTTTTTGCCGATTCGCACACATTGGAATGTGGCTAACTCCTCCTAAGGCTTTCGTCCCACTGACACCAAATTTGCTCAGGCCAATCTACACCCCATGGCCATTCAAAGTTGTAAAAATCATGACGCTGCACCCCACGGTTTACGTTCTAGGGGGCGCCAAAGATGACCCAAATATCCACATTCTTAAAAGAATCCACATCCCCCCCCCCCCATCCCCCAACCCCCATGGCAGGAGAAACAGTCAAGTTTTTCCTGCCCATCACTCAATGGCTCAATCGCATCACTCTCCCGGCAACACCGTAACAAGGAGCAACTTGCCGTTTGGATATATCCTAGCTGTGTTTGTGCCCTCACTCATGGTCCAGACTTTTTTCAAATAGGACATGTAGTTTGTCTGCAGCGAGTGTTTTGGTAGAAACTGCGCCTCCCATTCATTATAATGGGAAATGACCACAGACAAGTGCGCACACCATCTTTGGACCTTGAGTGTGACGCGATCGGGAGGGGGAGGCGGTCGCGCTGGGGGCGGCGCGACGCGGCTCGGGCCCGACAGTGCCCCACCGGGGCCCTAGTTCTTCTTTTTCCTCCCCTTTGAACTGGAAAATGGCCCACTTCCCACTGGCGAAAACTCATGAAATTTGGCAGGACGACCGGGCCTGGTGAAAAATTCGATATTCTGAAGTCGCCCAAACAATAAAATGCAAAATGGCTCCATAGCGCCCCCTAAGGTGGAAATTCACACTATTGACTGTCACGCCTGTACGCTTTGTCATATTGACACAAAAATTGACACACATATGTATCTCAATAAGATCTACAAAAAAGTCAGTGCGGGCGTATCTGTCAAATGTACGGTTAAAGGGTTATTTCGCATTTTTTGCCGATCCGCACACATTGGAATTTCGCTAACTCCTCCGAAGGCTTTCGTTCCACCGGCACCACATTTGCTCAGGCCAATCTACACCCCGTGGCCATTAAAAGTTATCAAAATCATGACGCTGCACCCCAAGGTTTAGGTTCTAGGGGGCGCCAAAGATAACACTAAAATCCACATATTTAAAAGTCTTATAACTTTTTATTTTTGTCCTCACTGGCCTCCAAGTTTTCTAGGATGATGCAATGTCCAGCCATCAACACATTTGTGAAGGAATTTTTACTCCCCAAAAGAGCGCCCCCCCATGGCAGGAGAAAAAAGTCAATTTTTTCTTGTCCCCTAAGGTGAAAATACACATTGTTGAGTGTCACGCCTATACGCTTTGTCAAAATGACACAAAAATTGACACACACATGTAACTCAATAAGATCTACAAAAAAGTCCATGCGCGCGTATCTGTCAAATGTACAGTTAAAGGGTTATTCCCCTTTTTTTGCAGATACGCACACATTGGAATTTCGCTAACTCCTCCGAAGGCTTTCGTTCCACCGGCACCACATTTGCTCAGGCCAATCTACACCCCATGGCCATTAAAAGTTATTCAAATCATGATGCTGCACCCCATGGTTTAGGTTCTAGGGGGCGCCAAAAATAACCCAAAAATCCACATTCTTAAATGTTTTATAACTTTTTATTTTTGTCCTCACTGGCCTCCAAGTTTTCTAGGATGATGCAATGTCCAGCCATCAACACATTTGTGAAGGAATTTTTACTCCCCAAAAGAGCGCCCCCCCATGGTAGGAGAAAAAAGTCAATTTTTTCTTGTCCCCTTACATAAAAATACACATTGTTGAGTGTCACGCCTGTATGCTTTGTCATATTGACACAAAAATTGACAATCATGTGTATCTCAATTAGATCTACGAAAAAGTCAAAGAGCGCGTATCTGTATAATGTACGGTTAAAGGGCTATTTTGCATTTTTTGCCGATTCGCACACATTGGAATGTGGCTATCTCCTCCTAAGGCTTTCGTCCCACCGATACCAAATTTGCTCAGGGCAATCTACACCCCATGCCCATTCAAAGTTGTAAAAATCATGACGCTGCACCCCACGGTTTACGTTCTAGGGGGCGCCAAAGATGACCCAAAAATCCACATTCTTAAAAGTCATTTTGGCCACTGCAGGAGTACAGAGTACTGCAGTTCTAGGGGGCGCCAAAGATGACCCAAAAATCCACATTCTTAAAAGTCTTTTTGGCCACTGCAGGAGTACAGAGTACTGCAGGATACACACACATATACACACACGCCAACATACACACACACACACACACACACACACACACACACAGACACACACACACACTCAGAGTCTGTTTTTTAGCACCTGCAAAAACATGCTGTTTACATATTTGACAAGAATGCAGAGGCTTCCTTTTGCCCCTGAAAAAAATCAAATTTCAAACACAACTTGACTGTTCATTTCTCCAAAAGACAACCATGAAGCTCCATTTCAAACCTGAAGCAGATAGTTGGTGCATGTGTACAGTAACCTGAGGGGAGTGAGGTGACTATTTCTGAGGAGAACATGAGCAGTGAAGATTCACCTTGGAGCTAGAACAGGGACGTGCACATGATTATACAGGGGCAGGGGCTCAAGTTTTTTCCAGTCATTTATACAATATGGAAATTAATGTGAAATTAAACCACAAATATGTGTGATGAACTGTTTTTAAAACTTAAACTTCAAATAAAAATTGTAAACTTCAAAACATATGCAAATTTTTAACAAAGAACATAGTGATTTACCTCTATTTTCATCAAAATGCAGGCAATGGCCCAGGCGTTCTTTGTAAAATTATTTACAAAACACTGTATAGTCTCACAAATGTCACTTTTTATTTATGCCACTACAAAAAAACATGATGTAAATGATGCATGATGTAAAACATGATGTAAAAAACTTGTGTAGATCCTCCTCTATGTCAGTCCATGTGTAATTTTTCCATAATTCTTTGTTTTTTGCAGCATTTTTGTTAGTGTAACTGCAGATTGTGCTGACAGTGTCTATGGCACAAAAAAAAAAAAATTAAAATGCCTCAACATGAACCCCTGGTGGTCTCTGAGGGTGAAACCTGCTAACTGCTGCAGCTCTGTCAGCTTCAGTCTCCCATGCAGAGCTCTGAGCGCATGTGTGGCTCTGCACCCTTAGCAGCGTTGCTAACTCCTCAGTAAGGAAAGCCTGCTTCATGTCAGAGTCTCTAAACTCCAGAAGAAGTCGATAAAAGTCCCTTTCTTTCTAAAAAAAAAGTCGTTAGGGGGTCTGAAAAGTCATTGAATCTAACAACAAAGTCGCTAGGTTTGCAACTACGTGTCCCAGACTGCATCCCTGCTGAGAGTCCCTCCCTCCCTTCTCATGTTGCAGGAAGAACGTAAGCACCCGCCCCTTGTCAATCAGTCACCATATAATTTTGGATTGGTTGTTGTGGTGAAGTTTTCCACCAATAGGAGAGATGTTGTGGTGTGTTTTTTTTTTCTTTTGGCAAGCCTTTTTCGCCTGTAAGACCTGTCGCTAATGTCTGCATGCTATGTTTTCCTGTCTCATACAGAGCGATCGAGCGCCGAACGTGATCAAAATAAGCAGAAAAAAAGTATCGCGGACATAATTTATCATAACTCTGGTTTTATTTGGCCTATCAACACAATTTAAAAACTGGTATATAGGTTGAGGTCCTCACTTTTGAGATAAGTTGAAACGGAGAGTCAACGAGGCTCCGTCTTGCAGCTACATCCGGTTAAATATGTCATGTGACTTGAACGCACACACAGACACACACACACGCACAGACACACACACACACACACACACACACTCAGAGTCTGGTTTTTAGCACCTGCAAAAACATGCTATTTACATATTTGACAAGAATGCAGAGGCTCCTTTTGCCCCTGAAAAAAATCAAATTTCAAACACAACTTGACTGGTCATTTCTCCAAAAGACAACCATGAAGCTCCATCCAAACCTGAAGCAGGCAGTTGGTGCATGTGTACAGTAACCTGAGGGGAGTGAGGTGAGTGCTTCTGAGGAGAACATGAGCAGTGAAGATTCACCTTGGAGCTAGAACAGAGACATGCACATGATTATACAGGGGCAGGGGCTCAAGTTTTTTCCAGTCGTTTATACAATATGGAAATTAATGTGAAATTAAAACACAAAGTATTAATAGAAAGGTAATGACTGTCCTGTGTAGGTGACAGTGATATCCAATAGGCTAGGCACTCACGAGGCTGGCTGTGGCAAGTGTAAGTGAAAGCAACACGCACTGGCAGGAAGAACAGCAAACGCCGATGAAGGAAAAGGGTCTTTGCAGTGATGGGCGTTACCAGAGAGGGCGATGGCCAGAGGACACAAATGGGACGGGGAGGCAGCATGTTTGGGGGGGGGGGGGGGGCGACACGGCTCGGGCCCGCCAGTGCCCCAACGGGGTCCTAGTTTGTTATTATTATTATTATTATTATTTTTCCTCCCCTTTGAACTGGAAAATGGCCCACTTCCCACTGGCGAAAACTCATGAAATTTGGCAGGACGACCGGGCCTGGTGAAAAATTTGATATTCCGAAGTCGCCCAAACAAGAAAATGCAAAATGGCTCCATAGCGCCCCCTAAGGTGAAAATTCACACTATTCACTGTCACGCCGGTACGCTTTGTCAAAATGACACAAAAATTGACACACACATGTATCTCAATAAGATCTACAAAAAAGTCAGTGCGGGCGTGTCTGTCAAATGTACGGTTAAAGGGTTATTTCGCATTTTTTGCCGATCCGCACACATTGGAATTTCGCTAACTCCTCCGAAGGCTTTCGTTCCACCGGCACCACATTTGCTCAGGCCAATCTACACCCCATGGCCATTAAAAGTTATTCAAATCATGACGCTGAACCCCACGGTTTAGGTTCTAGGGGGCGCCAAAGATAACCCTAAGATCCACATATTTAAAAGTCTTATAACTTTTTATTTTTGCCCTCACTGGCCTCCAAGTTTTCTAGGATGATGCAATGTCCAGCCATCAACACATTTGTGAAGGAATTTTTACTCCCCAAAAGAGCGCCCCCCCATGGCAGGAGAAAAAAGTCCATTTTTTCTTGTTCCATAAGGTGAAAATTCACACTATTGACTGTCATGCCTGTACGCTTTGTCAAAATTACACAAAAATTGACACACACATGTATCTCAATAAGATCTACGAAAAAGTCAATGCGTGCGTATCTGTCAAATGTACGGTTAAAGGGTTATTGCGCATTTTTTGCCGATCCGCACACATTGGAATTTCGCTAACTCCTCCGAAGGCTGGCGTTCCACCGGCACCACATTTGCTCAGGCCAATCTACACCCCATGGCCATTAAAAGTTATTCAAATCATGACGCTGCACCCCACGGTTTAGGTTCTAGGGGGCGCCAAAGATAACCCTAAAATCCACATATTTCAAAGTCTTATAACTTTTTATTTTTGTCCTCACTGGCCTCCAAGTTTTCTAGGATGATGCAATGTCCAGCCATCAACACATTTGTGAAGGAATTTTTACTCCCCAAAAGAGCGCCCCCCCCATGGCAGGAGAAAAAAGTCAATTTTTTCTTGTCCCATAAGGTGAAAAAACACATTGTTGACTGTCATACCTGTACGCTTTGTCATATTGACACAAAATTTGACAATCACATGTATCTCAATAAGATCTACGAAAAAGTCAATGCGCGCGTATCTGTAAAATGTACGGTTAAAGGGTTATTCCGCATTTTTTGCTGATCCGCACACATTGGAATTTTGCTAACTCCTCCTAAGGCTGGCGTTCCACCGGCACCACATTTGCTCAGGCCAATCTACACCCCATGGCCATTAAAAGTTATTCAAATCATGACGCTGCACCCCACGGTTTAGGTTCTAGGGGGCGCCAAAGATAACCCTAAAATCCACATATTTCAAAGTCTTATAACTTTTTATTTTTGTCCTCACTGGCCTCCAAGTTTTCTAGGATGATGCAATGTCCAGCCATCAACACATTTGTGAAGGAATTTTTACTCCCCAAAAGAGCGCCCCCCCCATGGCAGGAGAAAAAAGTCAATTTTTTCTTGTCCCATAAGGTGAAAATACATATTGTTGAGATTCACGCCTATACGCTTTGTCATATTGACACAAAATTTGACAATCACGTGCATTGCCTGGTATCATTTTTTTCAGCACAACCTCACCTGTGCGAATTTACAGTTATTTTATCATGTTGACATACTGAATTTACACAATGGACCCAAATTCACACACAAAACATAAAATCCGAGTGGAAAAAAGTAACATTTTTACTGTGAAAACCACAAATAGGTGTGATGAACTGTTTTTAAAACTTAAACTTCAAATAAAAATTGTAAACTTCAAAACATATGCAAATTTTTAACAAAGAACATAGTGATTTACCTCTATTTACATCAAAATGCAGGCAATGGCCCAGGCGTTCTTTGTAAAATTATTTACAAAACACTGTATAGTCTCACAAATGTCACTTTTTATTTATGCCACTACAAAAAAACATGATGTAAATGATGCATGATGTAAAACATGATGTAAAAAACTTGTGTAGATCCTCCTCTATGTCAGTCCATGTGTAATTTTTCCATAATTCTTTGTTTTTTGCAGCATTTTTGTTAGTGTAACTGCAGATTGTGCTGACAGTGTCTATGGCAAAAAAAAAAAAAAATTAAAATGCCTCAACATGAACCCCTGGTGGTCTCTGAGGGTGAAACCTGCTAACTGCTGCAGCTCTGTCAGCTTCAGTCTCCCATGCAGAGCTCTGAGCGCATGTGTGGCTCTGCACCCTTAGCAGCGTTGCTAACTCCTCAGTAAGGAAAGCCTGCTTCATGTCAGAGTCTCTAAACTCCAGAAGAAGTCGATAAAGGTCCCTTTCGTTCTAAAAAAAAGTCGTTAGGGGGTCTGAAAAGTCATTGAATCTAACAACAAAGTCGCTAGGTTTGCAACTACGTGTCCCAGACTGCATCCCTGCTGAGAGTCCCTCCCTCCCTTCTCATGTTGCAGGAAGAACGTAAGCGCCCGCCCCTTGTCAATCAGTCACCATATAATTTTGGATTGGTTGTTGTGGTAAAGTTTTCCACCAATAGGAGAGATGTTGTGGTGTGTTTTTTTTTTCTTTTGGCAAGCCTTTTCCGCCTGTAAGACCTGTCGCTAATGTCTGCATGCTATGTTTTCCTGTCTCATACAGCGCGATCGAGCGCCGAACGTGATCAAAATAAGCAGAAAAAAAGTATCGCGGACATAATTTATCATAACTCTGGTTTTATTTGGCCTATCAACACAATTTAAAAACTGGTATATAGGGTGAGGTCCTCACTTTTGAGATAAGTTGAAACGGAGAGTCAACGAGGCTCCGTCTTGCAGCTACATCCGGTTAAATATGTCATGTGACTTGAACGCACACACAGACACACACACACGCACACACACACACACACACACACACACACACACACACACACACACACACACACACACACACACACACACACTCAGAGTCTGGTTTTTAGCACCTGCAAAAACATGCTATTTACATATTTGACAAGAATGCAGAGGCTCCTTTTGCCCCTGAAAAAAATCAAATTTCAAACACAACTTGACTGGTCATTTCTCCAAAAGACAACCATGAAGCTCCATCCAAACCTGAAGCAGGCAGTTGGTGCATGTGTACAGTAACCTGAGGGGAGTGAGGTGAGTGCTTCTGAGGAGAACATGAGCAGTGAAGATTCACCTTGGAGCTAGAACAGAGACATGCACATGATTATACAGGGGCAGGGGCTCAAGTTTTTTCCAGTCGTTTATACAATATGGAAATTAATGTGAAATTAAAACACAAAGTATTAATAGAAAGGTAATGACTGTCCTGTGTAGGTGACAGTGATATCCAATAGGCTAGGCACTCACGAGGCTGGCTGTGGCAAGTGTAAGTGAAAGCAACACGCACTGGCAGGAAGAACAGCAAACGCCGATGAAGGAAAAGGGTCTTTGCAGTGATGGGCGTTACCAGAGAGGGCGATGGCCAGAGGACACAAATGGGACGGGGAGGCAGCACGTTGGGGGGGGGGACACGACACGGCTCGGGCCCGCCAGTGCCCCAACGGGGTCCTAGTTCTTTCTTCTTTTTCCTCCCCTTTGAACTGGAAAATGGCCCACTTCCCACTGGCGAAAACTCATGAAATTTGGCAGGACGACCGGGCCTGGTGAAAAATTTGATATTCTGAAGTCGCCCAAACAATAAAATGCAAAATGGCTCCATAGCGCCCCCTAAGGTGGAAATTCACACTATTGACTGTCACGCCTGTACGCTTTGTCAAAATGACACAAAAATTGACACACACATGTATCGCAATAAGATCTACAAAAAAGTCAGTGCGGGCGTGTCTGTCAAATGTACGGTTAAAGGGTTATTTCGCATTTTTTGTAGATCCGCACACATTGGAATTTCGCTAACTCCTCCAAAGGCTTTTGTTCCACCGGCACCGTCTTTGCTCAGGCCAATCTACACCCCATGGCCATTAAAAGTTGTTCAAATCATGACGCTGCACCCCACGGTTTAGGTTCTAGGGGGCGCCAAAGATAACCCAAAAATCCACAGTCTTAAAAGTCTTATAACTTTTTATTTTTCTCCTCACTGGCCTCCAAGTTTTCTAAGATGATGCAATGTCCAGCCATCAACACATTTGTGAAGGAATTTTTATTCCCCAAAAGAGCGCCCCCCCATGGCAGGAGAAAAAAGTCAATTTTTTCTTGTCCCCTAAGGTGAAAATACATATTGTTGAGATTCACGCCTATACGCTTTGTCATATTGACACAAAATTTGACAATCCCGTGTATCTCAATAAGATCTACGAAAAAGTCAATGGGCACATATCTGTCAAATTTACGGTTAAAGGGCTATTTGCAATTTTTGCTGATTCGCACACATTTGAATGTGGCTAACTCCTCCTAAGGCTTTCGTCCCACTGACACCAAATTTGCTCAGGCCAATCTACACCCCATGGCCATTCAAAGTTGTAAAAATCATGACGCTTAACCCCACGGTTCACGTTCTAGGGGGCGCCAAAGATGACCCAAAAATCCACATTCTTCAAAGTACTTTTGGCCACTGAGTGGCGCCAAAGGGACTTGTCTATGGAGTCTGGGAGTCACTATTGGCCGTTTTTGACTACTTTAGATTTTACCTTTATATTTCCTCTTAAAATTTTTTTACCTTGCCTTGCCTGGTATCATTTTTTTCAGCACAACCTTACCTGTGTGAATTTACAGTTATTTTATCATTTTGACATACTGTATTTACACAATGGACCCAAATTCACACACAAAACATAAAATCCGAGTGGAAAAAAGTAACATTTTTACTGTGAAAACCACAAATATGTGTGATGAACTGTTTTTAAAACTTAAACTTCAAATAAAAATTGTAAACTTCAAAACATATGCAAATTTTTAACAAAGAACATAGTAATTTACCTCTATTTACATCAAAATGCATGCAATGGCCCAGGCGTTCTTCGTAAAATTATTTACAAAACACTGTATAGTCTCACAAATGTCACTTTTTATTTATGCCACTACAAAAAACATGATGTAAATGATGCATTATGTAAAACATGATGTAAAAAACTTGTGTAGATCCTCCTCTATGTCAGTCCATGTGTAATTTTTCCATAATTCTTTGTTTTTGCACCATTTTTGTTAGTGTAACTGCAGATTGTGCTGACAGTGTCTATGGCAAAAAAAAAAAAAAACTGAAAATGCCTCAACATGAACCCCTGGTGGTCTCTGAGGGTGAAACCTGCTAACTGCTGCAGCTCTGTCAGCTCTAGTCTCCCATGCAGAGCTCCGAGCGCATGTGTGGCTCTGCACCCTTAGCAGCGTTGCTAACTCCTCAGTAAGGAAAGCCTGCTTCATGTCAGAGTATCTAAACTCCAGAAGAAGTCGATAAAATTCCCTTTCTTTCTAAAAAAAAAAGTCGTTAGGGGGTCTGAAAAGTCATTGAATCTAACAACAAAGTCGCTAGGTTTGCAACTACGTGTCCCAGACTGCATCCCTGCTGAGAGTCCCTCCCTCCCTTCTCATATTGCAGGAAGAACGTAAGCGCCCGCCCCTTGTCAATCAGTCACCATATAATTTTGGATTGGTTGTTGTGGTGAAGTTTTCCACCAATAGGAGAGATGTTGTGGTGTGTTTTTTTTTCTTTTGGCAAGCCTTTTCCGCCTGTAAGAGCTGTCGCTAATGTCTGCATGCTATGTTTTCCTGTCTCATACAGCGCGATGGAGCGCCGAACGTGATCAAAATAAGCAGAATCACGGACATAATTTATCATAACTCTGGTTTAATTTGGCCTATCATCACAATTTAAAAACTGGTATATAGTTTGAGGTCCTCACTTTTGAGATAAGTTGAAACGGAGGGTGAACGAGGCTCCGTCTTGCAGCTACATCCGGTTAAATATGTCATGTGACTTGAACGCTGGGGAGCGTCAATCGACTGCAGAGCCAGCAGACAAAGTAGTTATGGCCACTGAGAGGCACACATTTGTCATATGCTATAATCCTAACATATTTTAATGCTTTTTCTATTTATACCTAATGGATCTAAGGTTTGACCTTCAAAATTTAGGAAGAATATGTTTTTGCAGTAATGACCCCCTTAAACAACCAGAGGTCCTTTCCTAAAGTTTATGGAAATTTTAGTGAAGGCCTTGGTTTCTTTCCTTGCAAAATGTATAGAAATAATAAAGCTAAATACCATAAAATGGTCTTGGCGTATTAGCAGTGATATAAAATAGTGGTTTGAATATGAATGAACAACAAAAAAAAACATCAACAGAGCCTTTTTGAGTTGGGATTCTTTCATTATCACACAAAAACAGACATAGACAGACATCTAAAGGGTAAGGGAATGATCAGCCCTCCTAACTCTCAGATGAATCTTCAAAATTCACCTCAGAAATATGCTTATTATTCTTCTCAGAGCACTGCAAGATATACACACACACACACACACAGACACACACACACACACACACACACACACACACACACACACACACACACACTCAGAGTCTGTTTTTTAGCACCTGCAAAAACATGCTATTTACATATTTGACAAGAATGCAGAGGCTCCTTTTGCCCCTGAAAAAAATCAAATTTCAAACACAACTTGACTGCTCATTTCTCCAAAAGACAACCATGAAGCTCCATCCAAACCTGAAGCAGGCAGTTGGTGCATGTGTACAGTAACCTGAGGGGAGTGAGGTGACTGCTTCTGAGGAGAACATGAGCAATGAAGATTCACCTTGGAGCCAGAACAGGGACGTGCACATGATTATACAGGGGCAGGGGCTCAAGTTTTTTCCAGTCATTTATACAATATTGAAATTAATGTGAAATTAAAAACAAAGTATTAATAGAAAGGTAATGACTGTCCTGTGTAGGTGACAGTGATATCCAATAGGCTAGTCACTCACGAGGCTGGCTGTGGCAAGTGTTAGTGAAAGCAACACGCACTGGCAGGAAGAACAGCAAACGCCGATGAAGGAAAAGGGTCTTTGCAGTGATGGGCGTCACCAGAGAGGGCGACAGCCAGAGGACGTGAATGGGACAGGGAGGCAGTCTCGCTGGGGGCGGCGCGACACGGCTCGGGCCCGCCAGTGCCCAAACGGGGCCCTAGTTTATAATTTTTTTTTTTTTTACTCTGTGAGGACTACAGGACCTTTCACTGGGTGAAAAAGACCCCAGTCAATGTGGACTGGGACAGTGTGACCCTTGAGACATGGGATGTAGGTCTTAACTTGAGGACAACAGGAGGGTTAACACTCTTTCTGAGCTTGAGAAGCTGGAATTGTCAGCAGATCTAAAGCTAATGGTTTCAAAACTGAAATCCTCTTTCACAAGTGATGAGCTGTGAGAGCTTTTCCTTGTACTTGCTTATCTGCTGCTTGATGCTACAACTGGAGGACTTTTGTTTCGACTCTGTATGACATTTGGACAGAAATCTAAATATCTAAATTAGTAATACTAATTACTAATTACTACTAATTACTAATTACTGGACTGAGGCGCAATGAGGTCCGCCAAGCTGGGCGTGGTGGCATGGCAGGGGGAGGTGTTGACAGAATCAGCTGGCGCAGTGACATTTTCGTGCTCGCCGGTGGCGTATAAAGTGCACTGCTCGACGATTCAAACCTGGTCAGCTTTCAGCGTAGGCGGAGTGCAGCTGGTCTAGTGGTATTTTGGTAGACCAGCGGTGTATCAGCATATGCCACCGATGCCTCACCGGCAGGTTTCCACAGTGTCAGGCATATTTGGAATGTGCCAATGTTGATTATTTGCAATAGATAATCAACAACAACTAATAATCTGAGTCAGCACATACATTTAGATCTAAACAGATATATTCTGATCTATATCTGATCTGATTAGCGCGTTTGGCACGCATTTGGACACTCAACCTGACCAAATCAACAAAGCTGAAACCGCATTAAATTAAATTAAATATCTAGTAAATAGACACACATGATGAAGTGAACAAGATATGTAATTCGTCTCCCTCCTTTTCTTTCTTCCTCTTCCTCTTATTTCTCGCGCAGCTCGACTTGGACATGTCTCCGTGTCCTCTCCCCGTCCTGCTGCAGCTGCTGCTGCGGTGGCTGAACAGATGATTTGTTTCAGTGATCAGGGGCCTCATGTATCAACACTTGCGTGGGACTCATACCAGAAACGAGCGCACGCAAGGTCCGTCACACTGAAAAAAATCTGTATGTATCAAGGTGTGCGGGCGCCGAAAGCCACGTCTGTTTCCTTGATAAATCCCAATCAGCTTGGAATTGAGCGCAGATTTCGGAGTGACCGGGCCAGTCACTGTTACGCCCTCCTATAAATATGCAGATTTATTTAAATAGGGTCTCCCTGTCCTCGCACGCAGACAAAATGACAAGAAAAACTAAATTTACGGCGTGCGAGGTGGAGGTGCTGGTGGCGGAGGTGGAGGAGCGACTGTGTGTTTTGTTTGGCAGCCTGTCCAGTGGCGTCAGTGCAAAACGAACACGCTTGGAGTGGGAGAAAGTTTGCGAGAGGGTGAACGCGGTGGGTTCCGAGACACGCACCCCCGCGGAGATTAAAAAAAAGTGGTCGGACCTCAAGGTGGAGGTCAAGCAGCGTACAGCTGCCCTCCGGAGGAGTACCGGCCAGACAGGTGGGGGTCTGGGGGAGGAGACCCTCACGCCGTTTGAGCAGCGGGTGGTGGCAATTATAGGGTAAGTGGCGTGTCACACAAATGTCCACATGCTTTGCCATCCCACTGAGCGTATATTAGACGTCTAGTCTAAGTTTATACTTCATTTCAACGTCGGGATTCAGTCTATTTTTAGACGTGATTTATACTTCGCCCTTAACTTCATTTTTCGATAAGTTTTTATGCAATAAACAACTGTAATGTGCATAACTGACCTCTAAATACTGGATTACATTACCTATGATACCGTGGAGAGAGATGTAAACGCAACAGATACACATTAGCAGGAATTGAAATGAACCAATATTTTTATTGTGTCACAGAAATCAATGTGTCGGCCGTGTCGCCGGCTTGCGGAACCCCGGCCCACGGCAGCCCGTCCCCTGGCTCGGAGTCGTCTGCCAGGACCAGCGGCATTCGGGCCACCCCGGCCCCCGGCCCCAGCACCAGCACCAGCATCAGCATCAGCACCAGCGCGCCGACAAGCGGTGGAGCGTCCACCAGCCGCAGCGCTTCCGCTGGACCACCCGGACGCAGTGGAAGGGTCCTCACGGAGGCGGTCCTGCAATCGCAGGAAGAAATCATCAGGGGGATCGCGGGGATCAACAAGCGGCTGGACCGGCTCGTAAATGTCCTCGAGCGTCTGGTGGCGAAAATAAATTAATTTGGCTCATTGAACTGTGTATTCACTTTTTACCCATTCACACTGTGGCGATGAGATTCTCCCGTGCGATGACGGCTGCCCGGCAGGGATCAGCTCGCATCCCTCCGTCTGCTGCTGGTTCGTCATGTGGGGCGACGTGCTGCTCGGCCACGGGGATGTGGTGCACGCTTGTCACATAGTGAGTCACCAAACACCGCCACACAGCGTCGCCAAAGTGCCGTCAACGCAAGTATCTGCTCAACGCCAACTTCTACACCACCTCCTCACTTTGCGTTGATTAGCGCTGGAACCGACGCTCGTTTCGCGATGATAAATCTGGACGTCTGCGCCGATCTTGGCGGACGCAAGGTTTTCTGGCGCCGCCAGCGTTGATACATGAGGCCCCAGATGAGGTATTTACATTAAGCCTACATACAAATATTATAAAATTCAGTTTTGTGAGCCAAATTTATTTTATATGCCAACATCTATGAAAGAGCCAGGCCACGGAGCGCGATGCGTCTTTTACGCACAGATGGTTCCAATTTTAATGCCATTATTGGAATTTATGTTGTGATCTGTGCGCACAACCCACCTTTGTTACATGAGGTTTAAATATATGCAACTTCATGTGAGTGTCTTTATTTGTGGAAAAGGGTGTTTGTCTTACCAGTGGGTCCAACATTACACACACCAAATCCCTCTGTGCTTATATGAGACAGAGTGAAGGACGCCCTCTGCAGCGCTTACAGTGACACTTGTTGAGGGGCTGTCTTCTGTCGCCATCGTGTGGCATAACTGTCTTCAGACATCTCTTGATCTCTTTGACTACTTGACTACTAAAATTGGAATACGCCTTGCTGGTGGTGGATTTAAAGGCGAGGAGAGGAGCTGATGTTTTTGGTCAATACAGGTCTTGCTGTATTAAACCCACTCTATGCCCTCTCTCCTCCCTCCCTATGTCTTATGCCGCTGGGAGGAAATGAGTTAGGGAGGGTGGATACTTACACAATAAAGATCACATTAATTTACATCCACTTCCCATACACACATCACCAACAAGCTAAAATAAAATGAGGCTTTCACGCCATCGTTGGATTCCCGAACATAATCTGAGCCATAGATTGCACCCACATCACAACAAAAGCACCTTCACACAATAAATCCAGTTTTATCAACAGGAAAAGATTGTATTCAATCAACACACAAATAATCTGCGATGCACATTTGTTTCTGTTAAACGTTGTTGCCCAGTGGCCTCATTTATTTTACAGAACAGCTCTGTGAATGTGCACCTCCATGATTTCAGAGAGGTGGAAAAAGTTCCACGTACGTTTGATAAAAAAGGCCCCACATGTGAAGGCGCCCTCAGAATATTTTGATTATGAATACCTATGGAGTTGCATGTGAGAACTTCAGCATTGGATGAACCCTCAAAGACGCCTGTTTTGTTCTTGATTTCTTGTAGACAGAGGTGGAAAATCTCCCTTGTAAGTCCTCCATCGTCTACTGCACCCTCAGATGCTCCATAGTCATTAGTAAACTTGACATCTACCCTTTTTTCTGGAGAAAAATTGAATCTTCCCATGTCTGTTGTTGCTCCATCCCACACATTTCTTCTCATGAGACTGAAGTGCATGGTGCAGTCATTATCGACTTCAGAAGCAATCTGCTTCACTATTCTCTCCATAGTTCTCTCTGCAATATTCACTTACCAGATTTTTTATGACAACTAGAAAAATACCCCCCCACACACACACACACACAAACACACACATACACACACAAAATTTGAAGTCTGGCCCTTTAACGCAGATGACCTTCTTATAAGTTTCACTTTTCAGTTCCAAAACCTAGGTTCACCATTTAGACACAGTCTACAGTAGAAATAAGTCACTAGCCTCCACAGGTTGAAGCCAAAGTGGGAAAGACTTTAAAGGGGCCATGGCATGAAAAACTGACTTTGTTAACGGGAGGGGGGTGCATATCAGGGATAGAAAACTGCTACAATCCCCCAAAGTTCGAAAAAATTCCATCCAGTCGTTTTTTAGTTATCTCCGTATTTAGGAACTGTGTGCTCAGAGCCGGCCGTTCTGAAAACTCATGACGTCATGTCAGTGCTGGCGGGTTGATGGCACTGCCCATGGAGCCACCCACTGCCCTGCCCACAAAATAATCAAAACAGCGCCATTATTCCTGGCCACTCGCTCGCATAGCTCCGGTTAGAACCATGGCGAGAGTACGATCTGAAAAAGAGTCAGCGTTTGCTCTGTTGTTGGCTGCACAAACGAGCACAAAACTCTTTTGAAAACTCCCTGGTTGGAGGATTTGAGGACTCAATGGGTGGATTTTATTTATAATGGGAATGCACCCGCGGCACTTCCAACATATCTGTATGTATGTGCGCACCATTTCACTTCGGACTGTTTTATCAATGAGGGACAGTTCAATGCTGGATTTGCTAGATGTCAGAAGATAAAGAATGGATCCGTACCAACTATCCGTGATCCTACTACAAACGTGGCATCTGTAAGTGTGAACGTTTTATTTTGACTTACTGTTTAGCCTAAATTCCCCCCGGTGCCTCAGCACGGCCACCACGCTTTGATAAACACACCGGATCCGTGCCGGTTTACCGGATCTTCACGTATTTTAGCCGCTTGCTTCTTCCCCGACAACTCCGGCGGCGGGGGACAAAATCCCCCTTCGGAGCAGCATGTAGCTTTAGCATTTACCCGTGCGGCGACGCGCCTCTTTTGGCTCAAATACGGGATGTCCCGGCTAATGCGGGACGGTCGGCCATCCTATTAATCAGGCTTCAGAGAAGTTTTAGAGCACCAAATTCTTACATCGTAGCAGAGCTTTGGTTGTAATTTTTTCTATATTCATATCTTCCTCCTTAAGCGTGACCCTCCTGGCGGCTTTGAATAATACATAGGATGTGTCGACTAGGTCGCTTCAAGTCGCGTTTGGTCTGAATGCAGCTAAGAGTTTCTTCCAGAGCCTCTCCCTCTGGGTTAGACTCTGGCTCAAATTGGTAGGGTTGTACAAGCGATCTACTTGTAGCCATGACCGAGCCAGTGTAAACATTAGCACATGGCTATCGGAGCACAGCCACAGCCCCTTCCAGAGAGATGGGTGTAAAGTGGACGTGGCTTAGGTGCAGCTCATTTCATTAAAGAGACATGGCCCAAAACGCAGGATTTTGAGCGGAGCTGTTTTTAGCTGATAAAAAGAGCACTAAAATAATTGATCCAAATCAAATTTTGACCGAGGGACGTCACAGACATGCTTTTAACACACCAGGGGACTATTTTAAGTTTAGTTTATTAAGGATCCCCATTAGTCTACACCGTAGTGGAGACTATTCTTCCTGGGGTCCAGGCAAAATACATTACAGTACAAACATAAAATGCCGTACAGCATGATCATCAATCCTAGAGTAGAATATACAAACGTAAAAAACACAATTTACATTAATAGTAAAATAAAAGAAAAAACACAGAAAACCAGAAAACAGTCCATCAATCAAAAACGTAATCAAATTTGATATCTTTTCTGATTATTGCTACCTTAAGTCTTTTTTTGAAAACAAATTTATTTCTCATAATAGTCAAGTGTGGTGGAAGCATATTCCAGTATGATATGGCTCTGTACATTACCGTTTTCTTTTTTTTTTTGTTCAATATTTTTTTTATTTTATCTTTTAAACATGAATAAACAACAACAACAAAAAACTTCCCCAACCCTGGCAGAAAGACAGAAAAAGAAAAATATACAAAATCATATAGATGACAATACAATTGTAAAATTGTAAGCAGACCTCAGCAGTGTATAGCCACAGCACAGACAATAAAACTAATGAATAAGTAAAACAAACAAAAATAAAAAATAAAATAAATAAGTATCAATTATAATAATAACAAAATTGCATTTTTATCATGCAGGGCAGTGATTCTCCAAGAAAACCATATACGGACCCCATAAATGTGCAAATTTGTTGTCCTTATTTCGAACAATATATGTAAGTCGTTCCAAGGCGAGATTGGCAGTTAGTTCTTTTATCCACAGTCCAACAGAGGGTGGGTCCACGCTTTTCCACAAAAGTGCAACTATCCGTCTCGCTTGTAAAAGTCCAAAGTCAATGAGCAGTGACCGCTGCAGGATTACAGAAAAATCCTCCGGGTATATGCCCAGTTGCAACCCAGGTTACTAGGCTCTGATGAAAGGATCATTAATTTATTAAACAAATAAATACATAAATATCAAGGTTGGTTAAATAAATATGCCTAAAATGATTCTACGTGGAATAAATAAATTAGTTCATGGTTTAAAAATATTAAAAAGGTCAATAAATAGGTTAAAAACAGTAATAATACACAAATTATTACATCTGTTAAAAAGGGTATTTTAGTTCATTTGAATGTGCCTTTAAAAAAATGTGTGCAAGATTCGGGTGACATGCGGAGTTCACATGACATAACGTAACCGATCAGACGTGATCGGGGTCAGGGGTCTCCTTCCGGTCTCTCTCCCTCAGACTTGGACAAAGTAGCTGCACGCTGATCCTTCGCCGCAGATTAAAACTAACTTTTGGTGCAAGAGAGCAAAATTTTAGGAAGACGGAGGCTGTTTTAATTCGGCACGGAGACCGGAGTCCTTTCTTTTTCTTTCCTGTGGGTCGGGTTGCGGACCGTTAAACTGTAAGTTCACTATTAATGAGTGCTGTTAGCTTAAAAAAAAAGACGGCATGCTGAACTCCCGTGTTGTCCCCGTAGCTGGGCAGATAACTGTAATAATCGTTCACTTGCGGATAAAAGCACCAAAATTGGCACACATACTCCTTAGAAGTTGCTCTTTTGACATTTCTGTCTGGCCAAATGAAAATTCAAGATGGCGGCCATTTTTCAAGATGGCCACCATTGAAAATACAGTAATATTGCATTTTGCAATAAAATCCCATAGACTTGTCCTATTTGGATGAACTTGGTGTCAAATCATACATTTTCCACTATGCAGAATCCAAATTTGGACCCATGGACTTACTTACTGGCTTCCTTTTACCATATTTCAGTCCTGGAATCCTAATATTCTGATCCTAATTAGGTCTACATCATGTGAGACTCTAGTAAAATGGTTGGTAGCCTATATCTTAGTGTTGTTAGAGGTCTAGTGTGTGTTTGTGTGTGTGTGTGTGTGTGTGTGTGTGTGTGGGGTGCAAGGAGGGCAAGGGCGTGGGCAAGAGTGTGTCCTCACTGCACATATCAGTCCCAGAATCCTAAAATTCTGATAAATTAGAATTTCACCTAAAATGCATGGAAGCACCATGGGATCACTCTTTGTCTGGTCTCTATCTTTTGAGCTGTTTGGCGTGGATGACCCTGCCAGGAGTACAATACTCCAGCCAGCATAGCTCTAGGGGTCATGGAGACACACAAAGTGCCCCACCACGATAAGGTGGTGATCCCACCGAGGCAGGTTTTTTTTTTCTTTTTTTTTTACATGTAGGCTGTTTGGATGAGTAGGCTTTTACTACAGTGTTTCTAAACCTCACACCTGCAGCTGCACAGTGCTGTGCAGGTCAGACCAAAGCAGTAGCATTTGCATCGACCGCAGCATTCCAACTTGCATCCACACTTGGCCAGCTGCTGGCAACTCTCTGCAATGGGTGGGAGCTCGGTCCAAACAATCTGCCACAGATCTCCTTTCTTGTTCCAGCCCCAGTTGGCAGGACTATGTGTTTCTGGTTGACATACTATTGACTGACTCCAGATGCAGCCCGCTTGGTAGGATGCACGCATGACATATTGCTTAAGTGCTGATCGAGTTGGAGGAGTGGCTTCGTACGGCCTCTGCTTCCGAGCAAACATGTCCAACCTTGCATTGTCGACACCTTCAGCTGTGCTGGATCTGTCGTACAACATGACCACAAACTTCTCTTGGGTTTTCAGGTCTTCATCATCCAATACAGGTGGATAATGGCTGAGTTTGCTGAAGACACTGGAAGCCTCATCACAAACATTCCAGGTTTTAATCAGAGGGAGGCCCCGGTGAGAACAGTGAGGAAACGTTACCTAACTTCTGAAGTGGCTGCAAATTTTATCCGGATCTTACAGAGAACTCTAGACGAGATTTTACCAGCACCCTGCAATTTTATCACTGACAACCTGAACAACAAAATAAAGTCAGCACTGGACTCAGTGGCTCCACTTTTTATAAAAACAATTAAATCAAAACCTACATCCCCATGGAGAACTGAAGACATAAAAAAATTGAAAAGGGAATGCAGGAGTGCTGAAAGGAGATGGAGGAAATCAAAGCTGACAGTGGATTATGAAATATTACACCGACTTCTTAAAATTTACAATAACGCAATCAAACAAGCAAGAATCTCCCATTTCCAAAATCTAATCCACAACCATAAAAAGAATCCCAAATTCCTGTTCTCCACAATAGATCTTTTAACAAACAAAAATTTTAAAAGATCATCCATAACACCGGATAATGCCCTTTGTGAGGATTTTGCAGACCACTTCAGAAGAAAAATAAATGACATTCGATCCAGTCTTTTATCCCGACAGCTTTTAACACCTGGATCACCGAGTTAAACCGAGGAAGCACTAGAAAGTTTTGCCCTGGTTGATGCGAGGACACTTGGTCGAGTTTTCTCCCAGGTAAAGCCTACAACCTGCCTTTTAGACCCCACACCGTTTTTTAAAAAGCTCTATGGATTCTTCGAGGAACAGCTGTTGTATTTGGTGAACTGCTCTCTTCAGACGGGTGTCTTCCCCACCGCCGGTGGTGAAGCCCCTTCTGAAGAAGAGTGATTTAGATCCCAATGTTTTAAATAACTACCGGCCTGTATCCAACCTACCATTTTTAGGTAAAGTTCTGGAAAAACTCGTTTTTAGTAAATGATTTTTTAAACTCAAAACATATTTTAGAGACCCATCAGTCTGGCTTTAGGAGGAACCACAGCACAGAGACAGCACTTCTGAAGATTTTAAATGACATCAGATGTGACTTAGATAACCACAAGCTCACAGTGTTGGTTCTGCTGGATCTAACAGCCGCCTTCGATACAGTAGACCATCACATTTTATTAAATAGACTACGGAATGTGGTTGGCCTCTCTGGTACTGTTCTTAAGTGGTTCACGTCCTACCTGACTGATCAAAATTTCTTTATAAGTATGGATACATAATAATAATAATAATAATAATACTAATTTTATTTATATAGCACCTTTAAAAACAGAAGTTTACAAAGTGCTTAGACAACAGTTGTAAGCACAGAGCATCAGCACATTGAAAATAAAAACACATAAAAACAAAAGCTCAGTTAAAAACAGGCCTCTGAATTGTAGGCCTGTTTCACTTTTCGTAAGAAACCCAGGCAATACAAGAACCCTACAAAATAAATGGGACCATGAGGACCAAAATAAAAGCATAAAATGAAATAGAAAAGGAGGAAGGAAAACAGGCTAGTAAGTATAAAAGAGGATATTAATAATAATAATAAAATCATAATAAAATAAAATGATGGTAATATAAATGATAAAGTGGAATTAAATATATATATATAAAATAAAGGAAAATGAAAACATTAAAATCAATGAAAAGATTATAAGTAAAACAAAGGCTAAAAAGGCAGTAAGTCTAAATAAGAAAGAGGTGAAAGAGGTAAAAGAAAAACGAGAAAAAGAAAAAAAGGTAAAAGGCGATAAAAGATGAAAGATGGCATCACATAAAGGCAAGTCTGTAAAAGTGAGTTTTTAAAATTGACTTAAAAGAAGCGACTGTCTCTGCACGCCTTATCTCCTCTGGCAGATCGTTCCAAAGTCGAGGAGCTCTGATGGAGAAAGCTCTATCACCTTTAGTCTTGAGCCTCGACTTTGGAACGACCAGGAGGCCTTCGCCAGAGGATCTGAGGCTGCGAGTTGGCTCATAAGATATTAAAAGCTCTGAAATGTAGCTCGGAGTAAGTCCTTTGAGCGCTTTAAAAGTAATCAATAAAATCTTAAAATCAATTCTAAAGCTGACAGGAAGCCAGTGAAGGGAGGCTAAAATTGGGGTGATGTGATGCCGTCGACTAAAACCAGTTAAAAGTCTAGCTGCTGCATTCTGAACTAGTTGGAGGCGAGAGAGCGATTTCTTGTTTAAACCAGGGAGGAGAGAGTTACAATAGTCCAGTCTTGAGAAAATGAAGGCGTGGATTATCTTTTCGAGATCTGGTGGGGTGAGTATTTGTTTAATCTTTGAAATGGAGCGCAGGTGAAGGAAACAGGACTGGACAATCTTGTTGATATGGGTGGAGAAGGTGAGGTCTGAATCAAAGGTTACTCCCAGATTTCTGGCTGTTGGTTTGATGATTACTGAATGTGGACCGAGACAAGACTGAATGAGGGGGGAGTTTTGTATGTTACAGAGAATTATTTCAGATTTTGAATAGTTTAGCTGAAGGAAATTTTGTGCCATCCAACAGTTAATGTCACTTAGACAATCCATGACAGCAGCTAGGCCTCTTGGGTCCTCAGGTCTCAAAGGAAGGTATATCTGTGTGTCGTCTGCATAGCAGTGAAAGGAGACTTTGTGGCGCTGAATTAATTGGCCAAGGGGCAGCATGTATATAGAAAATAAAATTGGACCTAAAACTGAACCTTGCGGAACACCACAGGCGATAGCAGAAGTAGAGGAGGTGTGATTGCCTATGGTGACCGCAAAGGTTCGTTCTAAAAGATACGACTGAAACCAGCCAAGTGCAGTGCCCCTGATACCCACCCAGTTTTTAAGACGTTCAATTGAAATAGTATGATCAACTGTATCAAAAGCTGCACTGAGATCTAAAAGAATTAAAATTGAGCCCTCCCCTCTATCTGCTGCTAAAAGAAGGTCATTGGTCACACGGAGGAGGGCAGTCTCAGTGCTGTGACCTGCTCTAAAACCAGACTGAAATTTCTCAAAGAGGTTGTTTGCGGACATAAAACCTAAAAGCTGTTTAGAAACCACCTTCTCTAAAAGTTTGGATAAAAATGGAAGTTTTGAAATTGGTCTAAAATTGTTAAAATCAGAGGGGTCAAGGTTTGGCTTCTTTAAAAGGGGTTGGACCACAGCGTGTTTAAAAGCAGAGGGAAATACTCCCTCCACTAGAGAGCTATTAATGATGGATAAAATGCTAGGCCCAACCACGTTAAAAACCTCTTTGAGAAATCTGGTGGGGATAGAATCAAGACTGCACGTAGCTGGTTCATTTTGGCTAAAATATCAGATAAAAATTTTAAGGACACCGGCTCAGAACTACTAAAAAAGTGCTTAACTTCCCGACTTAAGAGTACAGGGAGACTGGGAGGGGTGATTTGATGCCTGATGTCCATAACCTTGTTGATAAAATGAATTAAAAACTTCTCACAGGTTTCTTGAGAAGCATCAGTAAAATAAGAGGGGGAGGGATTTGAAAGAGACTCTAAAACCTTGAATAAAACTCTGGGGTTTGAATAATTAGCTAAAATCAAATTTGAGTAAAATGCTGCCCTTGCATCCTTAACTGCCTTCTGGTAGTTTTTCAAGGAGTCTCTCCAAATTTCGAGGAAAACCACCAACCCAGTTTTCTTCCATTTGCGTTCGTTTCTTCTACAAATTCTCTTTAGTTCATGGGTGGACTCTGTGAGCCAGGGTTGGGGTTCTCTGTTAGATCTTTTCTTTTTCAGAGGAGCTACAGAGTCCAGGATGGTTCCACACATACTGTTAAAAAGAGAGACAAGCTCTTCAGTGTTAAAAACTGGATTAAAATCTGGGTTGAGGGCAGTTAAAGATGCAGAGATAAAAAGCTCTGAAAACTTGCTAGCAGACGATGCATTAAAAACCCTTCTAAAAACAGGAGTGTGATCGGTAAAAGAGGGCTGGGATAAAACCATGGAGAATAAAACCAGTTTGTGATCTGACACACAGATATCCTTAAAAACTCCCCAGGACTAAGTCCAGTAAATAAAACCAAATCTAAGCAGTGTCCCTTTACATGAGTGGGTTCCTGTATTGCCTGGGTAAGATTAAAGGAGCCCAGAGTTTCAATAAAATCAACAGTTAAGGGTTGAGAGGGACAACAGACATGTACATTAAAATCACCCAAAATAAGAACTTTGTCATATTTACAAACAAAAAGGGATAGAAACTCTGAAAACTCCTGCATAAAAACAGCGTTGTGTTTGGGTGGTCGATAAATGATTATGATTAAAACAAGTTCTTTCAATTTAACAATAAAAGCAAGGTGCTCAAATGAACTAAAAGTGCTGAAGGTGATGGGGGTGCATTTAAAATCCTTCTTGTATATGACAGCCACCCCCCCTCCCCGGCCTGACTGCCGGGGCTGATGGAGGTGAGTAAAATCGGGGGGGTGGCTTCTATAAGAGAAATGCAATTGTCCGGAGTCAGACAGGTTTCAGTCAGAATAAAAAAGTCCAGACTGTTTTGTGAAATAAAATCATGGCATAAAAATGTTTTGTTGTTGAGGGATCTGATGTTTAGAAGTCCAAAGTTTGCAGGAAGGTGGGGGTTGGCAGGTGAATGAGCGGGGATTGTGGGACTGTTTTGAGATGACCAGAGATTATTATGGGCAGGAAGGGGGGTTGCCTGGTTGTGGAAAGATGGGCTGCTGAGTGCAGACTGTCAGATGGGTGAGGAGTGGATCATATACTGGATGTTGCAAGAGAGCATTCGGCTACCCAGTCTGTTGGGGTGGATCCCATCATGGCTGAAAAGTGATGCTCGGTCCCAAAACAGATTAAAATTGTCAATAAAACCGAAGTTGTGGGTGGGGCATGTGGATTGGAGCCAGGTATGGAGGCTGAGGATCCTGCTAAAACGTTCCCCTCCACGACCAAGAGTGGGGATCGGGCCAGAGATAAAAACTGTCTTTCCAGTGTCCTTTAAAATGTTAAAAAGCAAGTTAAAATCCCTCTTTGTGATTTCTGACTGCTTAAGGGACATGTCGTTTGAGCCAACATGGAGCACAATCTTAGTGACAGAGGAGGGGAGAGAGGGGAGTAGATTAAGAAGTTTGTCCAGGATGACAGGTACCGTGGCGCCGGGAAAACAGTGAGTGATGGCATTAAAAAACCTGATGTACCTGGTTATGGAGTCTCCGATGATGAGCGTGGTCGGGGGAAAAAGGGGACGAGGAGCTGGTGTGCAGGCGCTGAAGCCTTCAGATGTTGGGCGCTCCACCTGTGCAGGAGACGGCGATTGTCGGCAGTGAGCGGACGCAGGTGGAGTGAGGTTGTTGCCGGCCCGGGGGAGCCTCTCCGAGTGCCTGGAGACGGCCTCCTTCAGCAGCCTGCGACGCAGTATCCCGGTCGAGGAGGGCCGCGGTGCCAGGTCCGAGTTGGACATCCGCGGAGCCGCCTCTGCTGGAGCTGGGACCGTCAGGAGAGGTGGAGCCGGAGCACCGACTGGGACAGCGGGAGCCTCATCCCTCAGGGCCAAGAAGTGGTTGGAGAGGGAGAGCCGTGGTGGTGAAGGGACTCTCTCCGCTGCGGTCGTCCTCCGTCCGCGTTGCGCCACCTCGAGCCAGGTTTGCTGCCCCTTCAGCTTTGGGGTCGAGCTGTGGGTAGGGAGCGCTGGGAGCCCCGCTACCATGCCAGTGTCAGGATCGTCCAGCGGTCTCAGATCCTGACTGTACCGATGCACGGGAGGAGAGGTGGAGAGACAGCCTGCCGGCTTTGCGCTGTGCGGCACGGGTGAGCCGGCTGGACCCCCGGCTGCAGGGCCCTCGGCCGGCCCGATCGGAGAATGCAGGGAGGCCAACCAGGGCAGGGTGGCAGCGGAGGCTGAAACCAGCTGTGGTGCCAGAGCTGAGGGCGAAAGACCGGTGATCCTGGAGGCCTGACTCAGGGATATATGTTTAGCTTGAGCTGAAGCTACGGATATGAAGCCCTCCAGCAGCCTATCCTTCTCACGGAGATCATTTTGCAGACGACAAAGCTTCTCTTCCAACCGTGAGTTTTTTATTTTGCAGTCCGCACACACAGCCATTTAAAATTCCCACTCTTCCGGGTCCCACTCAGAGTTCCGTGCGTAATGCAGTGTGGATCGTCTGAGGGCTGTCTTAAAATAGCCGATAAAACCCATACACGGTAAAAATTCAACTTTAAAAGCCAACAAACTGTTAAGAATGCAGTCTAAAAAGTTGCTTAAAACAGGTTAAAATTGGGTTAAAAGTCGCCCGGGATGGAGCGATTCGGTGGGATCGTGTGCAATACTGACGATGTTCCTCAAGGACCCATAAAATAGAGTGTGGGGTTCCCCAAGGGTCAATTCTAGGTCCAACTCTGTTCAACCTCTACAGGAGGCATGACATCAGCTTCCATAGCTATGCTGATGATACGCAACTGTACATCGCCGTGTCTCCTGATGACACAGGGCCAATTGATGCCCTTTTTAACTGCATTTTAGACATTAAATCATGGATGGCAGCAAATTTCCTGCAGCTCAACCAGGACAAAACAGAGGTTTTAGTCATTGGTCCTGAAGGCCAAAGAGAGAAACTTTTACCAAAGTTACAGGATTTTAAACCTTCAAAATCTGTAAAAAATCTGGGCGTGATTTTTGACTCTGAGCTCACGTTTATTCCACATATCAAAAACATAACAAAGATAGGTTTCTACCATCTTAAGAATATAGCCAGAGTCCGCCCGTTTCTCTCTCAGGCCAGCACGGAGGTGCTGATGCATGCTTTTATCTCGTGTCGTTTGGATTATTGTAATGCCCTACTCTCTGGTCTTCCCAAAAAGAACATGCAAAACCTACAATTATTACAAAACTCTGCCGCACGTGTGCTGACGAGGACCAGAGGGCGGGAGCACATTACTCCTGTCTTAAAATCGCTGCATTGGCTCCCCGTGCGTTTCATGATCGATTTTAAGGTTCTCCTCCTAATTTTTAAGTGTCTTAATGGTCTTGGACCGTTTTATTTATCCGAGATACTTTTACCTTATCAACCCTCACGGACCCTGAGGTCCTCTGGAGCTGGTCTCTTAAAAATCCCACAAGTAAGAACTAAGACATACAGGGCGGCGGCATTCAGTTATTATGGCCCCCGATTGTGAAACAGCCTCCCAGAGAGCCTCAGGGCTGCAGAGAATGTTGATATTTTTAAAAAGAGGCTAAAGACTCATCTTTTTAATCAGGCTTTTAACTGACTAGTTTAACTCTTTTAATCCCTTTTATGCTCACTTTTATTGTTACACTATCTAACACTTTTTTATTACCGTTCTATTTTATACTTCAATCTATCAATATTATTATTATTATTATTATTAGTCTGGCGTGTTTTACAGTGCACAGAATCATTTTATCTTACATTATTTACTGGGTCTGTCTTAGCGATTACAGTTTTATTCCTTCAGTTTTAGTTTCTATACTTTTATGTCTTATTTTATTCTTTTAGTCCCTCAGTTTTTCCAGTGTGTCCTCCTGGGGGCTGCTTCACTGGGAGCGGGTTCTGGTCTGTTGGTGGGGGCGCCGTTCTGGGGACAGCTCTGGCCCGGGTGGAACCAGAGAGCTCTACACCTTCGTGTGGAGCCTCCTGTCTGTCCGGGCTGGTGGTCCCTGTGACGGCGCCCCCTGCAGCAATGGGCCGGGATGCCTCCCAGTCGATGTGGCCCCCAAAGGTAGCGTCTTCCTCACCTCAGATCTCAGTGCCCAGTCATGTCTCCTCACCATCAGCTGCTAACTGTGTAGGTGCGTGTGTATGTAAATTTGTGTGTGTGGGAATGTATGTCTATGTGCATGGGTGTTTGTATGGGTATAATTGTGCGGGGGTCCATGGTTCCAAATTTGAATTCTGCATAGTGGAAAATGTATGATTTGAGACCAAGATCATCCAAATAGGACAAGTCTATGGGATTTTATTGCAAAATGCAATATTACTGTATTTTCAACGGTGGCCATCTTGAAAAATGGCCGCCATCTTGAATTTTCATTTGGCCAGACGGAAATATCAAAAGAGCAACTCCTAAGGAGTATGTGTGCCAATTTTGGTGCTTTTATCCGCAAGTGAACGATTCTCCTGTAATATGCTATTATCCGCCCCGCTACCGTTTCTTTTAAGTGAGAGCTGGACTGCTGATGAGCCGTGTGGGTGACATTTAGTCTGAAGAAGTGTGTGTGTAAATACTGCTTGAGTTTCTGGTGAGTAAAATATAATGATATAAGCCTCATCAACAAAGTAAAATGTGCCACTATAAGCTGATGTAATATGCTAAAGTTAATGAGTTAAAGAGACGTTATTTCATGTTTATGTGTAAAGGAGAAAAGGGTTACATGATGTGTTTTGTCTGCATTACTCTCACACTGTTTTTTTATGTGAGTGAGCCAAAAGAGAGATGAACAGAGGAGAATTTATAAGCTATTTTGTTCATAGTAGTGTTTTAAAAATATGTTCAGTGAATTTAATGTACAAAAATAATAACTACAATGATGCTGGTTATATTTATGCTTGTTTATATGCATATAGCTATGAAAAAAGAGTGTTATAAGGGCGTCATAGTGATTTATTTCTGGCCTATTATAGGCCGGGTCTTTTTCTTTCCATGGATTCAAGAAATGAAGAATTCTTCTGCTGGGTTCTTCCCTGTTCTGTAAGGTAGAGGGGAGGCTCAGTGGTTGTGGCAGGCCACCCAACAAGGACCGTAATCTTTGATTTGCTTGGAGTTTATTTTGTGAAATATTGTCACTGAGCTCATATGTAAATGAATACTGTTCTCTGTTTTAATGTTTTTCTACTTTTTCTAACTGTTACCAATACAATTCAATACACAAACCTACCTATTGTCAGTTGAGTCCTTTTCTCTGTCACTCATTACAATTTGAAATACCCCTTTCTCCTGTAGCGAATTTAGTCTTCTGATTTACTGGTCCACAGAGTTGTTAATATTATAGAGAAACGTATCTGTATCATCTAGCTATTGCTAAGAACAGTCAAGGCTGAGGTGGGTTACACAGTACACAAAGTTTTGCACACAAAGGGATTGCTTTTCCCACTACAAGTGTTGTACACTCAACCACAGATTTCCAGAATCTTTGTATTTTTTCACACTCCCAAAAATAGTAAATTAAAGTACCTTTTTCCACCCTGCATTTCACACAACAATCTGAGATATTGGGGAACATCTGGCTCAGCCTACTTGGAGTGAGATAAGTTCGCATGAGCCACTTGAACTGTAATAATCTATATTTTGTATTAATAGATTGGGTCTGGGCTTTGTAACAGGCAATTTCCCGTTCTGCTTCCTGGATATCTATATGCAAATCGCATTTCCAGGCCTCTAATTTTTTAATAGTTGAATCTATTGAAAAAGACAAAAACAGATTATAGAACAGTGACAGCTGGCCCCGACCATGCATGTGGGACAGAGTCAAGTCTTCTATCCTGGAGAGCGAAGGTACAGAGGACAGGTGTTTATATGTAGCTATAAAGTGTTTTAACTGTAAATACTTGAAGTGTTTCTTTGGAAGATTAAATTTATTACACAGTTGAGGATATGTCAGTAATTTGTCCTCTTCATATAAATCTAAATTTTTTTTTACTCCTTTATTAAACCAGATTTTGAATCCACCATCGGCTCTCCCAGGTACAAACAGACTGTTGCCCCATATGGGGGAGAAGCGCGATAGGCCAGGTGTGTCACCAACATGCCAGTGAGCAGAGTGCCACACTCTAATTGAGTTCCTAAGAAAGGGATTACTTGTTTGCCTGATTCATTTTTTAAAGGTGTTCGAATACATATAGAGATTAAGAGGAAGTCCAGTTATTGATGCCTGTTCTATATTTACCCAAGTGGGAGATAAAGTCTCTGAAAAATAGAACATTGTCGATCGTAGTTGGGCGGCCCAGTAGTACCATTTGAGATTGGGAAGCTGAAGCCCACCCCTCTCATATGGTAGATACAAAAGTTTCAACCGGAGTCTAGCCTTTTTATTGTGCCAAATAAATTTGTTAAATTGCTCATTAATATTATGAAAGAAGGTTTCTGGTAAAGGAAGGGGGAGAGATTGGAAAAGATATAAAAATTTTGGCAAGATTAGCATTTTAATTATGTTTATGCGACCTATCATAGAAATAGGCATTAATGTCCATCTATTTAGCATCTCCCTCACTCTGTCCACCAGGGGGTCATAATTTAAAGAAACCGTAAGTTTTACATCAGGGCAGATTCTGACTCCTAAATACATTAAATTCTCTTTAGCGAGTGAAAATGGTGTATCAATGGTGGGTTGTAGTCTCTCATTTTCATTTAATAACATTAAAGATGACTTTGCACTATTTATTTTATATCCCGAAATATTTCCAAAAGTCTCAATTAAATTCTCTAATCGGGGAATACTATCTTTCAAATTTGTCAAAAATATTATAACATCATCCACATATAATGATAGACAATGTTCTTCACCACCGATAGTCACCCCTGAAATGCCACTATGCGCCCTTATGGCCATAGCCAAGGGCTCCATCGCCAAAACGAATAGCAAGGGTGAAAGTGGACACCCCTGCCTAGTTGACCGTTGAAGAGTAAATGGTTGAGAGACATTACTGTTTGTCAATATTTGGGCAGTTGGGTCAGTATATAGAAGTTTTATCCATTTTAAGAAGTTTACACCAAATCCAAAATGACGGAGCACATTAAAAAGATAGCGCGTCCAGGGAAAGCACAGCCGTATCCCTACAATTGTGTTTTTCATGCAGTATATTCAAAACACGCCGAATATTATGAAATCCCTGTCTATTTTTGACAAAACCATTTTGATCATTAGTAACAAGTTGTGGAAGGTAGGTTTCCAATCTGCCAGCCAAAACTTTACACAAAATTTTCGTATCACATCCCATTAAGCTGATAGGTCTGAAGGAGGAGCAATCATTCGGGGGTTTATTAGGTTTCTGAATTAAAGTTATTAATGCTAGTCTTAGGGGGGGGGGGGGGGGGATTCCTCTAGTGTAGGATTCTTCATACATTGCCCTGAGTGGCACCAAAAGTTTTCCAATAAATGCTTTGTAGAATTCTATTGGAAAACCGTCTGGGCCTGGCGCTTTTCCACTCTGCATGTTTCGAATGGCCTCTGCAATTTCTTCTGATGTTGGACAGCAGTCCAATTCTTGCTGCTCATTTTCTGAAAGAGTTTGGAAATTTAACTGATCTAAAAAATAGTTCTGACTTATTACATCATCTGGACATTCTGAAGTATAAAGAGCTTCATAAAAATCTCTGAAACAATTATTTATCTTTACTGGATCTGAGGTCAAGCCTTCTGACCTGTGTTAAAATACTATTAATTGCCCTTTCAGATTGACTTTTCTTAAGCCGCCAGGCCAGGAGCTTACCGCATTTTTCACCTTGATCATAATATGACTGTTTCAGCCACATTAGACTCTTTGCAACCTTATCCATTGATAATTTGTTGTACTGAGCTCTCTTTATATGTAGATCCTTTACTTTCAATTGATTATAGTCATTGTGTAATTCTCGTTCTAGCAGTCTAATTTCATTTTCCAGTGTTTCTAATTCTAGATGCCGTTGTTTCTTTTTATAATTTGTAAAGCTAATAATTACTCCCCTAATATATGCCTTGAATGCCTCCCACCTCACACATCCATCAGTCTGGTCTGAATTAATTTCAAAATATAAATCAATATGTTCTTCAACAAGTTTTGTAAATTCTGAGTCTTGTAAAAGCTCAACAGGGAATCTCCATCTCCTTGTGTTACCAATAGCTGCATCTACATGCAATTCCAAAGATATGGTTGCATGATCACTAATGACAATGCTGTCATACCAGCATTTATTTATTTTAGGCAAAAGTTCAGAGGAAACCAAATAGTAATCAATACGAGAATGAGATCCATATGTACTTGAATAACATGAATACTCAATTTTATCTGGGTACAGTTTCCTTCAAATTTCAATCAAATTCAAATCTTTACATGACTGGAGCAATATTTTTCTTGTCTGAGCATGACTAGGGTCAGCTTTAGAGGAGCGATCTATTTTTTGGAACTAAAGTACAATTAAAATCACCCCCTATTATAAATGCGCCATGGAGAGTGGACAGAGTGAGGAAGAGTTCTGGAAAAAATATTGGATTATCGTTATTTGGCCCATAGACACAAACCAAGTTGATCTTAAATGAGTCTATGTTTCCTTGGACAACAATATATCTCCCGAATTTATCACGAATCCCTTTAATAGTTTGAAACATTATGGATTTATGAATAAGTATGAGCACTCCTCTCGCATGACTATTGGATGAAGCACACACAACCTGACCTAGCCACCTTTTCTGTATTCTGTCAGTTTCCATATCTCTTAAATGTGTTTCTTGTAAGAAAATTATATGTGAGTTTAGTAGTTTAATTCTATCCAAAACTTGCCTAATTTTTCCTATTTCTCTCAACACCCTAACATTCCAGCTAGTAATTTTAATCTGAGACATATTTGTTATTTAAAATCCATGTTGGAAAGTGGTCCTTTTCAGCATTAAAATAATATCCATGCAAGTAAATAAAAATACTGGTTATAAATACCCTGCAAGCATGATGTATGAAAAATAAATACACAAATAAATAAAAAAAGAAGAAGAAAGGATGATAAAAAAACAAACAAAAACAAAAAAACAAAAATCAAAGATAAACTTCTGCCAATCCCCTCCCCTCCTTCCCCTCTCCCTAAACACTCCCCCAACTGAAGTGTTATGAACATGTGCATTCCTGCCCCCATTTCCCAAAGTACAATAAAGTGGCTGGGGCACGCTGATCCACATTTACATGAGGGGCAACTAGTCTACGTAAACCTACAGTGTGAGGGTTCAAGCTCGTCGCCAACCGCACATCAATCAAATAAAAGCTTATTCTTCACGAACATTCGGTACTATAAGATTCTGGCATATAACTCTTATCAAGTATCAAAGGATACATTAGGTCTAGGATTTTGACCTCTTTAAACTAATATTAATAATAATAAATACGAATTATAAATAATTACGAAAAATAAATAAATAAGAAAACAAAGATGAAAAAAGCATAAAATAAATTAATAGATGAACAAATAAATGAACAGTACTTTAAAACAATGATTATAATAATAAAAATAATAATAAATAATAAAATATTTTAAAAAAAGTTCTCTCTCTTTAGATTTTTAATTTAACAGAGATTTTTGGAAAATTGAGTATATGAAGGCAAATTAAAATCCTTTCACAATGGTGCCATCTTAAATTGAAATAAATGAAAGATACAATTGGGCCAGACCTGCTTCCCATTCCTTTTATATAATCAAAGCTAATAATTTGGAGTTGAACAGTCCTAATTCTTGTAAACATAACACTAATAAAACGGATATACCGCTGTAAACCTAGTACTGACCCATCGGTTCACAACAACTGTGATCAAACCTGAGTGTCCATATACATGGAATAGTGTTCATCCCTTTGACTGAATGTCCCGATGGAAATCTTCAGCCTCTCGAGGTGATGAGAAAAGGAAAATCTTCTTGTTATGGACCACTCGCAGTTTGCAGGGGTTAACTTGGAATCCTCTGAAGATCCCCATCTCCGTGAACAGATTTCTGGCTGTGGTGAACTCGTGGCGTCTCCGCATGGTTTCCGCTGATAGGTCCTGCACGAATGTCAGTGCTGGCTATCCCCCAGGAATGCCAGACAATAGACGGTCTCCCTGTCCTGGAACTATAGGAAACGAAGCAGAACAGCTTGATGTTGGTTAGGTCTCGCTGGAGCCAGCGTGCGATGCGCTCTCTCCAAATCCAGAGTTTGGTCGGGGCTGAGTCCCAGCCACTTCGGCAACATTTCTCGAACAAAATCCAGCAGAGGACGTGCACCCTCGGCATCTTCTCGGAGGCCAAATAATCGCAAGTTCTTCCTCCTACCTCGATTTTCAAGATCGTCAACTTTGGCTTCCAGATATGTCAGTCGTTTCGCTGCTGAAGCGAGTTCCCCCTGTGTTTTAGCGAGCACGTCCTCCACTTCGGACACCCGGCCCTCCGCCTCGTCCAAACGCTTAGTGTGCGCCGATACATCATGTGAAACCTCCGCTAGTTTTTCCTCTAGTGCTGTTATAGTTGTTGTCACATCTCAAAGAGTACTTTTAATAACGTCCAACTTCAGACCAAAGTCTGCGCGAAGTGACTTCAGCTCTGCTAGCACTGTGGCTATGTCGGCCATGCTACCTGCGTTAGCTTCAACAGGTGATGATGGGCTGGTCGCAGTCGCGGTCGGTTTACGTGCTCGAGTGAAAATGTCGCACTCCTTCGTTGGCCGAGTTTTTGACATTATCAGGACAGGTTGCAGACCTATAATAATGACTTACAGTCCGCAAAATTAATTATGCGCGAGTGGCTAGAGCTCTTCCCTTAGGCTGCCATCATGTTTGGGTCATGTGACCACCCCACATTACGGTTTTCTTAAGTGCATTGGTTCTGGGCTTAGGTAAAGCAAAGTTACTACTTAGTGCTTGCCTAGTATGATATTCAAGTCTTTCGCTTGCAGGTATTACCTTTAAAAAAACAAACAAAGGGGTTTCTGTGAGGAATACAGATTTTTTAAAAACAGAATAAGGCCGCATGCCAGTCTTTCATGCACTCGCATCCATGACAGCCTGGCATGCATAGTATCCACTCTACTTCTGATAGGACATTGAAGTGCTAGCCTTGCCGCTCTGATTTGAGCAGACTGAAGTTTACAAAGTTCCTGCTTCGATGCACTGGACCAGATAACAGGGCAGTAGTCCAGGTTTGACAGAACTAGAGATTGTATAACTAATCTAATTGTTTTATTAGTTAGCAGATGAGCACTTCTTCTAATGGCATAGATGCGATTACTCATTCTGGCCACTGTATTATTAATCTGAGTGGACCATTACAGTGTCTCATCAATAGTAACACCCAATAATTTCACTTCTTTAACCTGCTCAATGGTGGCACCATGTAGCGAGAGGCATAATGTCTTATCTGTCCTGAAAGCGTATTTGGATCCTATAGCCATGCATTTAGTTTTTTTAATATTAAGCATCATCATATTTTCCATGATCCATTCACTGGCCAGCTCTAGTTCTAGTTGAAGCACCTCATTAACACCCTCAATGCTCTCTGACGATGCATACAAAGTTGTGTCATCGGCGTAAACCGCCATACCTGCCTTTTTTAATACATATGGCATATCATTTACAAAAATAGAGTAGAGGAGGGGGCCAAGGCAGCTTCCCTGAGGAATTCCACATTGAAGTGTCTCAACATTTGAAAGGGACCCTTTGAAGCTAACACATTGTTGCCTATTCATTAAATAGCTCTTCAATAAATCAGTTGATGAGTCTTTGAATCCATACGCAGATAGTTTCATGAGTAGTAGATCATGGTCTAAAAGGTCAAAGGCGGCGCTGAAATCCAAGTATAAAACCCCAACAACTGATTTGAAGTTGTGTGAAATTGGCATGCCATGGGACCTTTAATAAGTCCAGCAGTATAAGAAGGCACTATATTAATAACTCAAACAGGCGTAGGTATGTACTGTAAAAAATGACAAAAAAAAAAAAAAACTTTTATGATGAACAGAGTCGATGTGCAAACATACAATATCAACACAGTTTTAATATGTTGTAAGAACAAATACAGTAAGAAAGATTCATAAGGGCATTTGGGGCTAATCTGTAGGATGTACCAGATGAGCTGCTGCCAGATGCACTGGAGTGGATGGGACCATGGGAAAGAGTAAAGGACTTATTTGTAGAAAAATCTTGCGTGTCATCCTTAACACTGACAATGGGACCACTCAGTGAACCATGGGTGTTGTCACTGGATGTGAGTGATATTTTTTGCTGGACAATATCACACTCTTCAACAGTGATAGCTGCAGGATAAGTGGAAACTGCAAGTCTGTCAGCAGGGATGGTCCAATACACCAGATGACTTCATTACCACCAGAAAAGGAGGACATTGTTGTGGAGAGGGACTGAACCTCCACAGTGGAAATGGTAGAGACAACTTCTTTTGAAAAGACAGGAGCTCTAACAATTCCTGAGCATCAGAAATGTTGGACTTGCAAAGATGGTTTTGAAAGGGATTTTTAAATAGATGATTCTTGTACAAAATAAGACAGCAAATGATGATTTGAAATTTTGAGAGCTTCAACCAAAAACTTCACAAAAACTGCCTCCTCCTCAACACCTTAAAGACAAAGGAGATGGTCATAGACTTCCGTAGTTCCAAACCCCCTCTTCAGCCAGTGAACACCTGTGGAGTGGACATTGGAGTGGTGACATCATATAAATACCTAGGTGTACATCTGGATAATAAGTTGGACTGGTCTAAGTATATAGACTTCATCTACAGAAAGGGGCAGAGCTGCCTCTTTTGCCTGAGAAGACTCTGATCAATAGACATCTGTAGTAAGATGCTGCAGATGTTTTATCAGTCTGTGGTGGCAAGTGTTATGTTCTACGCTGCAGTCTGCTGGGGAGGAAGCATCAAACACAAAGATGCAAGACGTCTTAACAATCTGGTGAAAAAGGCTGGCTCTGTGGTTGGCTGGGCTCAGTGGAGGATGTAGTTGAGAGATCTACACTGAGGAAGGCGGAGAATATTATAAAGAACATGGATCACTAACTTCACAACACCTTGATGGACCAAAGGGCCAATGGTGGTGGACAGCTCCTCTCTCTTCGCGTAAATAGTAGATAACTTCTGGAGATATATTATGTGAGACAACAGACAATTGAATTTTCCTTCGGGGATTAATAAAGTTCTTATTATTATTATTATTCTTAAAACAATTTTTGTGCCAACAGAAAAAACAGTTTCTTCAAAAATGCACGTAAACATGAATATTTACCACATTTGTCAGTGTCTGATACATCTGCAAATACTGAGCTGTTAACATGGCCTTTAATCACCGGTAAATACCTGTAAAATTAGAAGCAGATATACATACATATATATATATATATATGTGTGTGTATGCACACTGGTTGACACTATAGCTGTGAGACTCAGCATGGGGTTCAATGCTAGCTAGTAAATTTGTCTAAATAAATTGTCTAGTTTCCTAAATGCTGTTTAGCTTGCCCCAAGTTAAAGTTAAACAGCTGCACCTGAATTGACAGGATGTGCCAGCACGGGAGAGCCAAGCCAAGGAAGATGGGGCTTTAGTCTTCTGGAAGGTGTACAGATCACACAGGAATTAAATAGCATTGGATGAATGATCGGGCTGGGGGTAGGATAGTGATCTTGCTATTATCTGAGCCCAGTTGTATCCCATACTTTAAAGTGTATAGTAGTATAGTAAGTTGTCTTTAATAGGTGGTATATAAGGATATATAAGTATATAAGAATTTGTTCCTAAGTAAAAACACACATATATACTGTATATATATATATATATATATATGTATATATATATATATATATATATATATTTTGATTCTATCTGTGGAAATAAATACAACTGAACTGCAGTATATTTCTGCTATTTATCAGCAGCCATATTGGAAGCAAATATCTTATGTTTAATTGGAATAAATACCTAAAACATTATAATAAATTAAAATGAGGGTATGTGCAAATTTTATAGCTGCAGCAGAGTGACACAGTCCAAAACGTTGACCTGGGGGGGTAATCATTTTTATTTAAGAAGAGGATTTTTCACTGCCTCTGGGGGGGGGGGACTACAAGGCACTGATGATGCGGGGGATCATAAAAACCTCAGTGCCATGTGATACAGAAGAGGGTACATATGCTTTTGAGTACGCCAGTACTCCAGCAGATCCTCGTTTCTCCTCAAGTTATTTTCTGTGAGGTACCGCTTCACCTCTACGATTGCATCTGCCGTGGCATTGGAGCTTCTTCTTCTCTGATCCACTGTTTCATCCAGCAGAGACCACAGTTCACCTAAAAATAGTTAAAACACAGATTTGTAATGATCATATGGAACACTTGAAAGGTTTGAAATACAGCAATTTACAGGATGAATAAAAACCTACCAGAGCTGCTGGTACTTTCAGCTGCCTCTGCTGGACCTGGAAGTTGAACAACTTCAGTGTTGCTTATGGTTGCTGAACATTCTGCTTTTAGTCGTCGTACTGCCTCTTGTGACCTGTTGTGACTCAGGAATCCAATGGTTTTAAATCTTAGGTCCAGCAAGGTTGCCATTGTCATCACACTTAGAGACTCATTGTTGGCTACATTTTCTCTAACATGCCTTATTAGGTTGTCAGAGAGCTGCTTTGCCACATCATTGGTGAGCTGCTCTGACTTTCCCAAGACTGCATGATGCAGCATCTTCATCAGGGGAATGACTTTAGATATTGAAACCCATCTCTCTTCTGAGAGCTCCACTGTTGCTTGGTGAAATGGGGCTAATACAGGAAAGCTCTGCTCAACTGTCTCAAATTCATGAGAAGTCAGTGGGCTAAGATCATTTTTCAATGTTGCAACAGCTGTCACCACTGGCTCTCTCAGTTTAAATAGACGCTCTAGCATGAGGAAGGTGCTGTTCCAGCGAGGGTCTACTTCCATTATTAGCTTCTGTGGCTGTCTTCCCATCTGCACCTGAACCTGATCCAGTCTTGCTTTACCTGAGGTGCTTGTACGAAAATAGGTCACTATTTTTTTTTACCTTTGTGTGGATTTCAGAGAAGGCTGGGATCTGGTCAAAGATTTGCGGACAAGCAAATTAAGTCCATGAGCGATGCAGATAGAGTGCCTTATTTGTAAAGCCCTAGCACATGCAATCATGTTTGATGCCGCATCGGTGACAAGGCATTTCACCTTGTCAGTGATTCCCCACTCCTCCATCTGAGTACGCACTGCCTGTGCCAAATTCTCCAATGTATGACTCACAGGGAAATGCTCTACACCAAGCAACACAGTGCCGAGTTTATCAACTAAATCAATAAAGTGGCAGGTGATGGCCAGGTAGGCCTCCATACTCATCGATGTCCACATATCTGCGGTCAATGTAACAGCAGACACCTTCAGAATATCTTCCTCGGCCTTTTCCTTGGCTTTGGTGTACTTCTCACCCACCAGCTTCTTTAATGCCTGACCGGGAGACGTTATATATTCATTTCAGTTAATGGAGTTAAGAGGTATGTTAAGAGAGGAGGCCACTGAGGCGCTGCAGGACTGTATCAGAGAGGCCAAGGCAGTCTACAGGCAGAGGATCGAGGAGGACTTCAGCAGCAATAACAGCCGGCAGGTGTGGAAGGGGTCCAGCACATCACCAACTTCAGATCCAGTAACACCACCACAATCTCCGGGGATGCCTCACTGGCAGAGGAGCTTAATCACTTCTTCGCCCGTTTCCAGGCAGAGCCACCAGCAGGGCCCTCACTGCAGCTGACATCCCTACGCAGTCAGATCTTCTCTGTGCAGGTACAGGAAGTGAGGAGAACCCTGAGGGCAGTGAACCCCCGTAAAGCTGCTGGACCTGATGGTGTGACAAGGAGGGTGCTGAGGGACTGCACTGACCAGCTAATCAGTCCCTCACCCAGTGCTCCATCCCACCCTGCCTAAAGTCCTCCACCATCATCCCTCTGCCAAAAAAGAGCAACACCAGTAGCCTCAATGACTACCGGCCAGTAGCACTTACCCCCATCATTATGAAGTGCTTTGAGAAACTGGTTTCGGAGTCATATCACTTTGTGCCTGCCACCAACACTCAACCCCCACCAGTATGCATATAGAGCCAACCGGTCTACGGAGGACACCATTGCCACCGCTCTGCACACCACGCTGACACATGTGGAACAGCGAGGGAGCTACACGAGGCTGATCTTCCTGGACTTCAGCTCGGCCTTCAATACTATCATTCCGAACAGACTGGTGAGCAAACTGGAGGACCTGGGTCTCTCCCATAACATCTGCCGCTGGATTTTGGACTTTCTGACAGACCGCTCCCAGAGGGTGAGAGTAGGACTCCACCTATCCCCAGCACTGAGCACCAGTACCGGCTCTCCACAGGGCTGTGTGCTAAGCCCCCTCCTCTACACCCTCCACACCCATGACTGCACCTCCACTCACCCAAAAAACACCATCATCAAGTTTGCAGATGATACCACAGTGGTGGGGCTCATCTCTGGAGGAGATAAGACTGCTTATAGAGTGGAGGTGGAACGACTGTCAGTCTGGTGCACCTCCAACAACCTCATCCTGAACACCTCCAAGTCTAAGGAACTGATTGTCGACTTCAGAAGGAGTAAACAGGATATTCAACCCATCACAATAAACGGGGAAAGGGTTGAGGTTGTGCCAGACTTCAAGTTTCTGGGTACCTACATCGGTGAAGACCTGACCTGGACTGCAAACTCCACTTCAATCCTGAGGAAGGCACAGCAGAGACTCTACTTTCTGAGGATCCTCAGGAAGAGCAACATAAAAACTGAGCTCTTGGTGTCCTTCTACCGCTGCTCGGTGGAGTCAGTGCTGAGCCATGGCATCGCGCTGTGGTTCTCCAGCTGCACTACGGCAGAGAGGAAGCAGCTCCAGAGGGTCATAAACACCGCTCAGAGACTGACTGGCCGCCCTCTTCCATCCCTGGAGGAGATCTACAACACCCGCTGCCTCAGGAGAGCCTGCAGCATCGTCAGGGACCCCTCACACCCCGGCCACCACCCCTTTGGACTCCTACCCTCAGGGAGGCGTTTCAGGGCAATAAAGACAAAAACAGACTAAAGTACAGCTTTTACCCAAGAGCTGTCGTTGCCCTGAACACTGCAGACTCCTCCATGGATAAATAAGCCAAATACTGTGAAATAGGGAATTTTTGTGTCATATCAAGTACAATACTCCTGAATGTCTTGAGTGCAATATCCTGGTTGTTTTTATTCATTTTCACAATTTTTCAAATTATATTTTACTTAAATTATATTTTTATATTTTTATATTGTGTTATTTTGTGCTATATTATTATTTTTTTACTGATACCTTTGCACTGTCTGCAAGTGCTGCTATTTTTTTAATTTCATTGTGCCTTTTGGTACAATGACAATAAAGAATTCTGATTCTGATTATTATGAATACAGTTGCTTTTGTTAGGTACACATACACACCTTTCGAGTAGCGAGAACATAGGTGGGATCCAACAAATGGATGAGCTCCCTAAACCCGACATCTTCCACTACAGAAAATGGCTGTGAGTCTTTTATGACCAGGTTGGCCACAGCCTTATCCAGCTCTTGTTTTCTGGAATCTGTGAAAATAATAATCATAGTAATAATAATCAACATAACGTGCAAACTATTAAAATGCTACAGTGTTGGTGTATTTGATGACATATCTAGTATAACTTGATTATTGAAAACCAGATAATAATGTCTTACTTTGGCTGGTGTCTGGCCTGTTTGCAGGCTGTGCCCCCTTATGTATGGCTCGATAATGCCTCAGCATTGATGAGGTATTGTTATTGTACACGAGCTCTCTGGCACACAGCAAACACTTCACCTAACATACAAAAGTGTGCAACAAAAATGACAAACAAATTATTGCTAATTATCATAATACAGCAATAAAGTAACCATTTACACAAAAATTATACAAACCTTGTTAGGAGAGGCCATTTCAAAATATTCCCACACGGGAGAAGTTTTTCTCTTCCTTGCTTGCTCCATTAAACTACTTCTACCACTAACTACTCCTACTACTTCTACTACGACTAATTACTGCTGCTGCTACTACTGCTACAGCTACTACTACTACTACTAAAACTACTACTAATTCTACCACTACTTCTACTGCAACTAACTCCATGCTTTTAATGACCACTACTGCTGATTACAATCCAAAATCTGCTACGAAAGCGCGAACCAAACTACCACCTACTACAACCCACGAAGCGCTGCATTTGTGTTGTGCTTTTATTTTGGAAAACGACACCAAAATGAACCAGTCACGTTACCTGTGCAATGCGAGGCCTGGTTTGTCACCGGTCACGTGGTTTTCAACAAACTAATGCAAGCCTCGAAGCGGGGCTTCGTCAGACATGCCCCCTTAATACTCGGTACGCCTCGAAGCCTCGGCTTCAAACGTCCCATCACTTCCTGTAAGGGACATACGTCTGTAAGTAATGCTTACCTCCTCTTGTTGAATGTACCTGTGATTGTATTCTGAATCTGTTTTTGATGGCGTGGGAAACTTAAAAACCGGACCGATGCTAATGCGTTGGCCGTTCTATGGCGTTTTCCATATAACGTTAGCATTAAGCTAATCGCAAGATCGTGGTAGTGACTGTTTATGATAACTTCGACACGTTTGTTGGTGACTGTGTTTCAATCAATCAATCAATCAACTTTATTTCTATAGCACATCTAAAATAACCACAAGGGTAGCCAAAGTGCTGTACAATGACACATAAAAACAAATAACACAAAGAACAAGATAAGGTGAGCAGAAATACATTAATTGTTGGGTCTAAAACCTGCCCAAATACCTGAAAACATATAAAGAAGAGAAAGACAATGGTATATACTCGAGGAGAATGGACAGAGATCTTTTTTTAGTTATCTCAATACCACTCTGAGGGCTCTATTTTGGTGCCTCGCCGGAGATCTGCCGCAAGCGCAGCGTCAATCAGATCCGCCGCGCTGACAAGGCGTTCCCAAGCACATTTTGGTATTTTGGTGAGCCGCGCAGCCCGGCGTAAGTATCCCCCCTCCCTAACTCAGCTCCTCCCAGCAGCATAAGTCGTAGACGGGGAGGAGAGAGGGCGTGTAGTAAATTTAACACAGCCGAGACCTGTTTTCACCAATCACATAAGCTCCTCTCCTTGCCTTTAAACCCGCCACCGGCGAGGCGTATTACTATTTTCATGAAGTAGTCAAAGAGATCGAGAGATGTCTGAAGACAGTTATGCCACACGATGGCGACAGAGGGCAGCTGCTCAACAAGTGTCCTCCACACTCTCTCATCTGAGCACAGATGGATTTGATGTGTGTAATGTTGGACCCACTGGTAAGACAAACACCCTTTTCCACAAATAAAGACACTCACATAAAGTTGCATATATTCAAACCTCACGTGACAAAGGTGGGTTTAGCGCACAGATCACAACATAAACTCCAAAAATGGCATTAAAATCGGAACCATCTGTGCGTAAATGACGCATCGCGCTCCGTGGCCTGGCTCTTTCTTTCATAGATGTTGGCATATAAAATAAATTTGGCCCACAAAACTGAATATTATAATATCCGTATGTCGGCTTAAAGTAGATCACGCATCTGAGCACTGAAACAAATCATCTGTTCAGCTGCAGCAGCAAGCAAGACGGACAGAGGACACGGAGACGTGTCCAGGTCGAGCTGTGCGAGAAATAAGAGGAAGAAAGAAAAGGAGGGAGACACATTACATATCTTGTTAACTTCATCATGTGTGTTTATTTACTAGATATTTAATTTAATTTGATGCAGTTTCAGCTGTATTGATTTGGTCATGTTGTGTGCCCAAACGCGTGCCAAACGCGTGCCAAAGCGCTCATCAGATCAGATATAGATCAGAATATATCGATATAGATCTAAATGTATGTGCTGACTCAGATTAATAGTTGTTGATGATTATTTATTGCACTGAAATCTGCCTGACACTGTGGAAACCTGCCGGTGAGGCATCAGTGACGTATGTCGATACGCCGCCGGTCTACCAAAATACTACCAGACCAGCTGCGTTCCGCCTTGCACTGAAAGCTGACCAGGTTTGAATCGGCGAGCTTTCAGCGCACGTTACACGCCGGTGGCGAGCACGAAAATGTCACTGCGCCAGCTGATTCTGTCAACAACTCCCCCTGCCACGCCATCACGCCCAGCTTGGCGGATCTCGGCTCGCCTCCGTGCGACTCAGTCCACGAAAATACCAAACTCGCCTTACGCCGGGCTCCGCCAGATGAAAATACAACTGCGCGGGGCTCGCCGCCCTCCGCCGCCTCACCGGCGCGAACGAAAATAGAGCCCTGAGAGTGCTTTTTCTGACCGGCCTCTTTTATTTAGGGTTGTCCCTGGTTACACAATGTTTCTAAAGGGTGGGGGAAAATATGTGCAGCAACGTAAGCACTCTCATAAAGCATAATAATGAACAACTGTGAATATGTGAAGGTCAAGCCAAATTGTTGCATCTAACGAGTTCCTTCTGATAAGAGTGTATCCTCCTCTTATTACTTCCCACGATTCACAGCGGAGGATACGTCACCCACACCTGCTGATAGGAGAAACGAGTTCACAGAGAAGTTAAGAAACATTCATGTGCTGTGTAATTAAGCTATTGGACAGAGAAGTTAGAAAACACTCCTATATGTGTAACAAGAGGTCAAAACAGTTTATACTTGTAGTAAACTCAAGAATATGAGGAATAATGATAACTTCTATATACATTTATGCACATTATTCTAACATTAATGCAAGGGGATAAATAAGTAAATAAATAAGGAGGCTCACAGCAAGTGCTAAAATGCTAAAAAAAAAGTATCAAAAGCCAAGGAGTAAAAGTGTGTTTTTAAAAGGGATTTAAAAACAGGAAATGAGGAGGCCTGTCTGATTTTCAAGGGCAACTCATTCCAGAGCTTCGGGGCAGCAGCAGCAAACGCTCTGTCCCCTCTGAGCTTCAGCCTTGTATTTGGGACCGTCAGTAGCAGCTGATCGGCTGATCTTAGGGGTCGGGGTGGGCAATAAGGCTGGAGCATCTCAGAAATGTAAGGTGGAGCAAGATTGTTCAGGCTTTTAAAAAAAAAATTAAAAGCTTAAAATTAATTCTGTGCTGTACAGAGAGCCAGTGTAAGGATGCCAGGATGGGGGTGATGTGCTCACGCCTGCAGGTTTGGGTGAGGAGATGTGCAGCAGAGTTCTGCACAAGCTGCAGGCGGGCAAGGGAAGCCTGGCTAATCCCTACATAAAGAGAGTTACAGTAATCGAGACGGGTAGTGATGAAAGCATGGATTAATTTTTCCAGGTCAGGTCTTGATAAAATGGGCTTCACCTTCGCTATTTGGCGTAGCTGATAAAAACTTTTTTGTACCACCCAGCTGATCTGCTTCTCAAATTTAAAATCAGGGTCAAACTTAACTCCCAGATTAGTGACAACCTCTTTTAGGTAGGGTGAGAGGGAGCCTAGGTCGATGTTGGGGGGGTGGCCGCCACTTGGTCCAAACAACATTACTTCAGTCTTGTTCTCATTAAGGCTGAGGAAGTTAAAAGAAAGCCAGGCTTTAATGTCCTTAAGGCAGTCAGCAAGTTGTTGGACTGAGTCGGAGTTGTTCTGTGCCAGTGGAAAATAGATCTGGTAATCATCGGCATAAAAATGAAAGGAGATGCCATGTTTCCTAAAAACAGAACAAAGAGGGAGTAGATAAAAGGCAAATAAAAGAGGGCCGAGGATTGAGCCCTGGGGGACCCCATGTGGAAGAGGAGCTGTTGATGACACAGAGTGGTCACGTTGAACACAGAAACTTCACTTGTTGTGTATGACAGTTAATGACTAGTGTTTGATTGTATGAAAGAGTTGAGAATAATTTGTGATTTTGTATTTGTATTTATTGTGTTACAGTTTTACAGTGCTTCTGGAAGTAAACACCAAAATGTCACAACGTACCTGCTGACTCCTGCATGTTTATTAGAGGGACTTGTTAGCTATCTGCCAAACTAGAGCCCACTCCTAGTGAGTGCAGAATTACAGTTAAGTCATAATTATTGATTAATTAGCGTAACTATTGATTTATCACCCAAAGTTAGAATTGGCTATCAATTTCCTATTTGTTAAAATTCTATATATGATTGCTTGGTATCATTGTAAAGGGAACCTTCTAGCCTTTCATTTAAGCCCATGGTTGTATCCTTCTGAAAAACACAGGTCACATGGCCTCACACACATTTTCCCACAATTTTTTCCAAAATATATCATTTCTTTTATCCCTGTGGGATCAAAGGATATCAAGGACCCTAACCCAACAAACTCAATACTAAATAAACTTTGAGGATTCAGGAAATGTATGATATACCCATACTATTTCTTTGTGAGAGGTTACTGTGAGCCTTAAAATTGCAGTAACTGGCTCAGGCCCATTCACCTCCATTCATTCATTGGACCAGCATAACATAATTTTTTTCAATGCAATACATATTCATGCAAGGATCACTTGACTTTCGGCACTAACAAGATGCAGTGCATGGGTTCGGCTTACAGCCGCATTGGACTGTCTTGCATCCAGTTGTGCAGCCACAGGTCACTAGCTACTCACAGGCATCTGGAACCGCAGGCAACGGCATGGGTTCAGGAACAAGCACGACGTACTCCATCTTCCATCCCATATTCTGGTGGTGGCAGCACCGGGTACTGCAAGTGGGCCTGCCGCCAGACCAAAGTCTGGAAATCAACACACTGAATGTGCAATTTCAGAGCATCTCTGGTGGGTGGCTGTCTCTTTATGGTCATGCCCTCGAAAAACATGCCCAAACGGACTTCATTGACGTTGTTTGTGTTGTTTGCACTATATAATTTGCAGAAAAACACGTTTGCATCCATGATGGTGGAGTCACTAAGCTCAGGACCTTCACCAAGCCCCTTGAGTAAATGGCTGTGCTGTCTAAACACATTCCTGCAGGATTTCTTCGTGTGTCCTGAAATGTATGATGTTGAGTCACTCCCAGTCGGTGCATGGAAACCTGGAAGCAACTCAAGGACCTCTCCTTCCATCGGCAGTTCGTGCATCCTTATGTTGTCCAGGTTGACTTTAAGTCCTGCTTCATAGGCTGTGATGAGACACTCTAGGACAGGGGTCTTCATATAAATTTTCAGTGGGTCCACCTGAATGAAATGCCTGCAGGCCTGGGTCCAGGGATTTTTAATTATTTATTTTTTTACAGTGCATTACTCTTTTGAAATATTCACTTCATTTGTATTGCCAATAACTGCCTACTTTCAAGTGGCTGTGTGCTTCCTGCGGGTAAAATGAATGCAAATGACTCGGTCCACTCGCCTTAAAACACCCTGTTCTCATTCTCTACCTTTCGTGGTTTTTAAGCCGACATGTTTAGCTGCTGCTACAACTTTCTCCTCAGTCTGCCGCCTGACAGTTTTCAACATCGGGATTGCTCGGTAATCTTCGTGTGTCGAGTAGGCTAAGAGGTCTGATTTGATTGACAAGTCAAGCAAGTAAGCAAGTGATGTAATGCCTTGCTGAAATTGCACGTGCAGTTTACTGAACCAGGCACAAAGCAAGAGAGTAAGGCTGCACGATATTGGAAAAAACTAACATTGCATTTTTTTTCAACCCTGCGACATATATTGCGATATTAAAAATATAGGAATTTTCACCAGATGACCTGAATAGCATTTAATGTTATGCTGCACCGCTGAAGTCTTGAGGACAGTTAACCTGCTCTGATCTTACCTCTTTTTGTGAATGTTAGAATGGCTTCTGTCTGTCTCAGAGATATTTTTAGCTTTTATTGTGCTGGGACGTTATTGTGGCGACAGATGAACACAGAACACGTGTTTTGGTCAACATCATCCTTCTTTTAACCGAAATAATTCCAGATAACTGACTTTCCTTTTCTTTTTGGCAACAAATCTTAATTTTCGGTGGTTTTCTCTTGTTTGTTGCTAATTTTGCAATCGTTGTTGTTGTTGTTGTTAGCAGTGTTGTGCCGAGAAACGCATGTCCTCCGAGAATAGCATGCACCTCGCAAAACGCGCACCGCTTATAGTAGAGTGGTCCACGGAAATATACATTTTAAAACCCATACAGTTCTTATTTGTTGGGCTTAACAGTCAGTAAAGTTCCGAAAGTAATTCTCAGCGGACACGCGTCTCACTCCATGTACAGAACATGTGCAGGGGTGGGTTTTCTCCTCTCTGATTTTGATTGACAGCTGGCAGGGTAGTCTGATTGGCAACTGAGAACTGAGTCTGATTGGCAACTGAGTAAAGGACAAAGGTGATTGGTGGATCGCTGCACAGCACATGCAGAGTCACATGGTGTGTATCTCAGTCAGCTACCCTTGAAATTAACTGAGTTCATTCGCCTTCCAATAACTCCTGATTATTACAGTACAGTACACCCAGCCTAAAACTACATAAAAACATTCAAAAAAAAGGAAAAAAAAGAAGAATTTTCGCCGCCACACACGCGCTGTGGACCTATGACTCCCTCAAAATTTATTTTCTGGACGTTTTACATTGAGAACCCCTGCTCTAGGATGTTCCTGTGTGCCTTGAAAGTTTTTGCCTTCCCAGTTTTGGTATCTGACTGTTTCACTTCAAACAGTGAGGAAAAAGTCAAACACTTGTCCTGTGTCAGTTTGTCCCTGAAGCTCACACTTCTCTCTTTAGATAGCATCAGCCTTTCCCTGACAAAAGCATCCAACTGATCTTGCCCTTTCTGTGGAACATTCAACAGGTCATCTTCAATATCCTGTGTAGCCAAATCATGGTTTGCAATGTTTTGCAGCGTCTGGGGCAGGTTAGTGGAAAAGAGACCAAATATCTGCAAAACAGTGAGCAAAGAATCTAATCTAAACCTCATAAATACCAGAATATTAGGATTCCGGGACTGAAATATGGTACAAGGAAGCCAGTAAGTAAGTCCATGGGTCCAAATTTGGATTCTGCATAGTGGAAAATGTATGATTTGACACCAAGTTCATCCAAATAGGACAAGTCTATGGGATTTTATTGCAAAATGCAATATTACTGTATTTTCAATGGTGGCCATCTTGAAAAATGGCCGCCATCTTGAATTTTCATTTGGCCAGATGGAAATATCAAAAGAGCAACTCCTAAGGAGTATGTGTGACAATATTGGTGCTTTTATCCGCAAGTGAACGATTATTACAGTTATCTGCCCAGCTATTGGTTGAAGCGCTGTGATGAGCATTTGACCACAAAGTTTCCTGCATCAAACTCTCTCTTGACTTGCTGTGGAAGTTGGTGCATCTCTTTCAGGTAAATCGTCCCCCAGGGAGTGTATTTGGTATGATTGTACCACATAATGCAAGCCAACATTCGCTGGAATGCATAAAGGTGTAGGTCCCAGGTCCCATCTCTCTGAGTATGAATAAACAACAAAAGGATGTGGACCATCTGCATGTAGCCCCACCAAAATTTGAAGTTTGGGTTGTCATTTGCTGAAAAGTAGGCTTCTGTGGCAGCTTCAAACTCTTTGGAAGCAAGTAACATTACAAGATCTTCTGCAGTTGTCTTGGCCCTCTCCAATTGCTCTTTGAGGTCTAAATTGCTGTCTCCCATGAAGCTAAGCAGCTCAGGAATAAGCATCCACCACATGGATGGAGAGTGATTTTGTAGGTTCTGATTCCCTTGTTATAGGACTTCACTGTCATGAATTGTTCAGCAGTGTTGAATTCAAGTACATTGCTCTCTACCCATGCTTCTAACAGTCCAGATGATTGGATGTGCTTGTCAATGACTGCCATAAATTTTAATGCAGTGTGAAGGCCACCCAATCTGACGATGAGACAATCCCTGTAGTCGGCATTTGCCCACTTCAGCTCCATCAACCTACAGTACAATGCCTCATCTACTGTGACAACTACATGATGTTGCCCCAGTTCTCTGGTTATGTGTTTGCATCTAAGCACAACCATATTCAGTGTATCTAGGTCATAAGCAGGTGCCTGGATGATAATGATGATGACATGATGATGTCACATCCTGGGGGATGGGGAAACTGATGTTACATCTTGGGGGAGGGTCACTGCCGTCACAGACACACACAGTTATAGAGTGACATGGCCTCTACACACAGCATTGTTTAGGAAATATTAGGTTTCTTGTGAAATCCTTTCATTAAAGCTCATTTAAGTCTGAGTGCTACAGTCTCAACTCCAACAAGTTACACACGATCTCCTGCTGTTAGGTCTCTAGTGAGGGTGACACCAATTCCCTCTCAAAACATTTGGTCTGACATGCAAGTCATGATAATGTTAATGCCACAACTCCCTCCACAGACTGATTGCCAGCACTGAGCGTATATGAGGCATAATTGCTGGTTATGATATAAATCTAGTTTGCCAGTGTAAGGCGAAGGCAGAAATTATTTTCGGTTTAAAACCTTGGTGAAAATCAACGCACTTCACCAGAAGAGGCAAAATGCATAGCAAATGTTGAAAAAAATCAAAGTAGAAGTCATTTTTTAGTAAGTGCTTGGTATCAAACATATGGTCTTTGCATATGCTGATCAGATTTGGTGTTTTTAGCAACAGATGTGTGTGAAAAATACGTGTTTTTGATCTTTTCATGTGTTTGTTTGATCGGGTTTAAAAATATGTGAATGTGTTAAAAATGGGTGTGCATGGTACCGTCTAAGGGAACGTGTCAAACCTGGGTAAGTGTGTATAAATCAGCATAATTTGGTCGAGTTTTTGTTTTTTTTTATCCCGCAAAATCAAAAATTCCTGTTCTGCCATGGATCTTGTAACGAGTATGTACAGCATCTACAGCATCTTTATCATACAAAAATTTTTCAGTCGTATCTTGTCACCTTATAAAAATGTCACCTTATATTTTCTTAGCATTCATCAACTAGGCTCCAACAGGTTGAGCGCAGGCTCTGAAAACATTCCCCACAGTACTTTTAAATGCATGTGAGCTAGTACTACTGTTTTATATTTAAAACGAAATCTTTAACACCAACATTTTTTATGCAAAGAACAAAACAATGTATCATGTCTTTATCTATTTTTAAGGCCAGAGGTGACAGGTCATCGGTGAATAAGCTGAGTAAAAAGTACAAATCGAAAAGCAAACTGTCTATTAAAAGATATGCAGGTCTGTCTATTACTGTCTAACTGTTGTTAGACAGTAATCACCTAATTAACAACCTACTTATTTTAGGTACCCCACGGGTGCCAATTTCCGGGCATGGGCATACCCGATCACTGTGGACGATGAGGATGAGGATTTTTAAGATTAGTCTCAAGTTATTCATGTACACTTCGAGGGGTGCGAAACGTGCAAAATTGTTAAATACCATTTCTGTGTTTTCTATTTTTTAATCTCAAGTGGCACGGGTGAGCAAGCAGCAGTAAAAGAGAGCGAGCATGAGCGAGAGAGCGAGCATGAGCGAGAGAGCGAGCGAGTCCCTACTCATGGAAAAGACTGAAGCGCTTCACGAAGCAAACAAAACAATCACCAAACTTAAACTCCGTATTCAAAAACTCTCCGATGAGCTTAAGTCAAAATCCACTCTCCTCACAACCTGCATTGATGTGGCCCACCAGCAATCCCTCCACCTATTCTCGCTCCAATCAACCCTCCAGGACACGCTACCCTGGGAGCCTCAAAGCCCGTCCACCACGTCCAAACCGCCATCCACCGCTGCATCCAACCACGACTCAACATGGACTGAAATAACCACACGCGGCAGGAAAATCACTAACACCACCCCCTGGAACCCGGCCGGGCCCTCCGGTGCCCTCGCGGCGTGCCGGCTCGAGGACCGGGTAGCCTCCGCTCTTCTGGCAACCAGCTCCCGGGCGTCACCGGGCGCTGGCGCTAAGAACACCTCCCTGCCGGCACACAGTGGGATTCCCGTGTGGCCTGGCACTGGCGGAGGGGACCCTTCTCCGTCGGTCCCTGGTCGCGCGCGGTGTCCCGGAACCCGCCTTGACCACCGCTCGGAGAGCCGGCCCGCGTCCTCGGCCGCCCGCAGGAGGTTTCTCCGGGACGCAGTCCGACGGAACTCCGCCGGGCCCGTTTCAGCTGCCCTGGACCGAAGTGGCAGACCATCCCCGCAGCCGCTGGCATCCACCGTATCCACCGCACCGCTGAGTCCCCGTACCCCGACCACCAGCCCTGCTTCGGACACAGGAGCAATGCACCCCCCGCCGCAGTTTCCCCCCACCACCTTGATCATCGGTGACAGCATCATACGAGGTATTCGTTATTTTAATGCCATCACTCGCTCTTTCCCCGGTGCTACTGTCGCCGACATCACAGCTAAACTCCCCGGTCTTCTCCAATCACTTCCTGCCTCTATTCACCGCATCATTGTCCACGTTGGCACAAATGACACTGCTCACCACCAGTCTGAACAGACAAAAAAAGACTTCATGACTCTTTTAGATAGCCTTGAGCGCAGTGGCAAAACTGTTTTTATAAGTGGCCCTCTTCCAACACTAACACGCAGCATCGATCGTTTTAGCCGCCTCCTCAGCCTAAACTCCTGGCTTCGAGCCCTCTGCAGCACCCTCTCCACCCACTTCATAGACAATTTTAACCTGTTCTGGAACCGACCCCCATTCTTTTCTAATGACGGACTTCACCCAAACAAACTGGGCCATCAGACACTTGCCGCTAATATCCAACACCACATACACACCAACTGACTATCATTGTTTACATACTCCCTGTCATCCTCTCCCACTACCCCACCTGGAAACAGCGCCCCCCTGAGGCCCCCCTCCGGAACCCTCGCCCTCACCACCCTCACCACCGGCTCCCCCAGCAGGCTCCAACTGGTACTGCGCACCATCCCCATTGCCCCCACCACATCAAGCTCCCCCTCCTGGTCCAAACAGCTACTACACCCTTCAACCATAGACTCTCCTTGCAAACCATTGCAAACAATTAAAACAATTACAACTACTGGAACCTCCCGTTCAAACCCCATGCATCCAAAAAGAAGGACAAGAAATCTATCAAATCTCCGCTACCTTCCCCCTGCCTCACTGCCCACCCCACAGCCCCCTCCCCTGAAGATGGCCCTTCAAAACACCCGCTCCCTCAATAACAAAGGACACATCCTAGCTGACTTCATAACAGACAATAACCTGGACTTCCTCTATCTAACTGAAACCTGGCACAACCATCTCGACCTCTTTCCACTCAACCAAGCCACCCCCCCCGGTTACTCCTATCTGCACCAACCCCGCCTCACTGGACGAGGCGGAGGCGTCGCAGTGATTTACAAACAAACCCTCAAGACCACCCCCGCCCCCACCCTGTCCCTCCACTCATTTGAAAATATCTCTGTCAAACTCCCTGGCCCCACCCCTCTGGTCATTGTTACTATCTACCGTCCCCCAAAGCCCCACCCATCATTCCTCTCGGATTTCTCTGAATTTGTCACCCACCTAAACACCATCTCATCCTCTGTCCTGCTGCTTGGAGACTTCAACTTTCACATTGACAACCCCACCTGCAAACAAGCTTCTGATTTCCTGGATCTCCTCGACACCCTCAATCTCACCCAGCACGTGCACTCCCCCACCCACTCCCATGGCCACACCCTCGACCTCGTCTGCTCCACCGGCATCTTCCATCCACCATCTCTCCACCACCAACCTCTATATATCAGATCACCTGGCTGTCACTTTCAACGTCGACCTCCCCCTCTGCCCCACAGTGAAAAACGACAAATTACCTTCAGAAACCTCAAATTCATCTCACCACAGGACCTCTCCGCTTCCCTATCTGCCACCCTCACTGCATCCCCTCCCTCACCATCTGCTAAACTTCCTGACCTAATCAACTACTACAACAACACTCTATCCTCCTGCCTGGACCAGCTCGCACCTCTCAAAACAAAAACAGTTTCATTCAGACACTCTGCCCCCTGGTATACTTCAGAACTACACAAAATGAAATCCCATAAACGCCAACTGGAACGTCTATATCGCAAAACCGGTCTCACTGTCCATCTCCAAGCCTACACCGACCACCTCCACCTATACAGAACAGCCCTCAAATCCGCCCGCTCATCCTATTACTCCAACCTCATCAACTCCGGCTCCAGCAACCAAAAGGCTCTTTTCTCCACCGTCAAAAAACTGCTCCACCCCATAGACAGTACCTCCATCACCTTCACCCCGGAAAAATGCAACACATTCCTCTCCTCTTTTCAAACCAAAATCAATGCAATCTATAACTCCCTTCCCCCACCCTCCATTCCCTGCTCCTCCCCTCCTCCCCTCATCCCATCAGCACTCTCCTGCTTCTCACCTGTCTCCTCAACCGACGTGACTAATATCATCTGCTCCATGTCTTCATCCACCTGTATCCTCGATCCCATCCCATCCTCCCTCATCAAGCACTGCCTCCCCGTCATCTCCCCAGTCATAACACAGATCATCAACTCCTCCCTCAACTCCGCCACTGTTCCCCCGTCACTTAAACTGGCTGCTGTCACCCCCATCCTCAAAAAACCTGGACTCAACCCCGATGACATTAGTAACTTCCGGCCCATCTCAAACCTCCCTTTCCTGTCAAAAATCCTCGAACGTGTCATCGCATCACAAATCAAAACCCACCTCAACAATAACAACCTATATGAACAGTTCCAATCAGGATTCCGCACCCACCACAGCACCGAAACTGCCCTCATAAAAGTGACAAATGACCTCCTCATCTCTGCTGACTCTGGCCAACTCTCCATCCTCATCCTCCTCGACCTCTCCGCTGCTTTCGACACCATCGACCATGCTATCCTTCTGTCCCGCCTACACTCCCTCCTCAATATCACAGACACCGCTCTTAACTGGATCCACTCTTACCTCACAGACCGGAATCACTTCATCCATATTAACAACTGCTCCTCCACAACCGCCCCCGTGTCCCAAGGTGTCCCCCAGGGTTCGGTGCTTGGTCCCCTCCTCTTCATCATCTACCTCCTCCCTCTTGGCCACATCCTCCATCAACACAACCTCCACTTCCACTGCTATGCTGATGACATTCAATTATATATCTCTTCCAACTCCATCACCCCCCAGACCCAACGCTCCCTCTCAAACTGCCTCTCTGACATCAAACACTGGATGGACAGCAATCTTCTTAAACTCAATTATGAAAAAAACAGATCTCATCATCATTGGCCCAAACTCCCTCACCCTCACAGTCACAAACTTTCATCTCTCCATCAACAACTCCATCCTCTCCCCCTCCTCCCACTGTCGCAACCTTGGCATTCTCTTCGACAGCAACCTCTCCTTCACCCAACTCACCCCCTACCTACAGGATCTTCTCCACCCCTACATCCCCTCCCGCACCCTCCGCTCCGCCAATGCCAACCTCCTCACAGTTCCCCTGACCAAGCACCGAACCTGGGGGGACAGAGCCCTCTCAGTCGCCGCCCCCACCCTCTGGAACTCACTCCCACTTGAACTCAAAAACTGCACTGACCTCACCAGATTCAAAACCCTTCTCAAAACCCACCTCTTCCGCACTGCCTTTCATCCCTCCTAACCCCCCCCCCCCATTAGATTTTACCTGATTACATGTTTTTATTATATTGCTGTAAATTTTCTTACTTATTGATGTGTGTTTTTACTGCTTACTCTGTACAGCTTTGAGTCTTTGAAAAGCGCTTTACAAATAAAATGTATTATTATTATTATTATTATTATTAAAAGCGCAAATCAAAAGGAAAGACACCGCAGCCATGTAAAAGGTATGCATAATGTGTACAATTGTGTGTGTCAATATTCGTGTAAACAAAACAACCAATTTGGCTTATCCTTATTCGAAGGCTAGTTGAGGAGGATAATTTGTCACTTGTGCTACCACAAAGCAATTTCGATATTCTTGTCTTTTTAGACGATTTGGTTACAGTGATCCATCGGATTCCTGCGGTGGCTAGCAGTCAAGCACATGAAAATAACACGATCGACAACCCTCAGGATAATCAAAATTTAATCAACGGGGCAGGTGGGGATTATTTAAACACAATACCTACATTTCTGTGTAGTGATGGGGAGGGTGTTTTAGAAGGCGTTGATCGTAACATAGCCCAATCGGGCCTGTCGGAATTAAACCGACTTTGTTTAGAGTTGTCTAAATCACAGCCTTGCGTGGTATAGGATAACTCTGGCCGCAGGACCCAGCAGGAGTGAGCAGGCCACACAGGCCTCAGCTGTGTGTATTGAGGACTGTGTCAACAACTTTTCAGACTGTATAAACAACAGACTTGAAAAGTTTCAAGGATCAGTTGATATCTTATCAGACCTTGTGAAAACACAAAACCAGGTGCTTGATTTACATGCCAAAAACACACAAAATTTAGAACATACCATAGCACAGACACTACATTCAGTCTCATTAGTATACAGGATCATTGACAATCTGGTAAAAAAATAAATAAATAAGAGGTCAAATATAGCAAAACACACACACACACACACACACACACACACACACACACACACACACACACACACACACACACCACAATGGCACCCCCAAGAAAAATTTTCAAACCAGGTGATGGTTCCAAACGTGTTGTTGACAATGATGGTTCTGTATGGAGACGGCGGTTTACTTTTATCAGTGACGCTACCTATGTGGCGGTACACTCTCAAAATGAATGTGTTAAAAGTAACTCATCATGTGTTATTTCTTAACACATCCGTGTGTCTAGTTAAGGACAACACACAATGTGTTGTTTTGACACATGACTTTGTGTTGATAGATTTTACACATGTTGTGTGTTAAATGTGTCAACACATCAACTGTGTTTGGTTTACACAAAGATAACACAGAGCTGTGTCATATTTTCATGCTATTTACACATAGCTGCGTTATGTATTCTTCACACAAAAGTGTTTTATTTTCATACAATTTACACACAACTGTGTTACATTGGATACATCATTCATTCGCTCACACAGTCATACTTTTGGTGGTGGTAAACTACCTATTTCAACACGTAAACAGTGATTTCCTCACACTGCCTTTTTTTTCCCTTCATCATCTGATGGTCATGTCATCTGCAGACACATTTGGGGTTAAGAGGAGTTTTCTAATCTGCTTCAATAAATTCTGAATGATGACTGATATGCTGCATGAAATTGGAACCTGGAGCTTGACAAATATTAGTGCATTGCTTAGACTTCATGCTTTATTGAGGCCGCCCGAGGAAAACCTGTAACGTTCGTAGAGAACGTCATCGGGTAAATCAAACGAATTTGAACGATCATGAATATAACGCTCACGGTGAAGCGCTCCTCTCACTATCCATGCAACGATGTCCCCGGGATCCAGCAAAAGTGGGCAAGCCATTTTCCAAGAGATCCGATTGGTCAGTGGGCGGTCTTTTATACCTGCTGAGATCTTATCCTGAAACATAACCTGCTCCGGAGCAGGTTTGGCGTTCCGCGTAAGTTACCGGGGCAACGGACCCGGATAAAAAGAGATCCACCTTCGCAGTACGGAAAACCCAGAAGTTATCCAGAAGTTATCTCACTAAGACCAAATCCAGCTTCGTAGTACAGGCCTCTGGTCACTAAAAAGAATAAACAATTGCTTGAATCTCAAGTCACTTTTATAAAATTTATTTAGTTCAGGCAGCAGTGCAAAATCTTGGACTTTGTAAGACTTTAGTGCAAACTTGAGAGCAAAACATAGTGCAAACAGAGTATAAGCATTTAACATTTTGTAAACATTTCATTCTTAAACCATCAGTGCAACAATGGAACACCTAAAATACAGACATGGCATGTCAAACAACCGTCCCCTGCGGCTCGAGGCTGTGCGCTGGGCTGGGTTACAACGGCGTTACTCCCGTGGCGTGTAGTTTGAGTTGCAAATGTAAATGTGCCTCTCACACACACACATCTCATGGTAAATGTGTGTGTGAGTGCAGACCACCTCCTCAGCAAGCTTGATTATTAGCCTGTAGCTGTTAGCACAGCTGCCATTGTTGCATTTCAAAGCCATCAAAGGCAGTGGCGAGTGCTGCCCCCAGGAGGATCAAAGAAGGGATTACACAACATGATTTTTTTCCAGAGCTGGTTCATGTGGCAACTTTCTCAGTGCATTGCTCCAATCCACAGGTGAGCTACAAGCTTCCATGACCCAGGGTCACCCAGCCAGGGACCATCCAGGTGTCTGAGTAAAGTGGACAGATCAGCTGGGGGTCCTACAGAAATGGGACTTATATATTTGGATTTATATACCCCCGAAATGGAACTTAATATTTTATTTTTATTGAGTTAAAATAGTACAACCCAAACCATAGTCATTTAAGAGAACCACACGTCTGTGTGTGAGGAAAGGTATACTCCTGTCTTCAGGGCACCGTGCTACTCAAGAATCTGGTCTCAGATACCAGTTCAGTGGCCTTGTGGTCCACCCTGAGACTGGGTGTTTGGAGGTTTGATTCCCCTGCTGAGGGGCTTCCTCCCTCTCAAAAAATTAAAAAGAAATAAAGAAAAAAGTTACTGAATTTATAAAAAAAAGATGATTCCATTATTATTCCAAAGTAGGACAATTAATAAAGCCACTGCTTGGTTAAAAATAACCCTGGCAGGTGTTTTCATTAATAACCTCTTTGACCTAGCAGTGACTAACACATGTTGTGTTTAATTCACATGATAACTATTTTATGTGTTAAAATAACATTAACTCAAAAGTGTGTCGAGGATAATAACACAGGATGTTATTATCCTAAATGTTAAAATATAATAACACAAAAAATGTGTATGATTTTAACACATTCATTTTAAGAGTGTACCAAATCCTGGTTATGTGTTTAGTGAGGTAGCGGCGATAGCCACAGAGATGACAAAACAACTGCTTCTGCTGAAAAGATAGGTGTCTCAGTTACCAGATGGTGGTGGTGAACATCCTGTGAGTGTTGACAAAGGACCCTCTGAAACAAATAATGTTTGTTTAGTTAGCAAGTGCTGTCTCCCCACCTGCATCAGCTGTGGTTGGCGGCAGAGGTGTTGGTGAATTGTTGGTAAATAAATCAATAGTGAGAGTTGCCTTCCCTGTAGATCAGGTTGGTGGTGGTGTTGGTGAGTCTGCAGACTCATCTTCTAATTCTACAGATGATGTCGTCGGGCATGAGCGTGTTCACTTCAGAGACGTCTCCCCATTCAATGCCATTGAATTAAGACAACGCATTGATTTGAGAGAAATCACCCTGATAATCTGGATCAAGTACCTGTACGGGTCAGGAATAGTCAGTGCAGCGTGATTGATTGTGCCTTGTTGGATTCGACGTAGCGACGTACAGGCGGTTTTACATGCACGTGACAAATACAGCTCTAATTTGTTTTTAGAAGAAATTGCTCAGGCCATGCAGAGTAATGACACTTCCATAGAGTTTATAGTTACAGTTGCGAGGGGAAGAAGTGGTGGTGTGCACCTGAAATTGGGTAGTGTTTCATATGAACAGGGCAAGCATCTGTACAACCCGGTGAACACAGAAAATAATCTTTGTTTCTCTATATGTTTAGCCTATGCTGTCCACCCTGATATGACAGAGTGCGTAAAAGATCCATTTGCAAAGCGGCTCTGCAGAGCCGTCGAGTTTCACCCCATTAACAAGGTGTCATTTTCAGATGTAAAAATAATAGTCTTTCACCACGGCCCAGGGCGTAAGCTTCTGGTGCATTATCAAACACAAGACAATCCGCACCCACACACTGGCCTTATCTACACAACGAGCTGTACTATCTGATTTAAAACAAGCAGGGGTTTTTCGAGGCACCCCATGTTTGTGACAACTGTTACAAGACATATGACCTTTGCCTTTGTGGCACAACTGTAGTGTTATATATAATGTATGTTTTGCCCAGTGCCAGACCACCATGTGTCAAACATGCAAACGAATCTGTAAATCCAGACGGTGTTATGACAATCGCAAATTGAAAAGCATTAAACACGGCATTGTACCATGCGACACCTTAAAGTACTGCAATGCATGCTCGAGAATTTACAAAAAAGGTAACAAACCTTATCAGTGCCACGCAGCCGCATGCACATATTGCAGTGAACATACATTGTACAGGGATAAATCACACACTTGTTTTATTTAACCCCTTAAAAGACAAGAACTCGGAACAAAGTACATATTTTATGAATTTGAGACACAGTATCATGGCGGTAAGCATGAGGCTAACTTTATTTGTCATATAGACATGGAGGGAAACAAGTTTTGTTTTAACACTCTAAACTGTGTAGCCGAGTTTGTTAAACACTTCAGAAGGCCCAAATACCACTCCTACACATTTATTGCATACAATGCCTCCGGCTTTGACAACTACCTTGTGCTGGAATACTTTGCGCAGAGCGGCCTCTTCCCTAAGCTGACAATGAGGGGTAGCAGGATTGTCCTTACAAGGCGTACAAACAGTGGTGGATTGATTCATTCAGCTTTCTACCCATGAGGCTGTCTCAAACGCCAGCTGCTATGGGGTTTGCGGATCTCGAGAAAGGCTATTTTTCACACAGGTTCAACACCAGGGAAAATGAGTACTATGTCGGGCCGTACCCTGAACCGTTTTACTACGGCTACGATACCAAGAGTGGTGAGGAGAAGGAGGTTTTTATGCGGTGGTATGACACAGTTCATAATAAGACTTTTGATTTTCAAAAAGAGATCATGCGCTACTTCATTAATGATGTGAAAGTTCTACGGCAGGCGTGTACAATTTACAGTGAAACTTTTCTGGGTTGTACCTGACTTGATCCCTTCTTCTGTACCACTCTCACGTCTAGCTGTATGGGGGTGTTTAAAACGCTGTGTCTACCCCGAGACACTCTGGCACTCATGTGCAAGGGGGCGTACGTGAGTCACAACAAAACCTACTCTGAGGTCTCCATGCAGTGGCTGGGATACATGGCCCAAATATTGCGATCCAGTCTCGGTGAATACAAAGTAGGAAAGTACTTTGTAGATGGGTATAATGCAGTTACCAAGACGTGTTATGAATTTACAGGTTGTTTTTTTCATGGTTGTGTCAGGTTTGATGTCCAGGCAGATACCAATACTGTTTGCAAGGCCACTTACAGCGAGCTGTATTGATTGTTTATGAACAAGGTAGCTGCTCTGGAGAACAGTTTTGTTCTACGCGTTGTTGTGATGTGGGGGTGCGAATGGGCGGAGCTGACCAAGACGGACCCAGCTGTCCAATCATTCTTAGCCACGTACAAAGCCCCTGAACTAGGTATGGGAATGGATAAGATTTTATCAATATTGATGCCATTATCAATTCTGCTTATCGATTTGATTATTTAGCGATTCCCTTATTAATGCCTTTCTTTAATTAAAAAAAAGAAACTAGACCATAGGTTTTCACTGTTAACTCGAAATTTTATGAGGTCTCTGATAACAGAAAAAGTTGTATGCCACCTTTAGTCAGAGTCTAAAAATAATCAATCAAAAATGCTATTTGTACAGCGTTTTTGGCAAACATTGTGCTTATGTAAACACAGAACATATGTTAGGATGACCATATTCTCAAGCCCCAAAAAGAGGACACTACGCTGGGCAGACTTCTGTGTGAAATTTTGAGGATTTTTCTTTTTTTTTTTTGAAAGGTAATGTGTTTTATATGCGCTTCTAACTCAGTTAAACGCATATTCTAAATTCCCAAAGACAGAAGTGCATGCTGCATCATGTCGATGGTTAAAGTGATTGGATGGGCAGAGCTGCAGAGAGCACTGATGCACTGCACTGTTTTATAATGAATGAATACATGTTCTGGACATTTTAAGGATTTTAGAAACTCCCCCGGACAGCCCCCAAAAGAGGACTTATCAGGGTAAAATCAGGGTCACCCTAACATACGTACCTTCCATGCCGTGCTGAGACATGCTGCAGCGACTGACGAACCGGTGTTGTTAACAGGCGTTGTGCAGTAGAATGTGCCCCTAATGCAGAGCTCTGGGATTCTTTTCTAAGAGCCTGGCTTGAACTCCCTTATTTTTGCCTCTCATGTTTGCCCCATTGTCATATGACTGTCCTCTGCAGTCTTCAAAAGGAATTCCCAACTCCTCAAGTCTTGTCAGTATCATGGATGCCAAGTGCTGGCCTGTGGACTCCTCTGCCTCTAAAAATCCCATAAAATGTTCCCTGATATGGGGCTTCTCCATCAGTGACACCACTCTAATGACCACTGAAAACTGTTCTTTGTGGCTTATGTCTGGGGTGCAGTCAAGAATAACTGAAAAAAACTTTGCCTGCTTAATGTCATCCACCAGAGCAGATATTTTTTTGCCACTCAACAAATCAATCAGCTCATTCTGCACATGATGGCCTAGATAGCTGTTGTGATTTGCTGTTCCTCTTACAACACGGTCAAGGTGATTTTTCATAATGGGGTCAAACTTGGCCATAAGTTCGACCTCTTTGAGAAAATTACCATTTGATGGTGTGAACAGTGTTTCTGTGTGTCCCCTTAAAGCCAAATTTCGGACTGCCAGTGACTGCACAATAGCAGTCAGACGTGTCAGCACTGCCCTCCATCTAACCCTCTCAGCCTCCAAAAGTGCCATGTCCTGCTAATCAATAGTTTCCCCACCTCTTAACCTCACTGCCAGTTCCTTCAATGCTTTCATGCAATTGAGGTGTTCTGGACTGTTTTCATGTGATGTGAGATAAGTGCTTGCATGTTTCCAATTTGTCACCCCTGAACTTGTTAAAAGAATGTTCCCCTTAGAAAACAATTTGCAGCAGAAGCAAATAAGGCTATTATTCTCCATGGAATATATCAGCCCACTTCTTGCCATTGTTTCACCACTAACTAGTGTCTTTTTAAAATACTGGTGGTGGCAGCTTCTCCCATCACTCTCATTCCGACAGAAAACAAAGTCAGGTGGCACCTTACTGGGTCCTCTGCGAACCAGCTCAGTTCGAATCCTGTCAGTCCAAGGTGAGGGCCACTTAGCAGGGTCAGTTGACAGAGGCTCATCTTCAGCAGTGGGGCTGAGTGGGCGTTCAGCGTCAGGCATTTCTATCAGACAGCATGGTAGCACATTAGTCAGAGCACATAGCAGTGGAACATAACTCACAGGCCTACTAAGAAATGATCAAAAATAATGTATTAAATTAACATTAAATTGCAGTTGTAGTAGTTGAAGTAGAGAGAGATTTTTGTAGAGACAAAGTGGCTGAAGACATAGTGGCTCATCATCAAGGGTTGAGATCATTTCAGAAGAGGCCTGTGTAGCTGATGAGGTAGATGGCTGCTCCTCCTCATCTTGTCTGGTGGGGGAGGTAGATGGCACATCCTGACCAGTGACAGAGGGTGCTCCAAAGTATTTCAGAGGTGCCCCTGAAATTTCAATTGAAATAATCATCAAAGACACAGAATGCAATATTCAAATTAAAATAAAACCTCTCCATGAATTGCACATTTTATAAGCATGCCCTTACATGCTTAATGTTTTTAATCAGACTAGAGCATGGTAAAACAAGGTGGAACAATTAGCTTCTTATTGTTTTAGTTATGACTGGTTAAATTAGCTTTGTCACGAAATGGAGTTGTAGCTAAATGGCATGGCAAATGTATGTTCATCGTTGAAATAGGCTACCTAATGTTAACTTACAGATACATTCCGTTAATACAGGGCCCAACGTCAACCCAAATGATGGAAATGAATAATAACTCAACTTGTAACAGTTGCCTTGCAAAGCACAATCTAGTGGTGAAATGAGATCTCCTGTTTGTTAGGTAAAAACCGAAATAGTAGGCTATTGTTTTTAGCAAGAAGGCGAACTAAACATTATACATAAGCCCTTTATTTACGACATGGATACCGTAATCATATAGAATATCCTCCCATTGTAATCATATAGAGAGAACTAGTTACTTACCTTTATCCTTCGCTCGTTTTCCTCATCTTCTCTTCTTTTTTTCCTAAATTGAGCACCTAATGTCTTGGGCCGTTTTCTGTCAATCTCTGCGCTTATTTGGCACTCGACAGTCAACAGATTTCCCATCCCCCAACACTGTCACTCACGGCCAGAAGTCAGGACTAAACCAATTCACCTGATTGACCTCATAATCGATTTTGTATCACCTATTTGTATCAATTTCATGCAATTCAGAAAAATATGAGTTGGCCTGTATTTTATTTTTATTTGAAAGACAGGAGATGTGATCTGATTATGCCTACTAATTCCATTACAGTATAGTAATATGCAGAGAATCCCCCCCCCCCCCCCCCCTTTTTTTTTTTTTTTTTATTTTTTTATTTTTGGAAGTGCTCGTGCCGCCCCCCATGAGTCATGATACAAATGCTGCCCCGGGCAGCTGCCCTGTTCGCCCGTGCCTAGAACCACTACTGGTCATGATCCAATACTCATGTTTTTTTTAAATATGACAACCTTTTCTTCCGCTTTAAGAAGCTAATGAGTGGATAAGATGCAGGGGGTGCATTCTACAGCAGGGTGCATTCTACGGCATAACACCGGCGGAGAGCATTGAATACATGTGACTCCTTATATTTGATGCCGTGCCTCGTTGACAAATGTTTAAGTATGTTGCTGGTGTTTCCACATTTGCAAGTTATCACTGCTCGACAAACGTTGCACTGTTGTCGTCTTTCTCAGTAAAATTAAGCCACTCTTTAGCTCGTTTCTGCGTACTTTTCGTACCATCCGCCATGTTGTTTTCTTTGTCTCTGTTCCCGTTTGCGTAGACTGGCACTCGCGAGAGCGTTTTTAAACGCATCCGGAAGAAAGGAGTCGTTGAGGGAAGCGTTAAGATAAAATGTAAATGATGTCGATGTGGATTGAACCATTTCGAACCGGTTCTCAACAAGATCCAGTTCTCGATTCCCATCCCTACCCTGAACGTCTTGATCCTCAACAGGCTATCTTTGGTGGATGCACCAATGCCATGAAGTTGTACCACAAGACCTGATTAAGGTCAAGACTCTGATTAAATGATTCATTATTTTGACTTCACAAGCCTGTATCTGACCATGCAGTCCAAGAAACCGTATCTGGTAGGTCATCTGCAGATTATCCAAAGGGATTTTGAATCCTTGGTTAATATATTGGCCTTGTGAATGCACTGTGCTCCCACCCAGACGTCTTCTTCACCCGGTCCTCCCCTACAGGTGTCATAAAAAACTCATGTTCCCGCTATGCCGTACGTGTGCTGAAGAGTTAAACCAAACCACTGAATGCACGCAGTGCGATGGTGAGAGATAGCTTTCAGGTGTATGGGTCTCGTTTGAGTTCCAAAAGGCTGTTCCCCAACAAGTCAGACACATTGTTTCGGGAGTATGTCAAGACATTTCTGAAATGTCAGCAGGAGGCTTCTGGTTACCCCTCTCACGTCAAAACAGAGGCTGATCAGCAGAAATACATTGCCGGCTACCTTGAAGGGAGGGGATCAACTCAACTCAACTCAACTTTATCTGTAAAGCACTTTAAAACAACCACAGCTGAACAAAGTGCTGTACATAAATAGACAAAACAACGCAGACATAAAAAACAATCGAAAAACAAAATCAAGCTTGAACCCGACAAGTTCAAGGTAAACAAAGTTGTAATAAACTCCTCAACTCTTTGTGGGGCAGGTTCTGTTTTCGGAATAACATGCCTTCGTGTGAGGTGATCGCTGATCCTGCTAGATTCACACAGCTCATGTTTAGCGATCACTATGATGTTAGACAGTTTTGTTTCATCAGTGATAAGGTGGCTATGGTCCTGTGGTAGTGGTGGGCGATATGACGATAGGTCTCGTTGACACGATACAACGTCTCCACAATAGGCCTTTTCAGCACTATCGTATAGCTCTTGATACAGTTGCATTTCTATGTTTCATTTATATTTCTGTAGTACGACGGTGTCGTTCGCCAAAAAGTATGGATCTACAAGTTATCACCTCGGTGCAACACAACACATAAATTGCGTGAAGATCTGCTGTTTTCCCACACACCATGCCCAGGTCCCTGCCCCCTTTCTTCTCAGCCGAGCCGACACTCAAACTACAGCCTCACGCACACAGTAAACAAACACACGACAGCAACAATGGACGGCGAGGCAAACGATATGGTGGAACAAGAAAGTGAATTAAATTTGGTCCCCAAAAAGAACAGCACATCGGTGGTATGGAAATATTATGGGTTCTCCCCGACGGACAAGGACCAGAAGAAAGTTATTTGCAAACTGTGTGGCAAAGACAATCTTCAGACAACAGATGGTAACACGAGCGGCTTGCGACTCCATCTGAAAAAAATCACACGAGAAAGCCTATGCAGACATGCTGACACTGGAGGGCCCCCCGCGTGTAACTGTAAGTGCTGCAAAGAAAGAAGCCCACCCAGTTCAACCCTCCGTAGCTCAAGCATTTGACAAAGCTAGACCCTATGATACCAACAGCAAAAGATGGAAAGAGTTAACAGAAGCGGTGGTGTTTCATCTGGCCAAAGATATGCGCCCCATTAAGACTGTTGAAAACACGGGCTTCGTCCACCTTCTAAAAAAATTCGACCCAAAATGCCAATTGCCCAATCGCAAATTCTTTTCTAAGACGGCGGTTCCAAAAAGTACATCGACTGCCGAGAGAAGACGCAACAGCAAGTCCAAAGCGTCCAATTCTTTGCCACTACAAGTAGGCCTGGACGATATAGAAAAAAAGCATATCGATAAAAAATAAATCATATTGATCGATATCGATAATTATCGATATAATTATTATAATTATTTAACATATATTTTAATTGCAGCCCTGGATGTTTTATGCTATTGCTTAATGACCTACTTTTAATAAAGAACACACAAGCACTGAATTCAAATTCAAACCTTTATTCAACCACCTTTTTTTTTTTACCACAACTGAAAGTTTTTTAAAAAAGAACTAAAAAAAAAAGAAATCAACTTAAGTGGCCTGAGTGACGTCAGTAAATACTGACAAACATAAAGACTAAAGTGACCAGAAAATCTGATAAATAAATATTTAAATAGTCTTTTGATGAAAATAAACAAAACAAACAAATATATAAATAAACAGAATAGCTTTAGGTGGGAATAGCATACTATCAGTTTTAACTGTGTGAGAAACTGCCCACAGCCTGGTGTCTGAACACTGAAATATTTCTCCCGGGGTCGGGAGATTTATTTTAATTATCATGTGATTGACTTAATACACAAACTAAGCACGAGAAGCAGGACTTATCCACGCCGGTGTTGTGTCGTAGAATGCACCCCTGCCGAATGCACCCCCTGCTAGTAGCCATGATCCAAATACTCGCGTCTTTGTAAAATATGAGCTCATTTTCTTCCACTTTAAGAAGCTAATGAGTGGACGGGATGCAGGGGTGCATTCTACGGCACAACACCGGAACGTATTTCCTCCGCACCCTTCTCACCTTTTCAACCCCTGACCCATTTTCATGCCTGAAGCGCTGTGTTTGAGAAATACTTGCGGCCGGGCACTTCATATCGCAGGTCGAGAGTGGCTAGAAGCTGGTCGAAGCCAGGCTTTTCAACGGTAATTATTGGCAGTATGTCCCTCGCTATGGAGCATGTTACTGCATGGGTGATGTCCTTATGCCGCTTGGACGCTTTGTCGTATTTTGGCAAGAAACGAAGTCCAGTTTGGTCTGCTTCACATGCTTTGTGCTGGTGCTGGCAGCGGTTCCAGAGGATTCCTCCGACGATGACGTGGAGCCGCGGCGCGGCCGACACAGCTCGTACTCCTGCGGGTGCGATTGGTTTAGATGGTAAAACAAGTTGGTTGTGTTACCAGACTTGGTTTTTACTAATTATCTGCAAATTTTGCAAACGACCGCTGTTCGCTTTTTGTCAGACTTCTAAAAACCAAAACATTGCCATGCTGGTGAACTACTGAAACCTTTTTTCGGGACAATGTCCTCCGCTTCTCCTTGCTGTATTATTTTTTGTAATACACGTGCTGTCTGTTGTGGTTTGATAGGGGCTGGGCTTGGTGCCGTAGCGTACCTGGGTCTGCGTTTGTGATTGGTTGGGAGGAAGTAATGACTGTAGTAACAGCTACATGATAGGCTATGATGAAAAAGAAAGGGAAACTGTGTTTTTCTATCAAACTTTTTATCGACCCGTTTTTTTTCTATCGTACCACACGTCTATCGATCGATATATATTGTTATCGAATTATCGTCCAGCACTAACTACAAGCGACTTATGGTCCAGCCGCACGTCAGAACCATATTTAAGCCTGACCATTCATTTCATTCATCAGTGGAAGCTGCAAAGTGTCTGTCTCCAAACGATATACTTCCCGGTAGACCATACAGGGGAACTCATCGCACATGGCCTAAGGAACCTGCTTCGAGGCTGGGGTCTGAACGAGAGCCACATGACATGCATGACCACAGACAGTGGGGCCAACATGGTGAAAGCTTTGGAAGAGAACGGGTGGACTCGCCTGCAATGCTTTGGCCATAGGCTTCACCTGGCTATCGGTAAGTGAAATAAGTAGAATTTTGCCACTGCTGTCATTAAATAATTATTTCATTAAATATTAATATATGATTAGGAAAGTAGTCTATTTGTTTGTCTGTGTGTGAGTGTGTGTGCAACAGTCAACTCAGTAAAAATGTTTTAAAATCCACTAAAAATAAACATATAATGATAAAATATGAATAGTTTCATGTATTCTGTGACTAACCAATAGTGCATAGCAGCAGTGTTAGTGTACAATGTTAACTATAGTGCCATTAAAAAATAGCTCATTCTTTTTTCACACAAAAAAGAGAAGAAAAACAAAGCAGCCTATAAATCAACCCATCCAGGATCCTGGTGAATCATGACTTAAGGAAAATCAACTAGGGTATTTATTCATTAAATTAATCAAAGGTTTTATGGGCATGATTCACTAGGATCCTTGATGGCTTGATTTATAGACTTAAAAATAATTATTACAAATATTTCCCTTCACCCATATTTAATTGTATGGGGGAAATTAATGCTATGCTATTTACTATGCTCTATTATGTCAATATTTCCTATTTTAAAATACTTTTAATAGTGTACTATAAATGGCTTATCAATAAACCAGGCCATATTGTCCCTATTTTGCATTTTGGGGAAAACAGTTGGCAGAGCTTAAACCAAATTAATAATAATATTAAGAAATCATCTTCATCTTCTGTTTTTTTAGAAAAAAGTGCCAAAGACCCTCGTGTTGATCGCACAGTATCCATCTTGAAGAACCTGGTCAGTGCATTCTCCTACAGCTTCAAGAAGAAGAGGGAGTTGGCTAGGCTTCAAGTAGAGATGGGTTTACCTGAACACAAACTCAAAACCGACTCACCAACCCGATGGGGTTCCAAACTCGCCATGATTGAGAGAGTGTTGGAACAGCTACCGGCCCTTTCTGTCATCCTTAAGGCAGACAAGAAGACAAAGTCTTTGGTCCCTGGATACAACGAGAAGGATGTGATGGAATCTGTGGTTAAGGCCCTGGGTCCACTACGGGACTTCACAGATGCACTCTCAGGTGAGGACTGTGTTTATTTAAATTTTGAATGATTTTATATTTTTTTATTTTTTTATTTTAAGTGTCACTACAGTCAATACTCACTATACAAAAGAATGACTTAATATATTCAATAATTATACTAACCTGTTATTTGTCTCCTCTTTTTTTTCTTTTCTAGGTGAGAACTATGTGAGTGTGTCTTAGGCAGTGCTTCACCTGTTCAAAGAGGACCTCTTGAAGGTAGATGATGATGACACAGAGCTCTCAGAAAAAATGAAGACGACCATTCTTCATTACCTCGCTGACAAATACAAGGACACCAAAACTAATGATCTGCTGGATATGGCTTCACTTGTTGACCCAAGGTTCAAGACACAGCACATTGACAGTGGCAAGAAAGAGCAGATACTAGCCAGAGCTGTGTCTGAGCTTGAATCCTTGCTGGCTGTCACTGAGCAAACCCCAGCATCAGCTCAGCCTGGCCATCCATCTACCTCCACATCACAGAGCCCTGAGGAAGAAGAAACCCCGTCCCAGGCACCCTGTAAGAAAGCCAAGAAATCACTGGCCAGCTTTTTGAGCTCAGTAATTGCAGCTAGCACACCTGTTTCTCCTCCATCCCTGAAAGAGGCAATAGAGGGAGAATTGAGGTCCTACCTATCTGTACCAAATGCAGCCCTTGAAGAAGAACCTCTGGAATGGTGGGCAAAACATGAGGGAAACTTTCCTAGGATAAGCCATCTAGCTAGAAAGTATCTGTGCATTCAGGCAACGAGTGCTGCCTCAGAGAGAGTGTTCAGCACTGGTGGCAATATTGTCACATGCCAAAGGGCAAATCTGAAGCCAGAGAAAGTTGACCAACTCATTTCCCTGGCTAAAAATCTGTGACTGTGTCACTCACTGTGTTCTGTCAATCTGTGTTCGATGAGTTCCCCTGTATGGTCTACAGTAAACAAAAAGGAGGAAAAAAGCGAAAGACATGCTCTGAAGCTGTCAAGATAATATTGCACTTGATTTATTTTCTTGGTTGGTTCTGTTGGCTTATTATTTGTATTTTTATTTTTTTCTATAAGCATCAGTTATGCTAAAGTCTTTGATTGCACAGTTAACTTGCTCTTAAGTTTACAATTTAATTGTTTGGCACTAACTTTCCATTGATGTTTATTTAGTTTATTTTTACTGTTACTCAACTTTTATGTGTGGTAAATTGTTACATTTCTGCCAGACAGTGCTACCTCACTGAAAAGTCAACTGTTTTATTTACTGAGAAACTGTGCCTTGAATATTTTATTCTGTATAGCAGAGAGTGCACCTTACAGTCTTTACTTTAAGTTGGTTATGTTTCCATGTTAAGAAACCAACATTAACTCCTGCTGTATTTGTTTTCTTACTGAGAAACTGACAACCGTGCCTTTGCCTATTTTATTTTGTCTAGAAGGGAGTGAGAGTGCACTTTAATCATTCTTGAATTTGTTAAGTTGGTTATGTTGTTGCGGAGAACCCAAATATTTCCATACCACCTGATATTTCATTTCAATATGGCTTTTTTGATCAAGATATTGCATTTATTTGCACAAAGTTCAAAAGCCTCACAGTCTGTTCTTAAGTCAGTGGTTATTTCACAGCAGGTCAACACTGTGTGAGTGAAACACACCATGGAGATTCACTTTGAAATCTATCCACTTGTAGATTGTTTTAGGCCTGCTTGATCACTGATGGATAGAGTCAGTCAGTCATATCAATTCCTGTTGAATTGTTAATTCAGAGATGTTGCACTTTAGTTGAAAATTGTATTTTGGTCTCTAAATGGTCTGTTACTCGTTTTGTGTTTACTTTTTGTTACTGTGTACTACTTGTAGGTGGTTGTACTGCCAAATAACTTGAAAAATAAACATAAAAACTGACCTGCAAAAGAATCATAATAATATCGTGATAATATCGTGTATCGTGATACTGCATGAACAGAATCGTGATATGATCTTTTCCTCATATCGCCCACCCCTATCCCGTGGCATCACGCTGATGCGCGTGGATCTAGAACCAAGGATGTCAACATCTTTGTCGGTGCCATGACAACAGCCTATGCCAGAATGATGCTGTATGATTTGTTAGACAAACTGCAGGAATGTGTGCTGTACTATTACACCGACAGTACTGTTTTTACAGCGAAAAGTGGGGAGTGGGTGCCGCCCTTGGGGCCATAACTGGGTGATTTAACTGATGAGATTAATGCCGGGGAGGTGTGTGGTCCTGACAGTGAGGATTTCATCACCAAATTTGTCTCAGGGGGTCCAAAATGTTATGCTTATTGGACGAATCATGGCAAAATGCAGGTCAAGTGTAAGGGAGTAACACTGAATGCACAAAACAGGGGTGTTGTCACGCACAAGTCATTATTGGGGCTCATTTAATCCTTTGTGTCCAATCGTGCGTCGGACGCACACAGAACCAGCGTGTCTGACACCATTACACGGGATAAAAAGAGACTCCACCTGAATGAAACAGTTTGGAAAAAGTTTAGTATGGCTATTAAACCTGAAACTGATTTTGACGGCCGTCTGCAACATCCATTTAGTCTGGTGGTGTGCGGTACCTCGAATTGAGGCAAGACTTTTTTTTGTTAAAAATATAATTCAGAATGCACCAAAGATCATATTCCCCGAAATAGATAATGTTGTTTACATTTACTCGTGTTGGCAGCCTTTGTATGATCAACTCCTCCAAGTGCGTGATATCAAATTTCTGAATGGCTTACCCGAGTCTCTGTCTGATGATGCACTATTGCCACCAGAAAAAAAAAAAGTTGCTGATTACTGATGATTTAATGAATGACGCCAGCAACAATATTGAGGTGCAAAATGTGTTTACCAAATACGTTCACCACAGGAATCTGAGTTGTATATATCTGGTTCAAAATTTATTTATCCAGGGGAAAGCCAGTCGCACAATTAGTTTAAATACAAATTATCTAGTTTTGTTTAAAAATCCCTGGGATAAATATCAAATTATGCTGTTGGGGAGGCAGATGTTTCCTGGCAACACCAAATTTTTCTTGGAGGCTTTTAACGATGCCACCAGCTCCCCATTCGGCTACCTCCTCATTGATTATAAAGCAAAGATGCCAGACCGCTTGTGACTTAGAACCAATTTGCTCTCTGACGAACAGGTTGTATACCTCTCTAAAAAGCATGCATAGAAATTTATCTCTTTTGGAGTACAAATCTCCACTGGCTCAGCGCCATAATGCTAACGCGTGGCTAATGCGGGCTCGGATTTTATTACTGCATTGTGCGAGATTGCCCTCAACGTACTTCATGGTAACATACCCCTGAGTACAAAACTATACAACCAGCAGAAAAAGAAAAGGCAAGCGATGAAACTCATTGCCGATAAAAAAGTAAAACTGGAGGAAAAAAGATGGCGGCGTAGCGAGTGGTTAACTTTCTCTGCGCTCCGCACCAGCACTTTAATATTTCTGCAAAAACTCCGCGCGACCCAATTTTCCAACAAACGCCGCTTCGTGAAGGTCAATATGAATATTGACGAGTACTTTTTGAGATCCCGGGATAAGATTGCGTCGAAACAAGACCACAACTCTGCTGAGGTTAGCGAGTTGGGTGCGACTGCTAGCATGACCGTCTCGCCCCCGGCGGAGGAAGAGCGGCAAACGCCACGGGAAGACGCTAGAGACGTGGTCCTCGACGCCGCTTTTCGACAAGCTATTCAAGAAATTACGGCTAATATAACCAAGGTGATTGATGAAAGACTTGGCCCGCTGTCTCAAACGGTGCAGGCCCACGCCCAACAGCTGAAAAAGATCGAGGAGAGAACCACTGAGGCGGAGGGCAGGATCGTAGCGGCTGAACACACCTATGAGGCGGTGGACTCGCGGGTCCAGGTGCTTGAAAAACAAATACGAAGCATGGCCGAGCAGATCGACGATCTCGAGAATAGAGGCAGGAGAAAGAATGTCCGGGTGGTTGGCTTACCAGAAGACACCGAGGAGAACGACCCGACAAAGTTTTTCCAGAGCTGGATTCCAGACCTCCTCGGGATGGAGACGAAAGCTGGCCGCATCAAAATTGAAAGAGCTCACCGCACCCTGGCGTCTAAGCCCGGACCGAACCAGCGACCACGACCCGTCCTGATCAGGTTTCACAACTTCGCTGACAAGCAGAGGGTGTTGGATGCTGCACGGCGTCGTGGGACGGTCAAGCACGGGGACTCCACCATCATGTTCTTCCAGGATCTGTCAGCTGCGGTGCTGCGCAAACGGAAGGGCTTTGACGAGGTGAAGAAACGCCTGTGCGACATTGGAGTCAAGTACATGATGCTCTACCCGGCTACACTCAAGAGAATCCGAGGTAAGGACGCCAGAAGCTTTGACTCTCCGGCTAAAGCGGCGGCGTTTGTTGACACTCTCAGCTGATCTACACCCGGATCATCAGCTGATCACCAGCTGACGTTTGTTTACATTTGGATGAGAGTTCGGACATTTATATGGGCAAAACTATTCGAGTTAGTCTCTTTTTTCGGTCAGCCCAATGTTATCTAAGGGTGGACAATACTACTGTGTGGTGTGGGCGGGGCTCGGAGTTGTAAAAGTTAACCGAGTTAGAGGTGGGTAGAAAAGAAGGTTTTGGCGATCCCCTGATTTCTGCTTGGGGAAGTTTCCTCCTACAGTGCCGTTGGTACGCCTGTTATCTGTTATTTGTCCTTTTTTGTTTTGTTTTGTTTTTTGTATTATGTGTACTCGATATTGTGTGTTCTTTGTTCTTCAGCTGGGTTGCAGTCAGGTGCAGGATCTATGTGGAAATGGTAATATGCTTGGAAGCTCAAAAATATTTAGTACAGAAAAATCATGACCTGTGACACATTGAGGTTGTGCACTTGGAATATTAAGGGGAGTCACTCGCCCATCAAAAGGACAAAGGTATTATCATCCTTGAAGAAGGAAAAGGTGGATATTGCTATGCTGCAAGAAACGCACTTAAATGATGAGGAGCATGTGAAGTTGCAGCAATGTGGCTTTGATCAGGTCTACTTCTCATCTTTTACCACCAACAGCAGAGGGGTGGCAATACTCATCAGGAAGAACTTACCTATTAAGGTGTCAAAATGTATTAAGGATAAATATGGTCGGTTTGTACTTATTTTGGCCTCCCTTAATGGGGAGGACCTTGACCTTTTAAATGTTTACTGCCCTCCATCTCACCCACGTTTTCGCCAAATTGTCTGATCTTGCGGTGGACAGCACTATTATAGGAGGTGATTTTAATTGTCTTCTGAACCCACTGATGGACAGGTTTCCTTTAGGCGCTTTAGCTCAATCAAAACAGTCAAAACACGTCTCTGGCCTCTGTGATGACTTTGGATATGTGGATGTTTATAGGACACTTCACCCTGCTGATAAAGAATTCACTTTTTTTTCAAATCCCCACAAATGTTACACAAGAATAGACTACTTCTTTACCCAAAACAGTTTATAGAATCTGTAGACACCTGTTCTGTTGGTAATATCATAATATCAGACCATGCAGCAGTCTATATGGACGTTACAGTAAAGAAACTCCCTAAGAAACTCGCTGGCTGGAGAATGGATGCCTCGATAATAAAAGATCACAGATTCATATCGTACTTCTCAACAGAATTCAGGCATTTCCTTGCCACCAACTCTCCCTCAGCCACCGACTCGTCCATCCTTTGGGAGACCTCCAAAGCTTACGCCAGGGGACTGATCATTTCTTATACTGCTTCCAAAAGACGTAAAGTTGCGGAGCAACAAGTTTTATTACAAAAAAGGTTGGATGTGTCTGAGAAGGAATATATTAAGAAACCTACAACATCTAAACTAAAGGAGATCACTGCAATTCGCTCCACATTAGACTCATTGCTAACAAAAAAAGCTTGGGAAAAATTTGGATATGCAAAACAAAGGCTATTTGAATACGGAGATAAACCAGGGAAATATTTAGCCAACTTGACAAAAAAGCGCAGGGCTTCTCAAATTATTGAGTCTGTTTCAGATGAGTCAGGGACCTGTTCCACTGATTCAAAGATAATTAACGACACTTTTAGAAACTTCTACGCCAAATTATATCAATCAAATCAAACTAACAATTCTGAAACTCTGATGGAAGCTTTCTTCTCTGAACTTGACCTCCCAACTATATCACAAGACCAGAAAACTAAATTGAATGCCCCAATCTCAGCGGCTGAACTGCGTGAGGCCATCCGACTCCTCCGTTCAGGCAAAGCTCCAGGCAGTGATGGTCTTGGTAGCGAATTCTATGAGGAATTTCAAGATATTTTATTAGAGCCTATGATGGATATGTTTAATCACTCTTTTGAATCTGGCACTCTACCACCATCGCTAAGGGAAGCTAATATTTCACTGATTCTCAAAAAGGGGAAGTGCTCTGAGAACTGTGCCTCATACAGGCCGATCTCGCTCTTGAATGTTGATTTGAAAATTCTCTCTAAAGTTTTGGCGAGACGATTGGAAGGCCTTCTACCTACTATAGTGAAGGAAGACCAAACTGGTTTCATTAAGGGCCGCAATTCCTACAACAATATTAGGAGATTACTAAATGTCATCCAACTGTCCGAACAGTCAAGAATAGATGGTATGGTTATCTCCCTAGATGCCGAAAAGGCTTTCAACCGCATTGAATGGCCTTATTTATTTTATACACTTGATCGGTTTGGCCTTGGGGATAACTTAATTAAATGGGTGAAAATCCTTTACACAGAACCAATGGCTGCAGTTCTAACAAATGGACTCAGATCCTCGAACTTTGTGGTACAGAGGGGTAGCAGACAGGGCTGCCCTCTGTCGCCACTTTTATTTGCAGTGGCCATTGAACCCTTAGCGGAAGCTATCAGACGTGACCCTTTAGTGGCTGGATTAGATTTGGGGGGAAAATCTCATAAAATCTCATTATACGCTGACGACGTGTTGTTATTTATGCTAAACCCCTCTATATCAGTCCCCCGTCTTATTCAGATTATTGATCAATATGCCGCCTTTTCTGGATATAAGGTTAATTTTTCCAAATCAGAAGCAATGCCTCTAGGTAATTCTAAGCATCCACCAGATAATCCTGATCCCTTCCCGTTCAAGTGGTCCTCTACTGGCTTCATATACTTAGGCATACAAATAACACCTATATTCAATCAGTTGTTCCAAGCTAACTTTAGCCCATTATTTGATAGAATAAAACATGATTTGGAGAGATGGGTTGATCTGCCTATATCCTGGCTGGGCAGAATTTCGCTTTTGAAGATGAATATTCTTCCGCGCCTGCTTTACCCAATACAAATGATCCCCGCTTTGTTCAGTCAAAAAATTTTGAAAAAACTGAATGGTTGGTTCAGCTCATTTATCTGGAGTAGACGCAGACCACGTGTCAGGTTTTCAGTGTTGCAATCGCCCAGTGCTAAGGGTGGGCTGGACCTCCCCGACATTAGGAAGTACCAACTGAGTGCCCACTTAAGATATGTAGCTGATTGGATCAAAGACGATGCTTCCTCAATCTGGCTTGATATTGAGAAGTCTCTGTCCACTTGCCCTCTTAAAAATCTACTCTTTATAGGTGAATTGAAATGTGTTAAAAAGCTTTGCAATAATCCGATTACAATCAATACTATTAGAGCATGGAAGATCACACAACAAATGGAAGGCAGAGCAGGGTTTGCGTCAATCCTCACCCCCATTACTGACAACCCTGATTTTCTCCCAGGGACCTTAGACGGGGCTTTCAAATGCTGGAATGATAAGGGAATCATCTCCCTGGGTGATCTTTTTATCAGTCCTACCCTCATGTCTTTTAGCCAGGTTGTGGGGAAGTATAAAATATCAAGAAATGATCTCTTCCGTTATTTTCAGATCAGGGATTATATTTTAAAAAGTACGTCTTTGCCTGCCGATATGAGTATCACACAGATAGAGAAGCAACTATTTCTCTCTCAGGGCAAGACTGCCATTAGAACCTTTTACGCCAGTCTGGGAGATAGCTCGAATATCGGCACTCGGATGCTGGAAGGGGTCTGGGAGAGGGAGTTGGGTGTTGAGATAACGGAGAGAATGTGGGTCAACATTTGGGACAACGCAAAGAAAATATCTGTCTGTAACCGGACAAGGGCTATGCAATTAAAGGTTCTGCATAGAGCACATGTTGCCCCCAGCCGTCTCTCCAAATATAGGAAAGATGTCTCTCCCATCTGTCTTAAGTGTAAGACGGGAACTGGCGATCTTACTCACTGTTACTGGTCTTGTGTTAAAATCCAAAAATACTGGAATGACATTTTATCCGAAATGGAGAAAGTACTGAAGACGACGCTGGATTTTGATCCGGTTTCACTTCTTCTGGGTCTCTCAAGTGACCGGGTTGCTGACATGTATCAGAAAAAATTGTATAATCTCCTGACATTCTGTGCCCGGAAAAATATTCTGATTCATTGGATCTCAGACAAGGCCCCATCACTGTCAGGCTGGCACAGGACAATAATGGAATACATACCTCTGGACTATCTCACCTGTCTTCTGCATTCCAGGACTGATGTCTTTGAGAGAACGTGGAAACCATTCCTGGACTATGTTAATGTAAACGTTTCTGCTATACTCACGAGGGCATTTGTATGATTCTGCATCTATCTTCTCTTCCCCCTTGATGAAGCCTCCACTGTGTTACACTCCGCATTGTGTAATGTGCCTGTTTTATGTATTCCAGAACTAATTCGTTTTGGTTCTTGAGATATTATTCCCAGCTTGTGTTGTTGTAGTTGTAGTTGTTGTTGTTGTTGTCATCGTCGTGTAGTGCTGCTGTGATGTCTGGTCCTGTCTTTTGTATGTTTATCAATAAAAAAATTTAAAAAAAAAAAAAAGTAAAACTTTTGCAAAAGAAGAAGACCATCAACTGGAGAGGGAGTGGTTTTTTATTGCCGTTGTTGGGGGCTGCTATTCCCTTTATAACCAGTCTATTATTGTGAAAATAATAATAATATGGAGCATACACAGAAAATGTTTTTGGTACTGCAACATCAGCTGGAGTCACTAAAGAAACAAGATCAAAATGAGGGATCTATACGTCTTGCTGCCCTGAACTGGACAGAGAAATGTTTGTGATAAATGCTTATGAAAAAGCCAAAAAATATGCAGGTGTCCTACAGAGATACCTTTCCCTGGTAAGACAGAGTGAACATGAAAAGGGAGTTTTAACTTTGTCACTGCCCAACAAACAAGAGGTTTTTAAAAAATCGCAGGGCATTGATGATAATAATGATAACAATCAGGCCGTAAAAGGCACTGTTATTGACAGTGTCTTAAAACAACTGCCTAAAAAGACACATTTTGGAAACATTGTCATGGGCCAAAAATGTAATATAGTGGACGGATCAGGGCAAGATTATTGTCAACAATCGCACAAAAAGAGGATCACACTTGTTCGGTTTGGTAAAAAATGTTACAGTGCATTACGCATCTGGAGACCAATAGGGTGGGATACTTTTTGAAAACCGTGGTGGACCTTAATGTTCCATTATCAACAATACACAACACACAATTTCGTAGTGCTATAGCTGATTATAAAAAAGGTTTAACGCATGCTGGGGAAAAAAGAAAACTCTCTGACCCCAATTCACATAGCTCTCCTGTTGGTATACCTGGGCCTACTAACGCTTGTTTGCATTTTTGACCAATTTTATTTTATTTTGTAACAATGTTTTTCTTTTCATGATTATTGTCATTATTGTAATTATTCTTAATTCTTCTTTTTTATTTATTTGTATTAATATTGTTGTCACTGTTGTTGTTTCCTATTAAACTGTGTGTGTGTACGTGTGTAATAAAATCAAAATTTCTTGATGACACATCCTCGTTTTCTCTCGTTTTATTTCTCAAACCATAGACTACTACATTTTCACACTTTGAATACATTTAAGTCTATATCCCCTACATACACCCAGTTGTATTTTGTTGACAAATCGACAGACCATGGCATCATTACACAGCGGATTTACCGAATACATTCTCATCACACGGTCGTAAGACAGTCTTTTTCGTATTTGACATAAGAAAAACACACAATGCTGTCCGCAGGTCGTGGCATATGGAGGACCAAAAATGACATAAGTAAAAATAAATGAATGAATAAATAAATGGATGAATAAAAAATTAAATACACAAATAAATAAATAAATAAAATAATTTTTGAAAAATAAATGGTTATTATTTTTTTGCCTTAATTTATATTACATTTATTCATATTAAATTCTATTTATTTATTAATTGTCACATTAATTTATTTTTACTTTTATTTTTACCTTTATTTATTCATACTTTCATTTATTTAATTATTTTTTTTTATTATTTATGTATCGCTGATCTTTACATCATGTGCCTGGCAACAGTTGTTTTTAGCCGAACATTGCAAGCTAGCTAGTTAGCTTGACTACTTCCGATCTAGCTAGCAAGCCAGATCGGAAAACTTTAAAATGCCTTGTGGAGACTGACAGCTGCTCCAGAAAGCCAACAGGAGTATAACTAACCTGAAAGAGGACATCCGTAGACTGTCAGATGTGCTGAAAAAGAAGGATAGTCTCTTTCCCAATCAAAAATTAGCGGTCATGAACTCGGCTATAGCTGACACCATTTTGTGGGATCCTGCAACTTGTCCCGGACCCTCCTCCTGCTCGACTCCTAATCAACAAGCTACCTGGATTTAGGTGGTGTAGCAATCAAGACAACCCTGGGTGTGAAACCCACACATTCCTCACAGAAAGTTTCCTTATCTGGTCCCAGGAAACAGGATATAAATCTTTCCAGACTTGTTTGCACTTTCAGGTTACCATTACTGACCCAGCCGGAGGTTGACTAAACCTCTGACTCTTCATGATTGGTCAGTTCGGCGAACAGAGACAGAGTTTTTATTACCTTTCAAACTGACTCCATTTGCTGACCATCTAAATAAACATTAACGTCTCAACCCAGATCTCCCATTTGAGATTTAGCGTCTTAAAGTGTGTGAACGTACGGACCCTAGGAAAAGGGGGGACACTGACCTCCAGACCTCGGTCGTAAAACCCTGCTCGACCATACACTGATAAAGACTGCATTCCTTTGGTGAAAGAATACTAATGACTGATCCTGACATCTTATGCATTCAGCAATGTACTAATCTGTCTAATCATGAAATTTGTGTTAAAATGAGATGTTTCTCGTTTTTCTATGTGCTTCAGAAGCCAAATTATCACTCCGGATATCTTTAGACCAACAGCTTTTCAGACTGTTTCATGAACTTTTAAGAGTTAAATTTATTGATTGTGACTCATAACTTAGCTCTAATTAACAGAAATGGTTTAGAAATGTTTGTTCTATATTTTTATTGTTTATTTAGTATTTTTAACCATTAGGTGGTTATAATGTCATTGAATAACCTGAATGTGAGTATTTAGAATCCATTTGACGTTCATTCACATGTATTTACTCTTTTGTTGTTCACAGTTTCCATGTGTTACTATCTGTTTCATTTCAGAGTAATTTAGCATGTTCAATGTGATACTTAAAACCTAATGAGAATGTTTGATGTGATCCTACACTTCATTCATATGTGTTTAGTATCAAATTATGTATCATGAAACCAAGCATTCAATGATATTAATCATAGTGAGTGAGTATCAGATCTGACTCTTTTGCCAGCCAAAAGAATAAGTTAGATCAAATAATCAAAGACCACACGACCCTCCTCTGTCTCCTCACACACACGCCGGAGCCACTCCCAGTGTGAGAAGATAAAACCAGTGAAGTCGGGTTGCTCACTCTCTTCTGCTGACTCTCTTGTCCCCGGCTCTTATGCCCCTTCTCTTCTGCCCACACCCTTCTGTGGTGCGTTTCTTTGTTTTCTCTTAGAACTTTTTCTTAGTCTATTAAGTTTTACGCCACGTGTTGATTCACGTTGATTTTTCTTTAACATTGTCTTAGTTCAAGTTTTGAAACTTCAACTTTTTGTGCACATAGCAATTCGAGATTAAGCCTTTGATTGATTTTTCTTTAATTTCGCGAAGCCATTTTTGAAAGTTTTCTCTGCTCTTCGAGTCTCGTTTTTCGAAGTTTTCTGCGTGATTCAAAGTCACCTCTGAACGCAACCCAGCAGGCCCAGGTCATCCTCTGTGCCAGAGTTTTTAAGTGAGACCAAAGAAGTACCCAAACGAGCATCCACAGGATCCACAGGCGCTGGCTTTGCTTCAGGCCCGAGTGCTGCAACTCCTGGCTCATCCTTCGGCTGACCTCAGTCGTCTTCTGAGCTGAACCGCTCGAACCGCCAGTAGCCCGGACCTTCGGAACCTGCTCCATCTTCTCCAAGGACCAGTCTCACTTAAGTATGCAAACCTCCAGAGCTCTAAAGAGGGCTGGTGCTGTCTCCTGCGTTCAACTCAGATATCCACTTATTCTGGTAATCTTAGATTCCTCCAAATCCATCCGAGTTTATCTCGACACCAAAGTTAGTGTAGGTTAATATGTTAGCGCATATTCACTCACTATCATTAACTTTAGTGCTCCTAGTCTGACTCAGAAGCTTTATTTATTCACCTTTAATTATTTATCTTCATTATCTTATCATCATTTATTGCATGTATGTTGTACCATCATTTATCCTGTAATAAACAGATCATTATTTTTCTAAGTTCCTGTCTGTTAGTGTTCTTCCAGAAGTGGAGTCCCTGAAATTAGAATTTCAACTTAAGATATGAGACTGATTAATTAAAACTGACTTGATGTTTGATTTCTGAATTAAACTTTTGTTTTCTTTATTTTCCCACCATTAAGGGTGGGTGGTGCCCCTTTCAACGAGTGCATAAATGTCATAATTTGAGATTATTAATCTTCAGACATTTATTATAAATTCCAATCGCTACAGTATTATTTTGGTGCGGCCTTGTGAGGCTCATTTCAAATCGCTACATATATTTTGGTGCGACCGTGTGAGGCTCATTTAAATCACTACAGTGGTCAGGGGCCATAAGAAGAGTGGTCACCATGAAATCTCACCACCTCCCCTTAACCTCTCAAATCACTTCGCGGCTCTACAGGACGAGGCACTGATGCATTCAGCGGATCTCTCTAAGGATGCAGCCACCCCCGCCCGCTTCGCTGATGGCCCAAGGTCTGGGACAGCCGAACCTGTGGCAGCTCGCGTTTTCCACGCGCAGCCCTCCGCTGGTGTCAACGGCAACAACGCTCCAGGTTACGCCTCTGCTGCCTAGGGTAATCCTTGGGTACTTTTAGTGTGTTGAACTCTGTCATTTCCTTCACTTCTACCTCCTGCCTTGAAGCATCTGACTCTAAATGTGAGGAGTTCCGAAAATTATTTAGAAACAAAGTCCTTAACATTAGAGCTAGTATAAATCCATCTGTAAATAGCCTATCCATCTCCTCTGAAAATACTGCAGTTCTCAATTCTTTTAACTCCATCACTTTAACAGAACTTCATCATATTATCTCTTCTATGAAGACCTCCATATCCCATATCCAAACTGCCCTTTCTTTCCAAAATACATGAAAAAGTTGTTTTTTACCAACTGTTGTCCCACCTGGCTCAATACTGCATTTTTGAAAAGTTCCAGTCCGGTTCTCTTCACAGTACTGAGTCTGCATTACTGAGAATAACTAATGACCTCCTTGTAGCCGCTGACTCAGGTAACTGCTCCATCCTCATGCTCCTTGATCTAACTGCAGCCTTTGACACAGTAGATCATTCAATTCTAATTCACAGATTAAAATAATGGGCAGGAGTCTCTGGCTCTGCCTTAAACTGGTTTTCATCATATTTGTCCAAGAGATCATTCAGTGTCTCCATTAGAAACTCCTCTTCTTCCTCAGCCCCCATCTCCTGTGGGGTCCCCCAAGGTTCCATACTTGGTCCAATTCTCTTCTCCATCTATTTGCTTCCCCTTGGTCACATTATTAAAAAGCATAACATATCTTTTCACTGTTATGCAGACGACACACAGATCTACCTCCCCCTTGAGCCTAATAACTACAACAAACTAAGTGACCTTAATAACTGTCTTCATAACATCAAATCCTGGATGGCTCCAAACTGTCTCCAGCTCAATGAAAACAAAACTGAAGTTATTCTATTTGGACCACAGCATGTGACCAACATTATCGCCCCTCTTCTTGGCCCTTTGGCCCCCTCTGTCAAATCATGTTAAAAATCTTGGCATCATCTTTGACTCAGGATTAAAGTTTGACAAACAAATAAATCAGGTCGTAAAATCAAGCTTCATGCAGCTCCGCATCGTCTCAAAAATCATATCATTTCTTACTACTTCTGACTTGGAGAAAGTCATTCATGCCTTCATATCCTCCACTCAGTATCACTCAGTCTTGTTTATCTCGTCTCCAACTAATTCAAAATGCAGATCGTTTGACCAAAGACTTCTGTCAGTGCCACGATCCAGGACTAAGTGTGATGCGGACAGGGCTTTCTCTATCGCGGCCCCAAAACTGTGGAATTCTCTCCCTCCCTCCATCAGATTCTACCCCACCATTGAGATTTTTAAGACAACTTAAAACCCACTTTTACTCCCGAGCTTTTAACTGTCCCCAACTTTTATAGCTCAACCATTTCCCATGTAGGCTTTGTGAGCTCTGTAGGTCGGTAGATCTGTGTTGTCTTTATTATAATTTTATTGCTGCTGCTATTGTTATTATTATTATTTATTATCACTATTATGAATGATGATGATAGTGATGGTATTGAAAATATATTTTATTGCTATAGTTATTAGAACTGTCACTCAGTCTGCTCTTCTTGTTCATCATCTGTTCTCTTCTTTTGTTTTGTTTTTTTCCTCTGTGTTGATGTAAAGCACTTAGGATCAACTCTGTTGTGTGTAAAGTGCTATATAAATAAAGTTGATTGAGTTGAGTTGTCCATTTGTTCCATCGCTATCTAGTGCCTGCATTTAATATGATGGTGGACAGATGGCTCGCTCATTTATTGCACATTCACTATGTCTTTTTCATTGAGCCAGGAGTTGAATTTATCCGGCCACCCCACCCATTTCACTAACACAATTTTTTTCTGGCCTGCTGTTTTTCTAGCTAGTATTTTTTCTATCTTAAATATTTTGTTGTCATCAATAATGACCATCTGTAGCTCTGGTTCATAAAAACTACCTTTTACAGCTTCGCCTCCACAATCCGCTAGTCTGTATATGGGAGGGTCCCTGGCTACGCGTGCAGTTATTGTAAAAAATTCATCTGTGAAAGTCTGCTCATAGCCTTTTCTAAACTTGCCGCAGAGTTTTGATATTCTCACTCTGTCCCCTATATTACATTTAAAGTGTACCATTTTTTGCGGTTTCACTTTGTCGAGGTTGTTGAAGACTGTTTTCTCGTTGCCTTTATTAACACTGGCAGGCGCCATTTTTATCGATGGGTTTATAAGTCTTGTTGTACACTTTAACAAGGTCCTGGACTACATTGATACATCATTGTGAGTTGATGGATGTCAGGTATCTCCACATACGCGTCTTGAAAGTTCTATTAAAACATTCAACTACACTGGCCTTGGTCTTGTTTGACGTGGCAAAATGGGTGATGTCATACTGGTGCAGCAGAGTTTTAAAATGCTTGTCACAGAACTCAGTACCGGTATCTGTTTGGACTTTTGTTGGAATGCGTCTCATCTCTTAGAATATCTTTAAATGCACTTGTGACAGCAGGTCCTGATTTGTTTCTTAGAAGCCTCACCCATTTATATTTAGAGAATACATCAATACAAATTAGCATGTACTGAACATTGTTGTTTTCTGATGTGAATTCACCCATATCAACTAAATCAAGCTGGAACTGTTTGTTGAATCTGCTAACAAGAACCCTAATTCTAGGGAAATTTCTTGCAGCGTGTGCACCGCCAGCAACTCTCGGTTCCCCACGTCATAGTTTCTCTCAGCAGAGAGATGCCTCAGATTCACACCCCTGAATCTGAGGCATCGACCTCCACAACAAACTGCAGGGCAGGATCTGGGTGGATCAAAACAGGTGCATTAACAACTTTGATTTTTAGTTTTTCAAATGCTGCCTGGGCAGTAGGGGACCATTCAAACAATCTTTTTATTGAGGTTAGCTGGGTGAGAGGGGCTGCTATGCGGCTACAGTCTTGATTAAACCTCCTATAGAAATTAGCAAACCCTCGAAACCTCTAATTGCTTGCATGTTGCTGGAACGGGCCACTCAGCAACTGCTTTTACCTTCTCAGGGTCTGGCTTCAACTGCCCCTTCTCAACCACATAACCTAGAAATGATATAGAGGTGACATGAAATTTAGATTTTTCAGCCTTCTCAAACAGCTTGTTTAGAGGAGTCTTTGTAGAACCTGCTCTAGATGTTGCACATGCTCATCATAGTTTCTGGAGAAGATCAATATGTCATCCAAATAGACAAATACAAATCTGTTCATCATGTCTCTAAGCACGTCATTTATTAACGCCTGAAAAACAGCGGGAGCATTAGTTAAGCCGAACGGTTCCACAAGGTATTCAAAGTGACCCAGGTGTGTGTTAAAAGTGGTTTTCCACCCATCCCCCACACGGATTCTGACTAAGTGATAGGCATTTCGTCAGTCTAGCTTGTTGAATATGGTTGCGTCATGAAGAGGAGTGAAAGCTAAGTCAATGAGAGGAAGGGGTATTTGTTTTTGACGGTGATGTCATTCAGTCCAGTGTAGTCTATGCAGGGTCGCAAGGTCTTATCTTTCTTCTCCACAAAGAAGAAACCTGCTCCTAAAGGAGATGACGAGGGTCAGATGAGGCCTGCAGCAAGAGAATCTGTGGCATAGGTTTCCATAGTGTCTTTTTCTGGTTTTGAGAGGTTATAGAGTCTTTTGGTGGGTAGTGATGAACCAGGAAGTAAGTCTATGGAACAATCATAGGGCCATTGTGGTGGTAGGGAGAGTGCTCTGTCCTTACTGAAGGCTTCCTTTAATTCGTGGTATTCCCTGGGAACATTAGTCAGATCAATGTTATCAGGTGGGACAGGAGTTTGGGAAACTTGCATTGGAATAACTGAATGTAAGCAGTTTTGATGGCAGTGGTCACTCCAGCTGCGAATGGTGGATGTAGGCCAGTCTATGTGTGGGTTATGAGTCTTAAGCCATGGCAACCCAAGTACTATGGGAGTGAGAGGGGACGAAATTACATAAAGTTCCAAATGTTCATGGTGGTTGCCAGATAGGAGGAGTTTCAAAGGGTGAGTTTTGTGTGTTACATGTTCAATAAGTTTACCATCTATGGCCAGCACTTTCTTGGGAGCATCATGCTCATACACTAGGAGATCATGGAGTTTAAATAAATCAGAGACAATAAAATTATCGTCGACTCCTGAGTCAATCAGAACAGGCAGAGTCTGTTGTGAACAGTACAACATACCCTTAACTTTGATGCAATTGATGGGAGGAGAGGTTGAGGAGCTTCGGCTCACCAGCGCCCCCCCCTGCCTGCTGGTGAGCTTGGCCTTTTGGCACAGCTGGGCATTGGGCGAGATAGTGCCCCTTCCCTGCACAGTAGATGCAGAGGTGGTTATCTAGTCGCTGTTGTCTTTCCTCTGGGGTCAGCTTGGCCCGACCCAACTGCATGGGCTTTTTGGGACCTGCTGAGGCTGGTGGAGAGGAGTCAAACTTGGTGGTACTGAGGTGCGGAGTCAAGGGTGTGGCATTGTAACCCTGGCTGCTTTTGGAGGAGATGAAAGGCTGGGTCCTCCCCCCGGGCTCTTTCCCTGCATCTCTCCCTCAGCCTATTTTCTAGCCTTATAGCTAAGTTAATCAGCTCTTCTGGGTTTGCTGTATCATCTCGTGCAGCTAACTCATCTTTTATTTCATCTGATAGACTTTTAGGAAAAATCCCCTGGAGAGCAGGATCATTTCAGCCACTTTCAACAGCTAGTATGCGGAAATCTATAGAAAATTGAGCTACTGGTTGTGAACCTTGTTTTATCTGCAGTAATCGAGTGGTTGCTTCTCTCCCTTTAACAGGATGTTAAAAAATTTTCCTCATTACCTGTGTGAACTGATTGTAATCCATGCAAAGACCTGGGGTGTGGGTGGAAACAGCTACTGCCCAGGCTGAGGCTTGATCAGTCAACAAAATCATGATAAATGGAGTTTTAGCTTGGTCTGTGGCATAACTGAGTGGCTGTTGGCTAAATACTAAGGAACACTGCTAAAGGAATTGAGAACATGTCCCTAGATTACCTGAGTACCTAGCAGGTGTGGGGATGTAGGGCTCCTGGAGCATGGCTGGTGGTTTTGCAGCAATCTCAACAGCTGGTGGTGGAGGTGGTGGATCTGCAGGTGTCTTCAAGTTGGTGAGTTGGGCAGAAATTGAGTCCATCCTTCTGCCGAGCTGTGCCACGCTGGTGACTAGTTGCTGCAGATTGTCCATTACAAGATTCAGTGCTGAGTCATGTTGGCCTAGTAAGGCTCCTTGGTTAGACAAGGCCTGCTTCGAATGCTCAGTCGCCACTGGGTCCATTTTTGGCCAGATAATTCTGTTAAGGCCTGAGATTTTGTCTGGACCCAGAAAGACAGGAGACTAATCACAGTTCAAAAATCAGTCTTTTTATTGCCTCTCCAGAGACATACAAAAAACTCACTCTAAAGAACCTCTGTGGGCTGTGGCTGTTGGAGGCTGGCTGCCCATTGTCCAGCAGCCTGGAGGTGGGTGAGGCAGCAGGGCACAAATCTGGAAAAAACACGAGAGAAGATGGTCAGAAAAGCCCAAAAAGTCACAGAGGACTAGAAAATTCAGCAGGAGAACATGGAGGCTGGCGCTTCTGAGCGAGACGGCATTATCTGGCAGAGTAGTGAAGGTTGAGCCAGTCTTTTATGGAGAGGTGAGTTGATTGGAGCCTGACATCAGGTGTGCCCTGCTGCACTCAGACAGAAAGTAGGTCAGCCACGCTCCCAAGCCACAGCACTGCTGAGAGGACCACAGGAGAAAACAGATTCAGAACATAAACAGAAAACTTTTCAACCAAAACCAAAAATACCTGCACAATAACTCAAACCATATCAAGATCAGTTTCATGTATGTAAAGTTATGTATATAATTTGATGAGCTCAATTTTATATTTTATTTGTGTTTTTGGCTGATTTGATCAACTTTTCAGGTTGTTTTGATGTGGTGACTAAAGGCGCCGCCATTATGAGAACAGCCAATCGGCTTGCATTGTTTCTGACATTTGATTTATATCCTATATATTCAAGGCAACCCCTCCAGCACTGACCCCCACTACAGCACAGGCAGGCTGCTCAACCCCAAAGTTTCCTCAGAGTGTACGAAGAAGCAGCAGACACCCTGCTTCTCGTCCACCCTTGCTGTCAAGCCCTCCATCAAGGTAAACTGAAGTGTGTCCTGTACCTGTAAGCTGTTATAATTGAAACAACAGTGATAGAAATATGATATGTTCTGATTTTGTCACACTGAGGAGGATGCAGACGAGCAGACGAAGAGGATGCAGACTAGGAGGATGCAGACGACGCCTCTGCAAGACAGAAGGCCACTGCAAGACAGAAGGCCACTGCAGCGAGGAAGGTCAGGTCCTTTATCTAATCGAGGAAGTGAGAGGTGGTGCTCTCAAGAGAAGCAAGATGAGGAGCTTGCCAAGTTGAAGTCTGAGACAAAACGGCCACCAGGTCCTCAAATTGACTCAACTTGAGATCCTGGACCTCGTTAGATTTGTTAAGGCTTTTTTTTCCTCATCAGTCATTGCCACCCTCATTAGGCGCATGAACAAACATTCAGAAAAAAAAATCAAGTGGTTTCTTCTTACATCCAGGGAGTTTTTCATTTTTTTGGCTGTCATTGTTTTTCATTGTTTTTAATGGACTGCTCAGTGTCCATGAGGGGCCTGACTTGTGGAGGACATCTTTCCCCTATGGTCTCCCATTACCTCGCTGCCACATGAGTTGAGAAAGATTTGAATCCATTTTCTGGTGTCTCCACTTGTCCGACGTTGATGAGGATGAGCAAAATGTGGAGAAAAGGAGCACTGCTGAATTTGACCGTTTGTGTAAAATTAGGCCATTTTATGATGACATTATCAACCAGGGAGACAAATAAGTATTAATGAAAGGATGGTTGCTAGCAGGGCAAGGATTTCATCCAGGCAGTATATGAAGAACAAATTGTTTGTACTTGCTGATTCAAACACAGGGTACACATGGAATTTCTTTGTTTATGTAGGGGAAGGTGCTTTCACATTGGATATGAGTCTGAGTTATGCTTCTGTTATGAGACTGTTGGAATTTTTCTTTTCTTTGGAAAGGATACCATCTCTACACTGACAACTTTTACACCAGCCCTCTCCTGTACAAGGACCTGGCTGAGAAGAATATCGGGGCCTGTGGGAATATAAGGCAGTTGAGAATTGGCTTCCCAAAAACTAATGAAAATGACTTACCAAAGAATGCAAGACGAGGTGATGTGTGTTGGCTGAGGAAAGATGGTGTTCTTTTCATTAAGTGGAAAGACACAAGAGAGGTGATTTTGGGTAGCACTATACACAAGGCTTACAGTGGGAACTCTGTGATGCGAAGAGCGAAGGAGGCTGATGGCTGGTACAAGATCCCTGTCCCAGTCCCTAATCCTATCAAGGACTACAACCAGTACGTGGGTGGTGTTGACCTGTCTGATGCCCTCATTCAGTACTACTCAGTACTCAGCAAAACAATGCGCTGGTACAAGACCTTTTTTTTTATAACTTTCTTGACATCACTATTGTGAACTCTCTTATATCCTGTACAAGCAGCTGACAAGAGCCAAAGACCAGGGGCCTTATGTATCAACACTTGCGTGGAACTCATACCAGAAACGAGCGCACGCAAGGTCTGTCACGCTGAAAAAAATCCATATGTATCAATGTGTGCGGGCGCCGAAATCCACGTGTGTTTCCTTGATAAATCCCAATCAGCGTGGAATTGAGCGCAGATGTCAGAGTGACTGGGCCAGCCCCCGTTACGCCCTCCTATAAATATGCAGAGTTATTTAAATAGGGTCTCCCTGTCCTCGCACGCAGACAAAATGACAAGAAAAACTAAATTTACGGCGTGCGAGGTGGAGGTGCTGGTGGCGGAGGTGGAGGAGCGACAGCCTGTTTTGTTTGGCAGTGGCGTCAGTGCAAAACGAAAACGCTTGGAGTGGGAGAAAGTTTGCGAGAGGGTGAACGTGGTGGGTTCCGAGACACGCACCCCCGCGGAGATTAAAAAAAAGTGGTTGGACCTCAAGGTGGAGGTCAAGCGGCGTACAGCTGCCCTCTGGAGGAATACCGGCCAGACAGGTGGGGCTCCGGGGGAGGAGACCCTCACGCCGTTTGAGCAGTGGGTGGTGGCGATTATTATTATAGGGTAAGTGGCGTGTCACACAAATGTCCACATGCTTTGCCATCCCACTTAGCAAAAGACGTATATTAGACGTCTAGTCTAAGTTTATACTTCATTTCAACGTCGGGATACAGTCTATTTTTAGACGTGATTTATACTTCGCCCTTAACTTCATTTTTCGATAACTTTTTATGCAATAAAGAACTGTAATGTGCATAACTAACCTCTAAATACTGGATTACATTACCTATGATACCGTGGAGAGAGATGTAAACGCAACAGATACACAGAAGCAGGAATTGAAATGAACCTATATTTTTATTGTGTCACAGAAATCAATGTGTCGGCCGTGTCACCGGCTTGCGGAACCCCGGCCCGCGGCAGCCCGTCCGCCGGTTCGGAGTCGTCGGCCAGGACCAGCGGCATTCGGGCCACCCTGGCCCCCGGCCCCAGCACCAGCACCAGCATCAGCACCAGCATCAGCATCAGCACCAGCGCGCCGACAAGCGGTGGAGCGTCCCCCAGCCGCGGCGCTTCGGCTGGACCACCCGGACGCAGTGGAAGGGTCCTCACGGAGGCGGTCCTGCAATCGCAGGAAGAAATCATCAGGGGGATCACGGGGATCAGCGAGCGGCTGGACCGCCTCATAAATGTCCTCGAGCGTCTGGTGGCGAAAATAAATTAATTTGGCTCATTGAACTGTGTATTCACTTCTTACCCATTCACACTGTGGCGACGGGCCGGCAGGGATCAGCTCGCATCCCTCCGTCTGCTGCTGGTTCGTCATGTGGGGCGACGTGCTGCTCGGCCACGGGGATGTGGTGCAGCTTGTCACATAGTGAGTCACCAAACACCGCCACACAGCGTCGCCAAAGTGCCGTCAACGCAAGTATCTGCTCAACGCCAACTTCTACACCACCTCCTCACTTTGCGTTGATTAGTGCTGGAACCGACTCTCATTTCGCGATGATAAATCTGGACGTGTGCGCCGATTTTGGCGTACGCAAGGTTTTCTGGCGCCGCCAGCGTTGATACATAAGGCCCCAGATCCCTATGAGACAGAAGGCATTTAGAGAGGAACTTGTCAGACCTCATTGCTGAAGCAACAGGTTGTGCTTTGTTTGTACTCCCCCAGGTCCTAACACTGCCTGCATGTCTGGATTCTTTAAGGAAGTAAAGCCCTCGGGAAAACCTAAGACAAGGCAGTGTGTGGCGTGTAAGAAAGACACACATACATTGTGATACATTGGCCCCCCTCAGTCTCCAGACCTTTCTCCAATTGAGCTTGTGTGGGATGAATTGGATCGATCGGTCAGAAAAACTCACGAATCAGCCAAACCCAACGTTCTGACCCAATTATTGGGTTACTCTCAGAAAAATAAACCACAATTATTAACCCATTCAAAACACCCTCAAATTGAGTTACAATAGAATCCATATGACCCAAGAAATGGGTATTGATTTGAAAAATAACCCAGAAATTTAACTCAACACGTATAACGTAGGAATTGTGTTGAAGAAATAACCCAAGAGTTTTTAGGGTGCACATGAACCTCTTGATCATACTTGGATAAATCCAGGATAGCATGCTCATTTTGAACGTAGGAACAGATGACACAGACTCTTTGGAAGAAGATGCAGTGGCGATTGCTCTAAAGGGGCGTTCAGACCAAACGTGACGCAACCTGGTCGCGTCGCTTTGGTCGGTCACGCTGCGTCGCGGGGTGCTCTGGTGTGTTCACACCGGGTCCACCGCGTCACTAGCTCAGTTTTCAGTTCATTGTCCTCAGTGCTGCCGCATATCTGTACATCCGCAGTAGACGCCGCCGGCGTTTATGGGTGCATGAAACCATCCGGAGGACGACGGAGCTGGGTGAATTTCACCGCTTGCTCCAGGAACTCCGCCTGGACAACGGCCGCTTCCAGTGGTATTTCCGTGTGTCGACAGCGCAGTTCGAGGACCTCCTCGCCCGGGTGGGAAGCAGCATCTCCCGCCTGGACACGAAATACAGGCGCTCCATCTCAGCTTCGGAACGCCTGTCTATCTGTCTGTCCCTCATATAAACGTCCCTAAGCCCCTTCCACCGCTTGCGGCACACATCCACTGCAAAGACACACACACACATACGTTGAAACATGTAGCCTAGCAAGCAGGGGCAGTTAGCTATGTTTTCATAAAACAGTCCGCTCACTGAAATAAATAAATAAATAAACAAACAAGCTTACCAGAAAGCCCGACATCACGGGCCACCTTCCCCCATGCTTCTTCTTTGGCGTTGCGGTCCCGGTACAGCCCACAACCCACGTTGTATAGCACCGGGTGGTAGCTAACTGATGTGATTAACTGCTCCTCCATTCTGATTCTTCTTCTCTTCTTCCTTGTTTCGCCGGTTTGTTGACGTCAGCAGAGCCCTGATTGGCTGTCGCGGCACGAGGTCGCGGATAGTCGCTCCCAAAGTTCAAATATTTGAACTTTGGGAGCAACGCGACTTGGCGTCCTGCGACCTCGGCGACGCGACTTGGCGACCTGGTCGCCAAGTCGCTTCAGGTCGCGTCGCAGGCAGCCGGCGGTCGCCAAGTCGCGTCAGGTCGCGACTGTCCATAGACTTTGCATCGGGAGCCGTCGCCGAGGTCGCGTTTGGTCTGAACGCCCCTTAAGACTGCAAGGGAAGCTCAGCTTCCCTTAAAATGTCAGCCCCCCCCCAAAAAAAGAAAAAGTGGTGAAATACGTACTGCTGTGTGTACATTTCATTAACTAAATAAGTGCTAGAAAGCCTTCATCTTTTGTTCAGAATCAGCTTCTTATCACAGTGTGATGAGAAGCTGATTCTGCACAACTTCGTTCTCATTCATCCTCGCAGCGCCTCAGCGCTTTAAACAGCCGGACGCCCAGCTTCTGCTGACTTCAATGTGGAAGCTCAAAGTGGGTTGTTCCAGTAGCGAAACTAGACGCTCATTGGATAAATGCTGGGCTTTGTCCCGCCCATCGGAAGCTCAGCTTCACTGGAGTTCTATGGCGAGAGGGCGGTCCCGACTTTCTCCCGGACTCTGAGCTTCTGCATCCATGATTGAATGAGCTGTCTGAGGCGAAATCCTTTTTTGATTGACAGCTAAACAAGCGAATCAGCAATCTTGAAGAATAAAACATCTACCAAAGCATTTTCCAAGTTATTCATTCCGTTGTTCTTAACTGTTTCGGAGACTTTACCGATCCTCAGCGACTTTTGTCTTTGTTAAAAACGACTCCCGTTGTGTTTGGCGACTCTTTTCTGTTACATACAAATAAACAAATACAATTATGATGTAGGCCAGAAAAATGAGCTTCCCCTCCTTGAAAGACCAGCAGCCACCACTGAGAAGATGCAGTGGTCCCATTTTATAGTTGGAGTGGAACTTCTTAGCACTGGGGTTGATGTGCTAGCACAGATGGATCTGGATGTCTGAATTTTTTGTTTTATTTTTCAATTCTAAGTTTGCTGGTGAACAACGAGTAACAGGATTTGTGCCACCACAGTTTTTCCACATCTGTTTTTTTTTTTTTTTTCCTTTCAATGGCTGGCTGGTTGTCTCTATCACAAAGTTTGTCTCGTGTCTGTGCAGCACCTTTCATTGTGTAAAACCCCTGCTGTCCTCCTTTGGATAACTTAATTTTGTGTCTCCTGACAGAAAAGACATTCTTCAAGAGCAAGGGAGTGGCCAGTCCTCTTCAGACTGCCAACAGCCTTTCTGATCAGGCTGAAACAAATTATTACTGCTTATTTAGCCAGCTCGTTTCAACCAATTCTGGGTTGAAACGAGTAGGACTAATAACTAATCAATAGTTATTATAACTATTCTATACTATTATTATTATTATTATTATTATTAACTCCCTAGTCAGGTTCCAGGCTCACAGCAATCCCCTAGATTGCAATAATATGGTGACGTTATACATTTTCTGAAACTCCATAGGCAAGTCAGTATTGCAGTATCTGTTTTTTTGTTTTTTGTTTTTTTCTTTGTGCCTCGAGTGTTCCTAGGTACCACAGGGTTAAAACAAAGAAAACAACTTGGGCGGAATTTGTGATGAAAAAAAAAAAAGTTCTTTGTGGTTTGAGGATCTCTCGTGACCTCCATGTATGTAAGAAAGGTTTATAGTTGGATTTGAATGAAAGCTACAAATGTCCCCTTTAAAAAAACATCAAACACAATAATTTTGAACGTTGGAAAGTGCCCTCACTTTGAGCCTAAACCAGGATAGGTAACAGCATCTAACATCCAATTTACCATGGGGTGGGGGTTAACTTGGAGGAGAAAATATGAAAAATCAGGGGCCTTATTTGAAGGGCAACCGGTGAATTCTTGTTTTGGACACCTTGAACTTTCAAAAAATGCTGGTTTCCCACTTTTCCTCAAAAATGCCTACAGGGACACATGATTCTGAAGTTACAGCCCAGTCTAATAAGACTGTTAGAAACAAGCAAGAGCAAAATAAAATTAAGTTTTAATTACAGCATTTACAGATGCATTCAGTCTCCTTCTTACTCTTCTGTCTCAAACAGTTGTGAGTGAAAGAGTTTAAGTTGTAGACAGAGGTTGCTTAGGGATTTGCATTATTAGCTGCAACTGCATGACCTGTGGGGCTCATGGCACCAGGTCCACGATTAAACAGTGAATGGACTTCTTCTTCAGTAGAATGGTGTTTGACACAGTTATTCTGGCCAGGACACTCATTAGCCAGTGTGTTGACAACCTCCTCATTTCATTATTTCATTTCATATTACACCTCAAAAACACAAGATGGCAGCAGTGAACCGATTTTGTCAGTTTTCATTCCATATAATCAGACTTTCTCTTTATATATTTTGACTTTTGTATATATTTCATACTTTTATATATTTACTCATACTTCCACACATATTTAGGCATTTATTATATTTATTCAAACATTCATAAAGATATATTCATACTTTCATATAAATATAATTTTATTATATATATTTCCAGTTTCAATCAATCAATTAACACACACACACATACACACACACACACACACACACATATATATATATATATATATATATACATATATATATATATATATATATATATATGTGTGTGTATATATATACATGTGTGTGTAACTGTATATATATATATATATATATATATATATAAAGATTTGAAGGTTCTTTTATTAGTTTATAAATGTCTTAATGGTCTTGGTCCTTATTTATCTGATTTGCTTATATGATATGAGCCCAGTAGAGCCCTCAGGTCTTCAGGTAGTGGTCTTTTAATAGTCCCCAAAGTGAGAACCATAACATATGGTGAGGCATCGTTTTATTATTATGGCCCCTGTCTGTGGAACAGTCTGCCTGAAGACCTAAGAGCAGCACCTACAGTTATATTTTTAAAAGCAAACTCAAGACCTTCCTTTTTAGTCTGGCCTTTAGCTGATTTTTGTTTCATTCTTGTAGCCTCTCTTTTAGTCTACTCTTTTTAGTATTTTACTCCAAGTCAGTCCTTGAATTATTATCTTATATTTTAACACTATTTGTTTTTTTCTTTTCTTTATTTTATTTTAAAACAGTTTAATTATTATTATTATTATTATTATTATTATTATTATTATTATTATTATTGTTTTATTTCATTTTATTTTTCATATTTTGTCATGGTTTTATCAGTTTAGCTTCAGCTCCTGTGTTTCCCCATTTTAAGATAGTGTTTCCTTGGTCCTCTGTGGCTTCCTGTTGAGCCGTGACTTGGTGTCCCAATGGTTGTGAGAGTGTGTGTATGTGTGTGTCTGTGTGGGTGGGGGGGGGGGTCTCTGTTAAATGCAGATTTGGAGGGTGGGTAGGTGGGGTTTTTGCAGTATGTATTTTATTTTGTAATTCATTTTGTATCCCCTGATCTGCTCCTTCTTGTGTACAGCACTTTGTGATACAAGTTTATGTATGAAAAGTGCTTTATAAATCAAGTGATTGATTGATTGATTGATTGATGTATACTGTGTATATATATATATATATTTATATACTGTATATATCAGTGGTTCTTAACCAGGGTTCTATCGAACCCTAGGGGTTCGGTGAGTCAGTCTCAGGGGTTCGGCGGAGCCTCTGCCACGGAGGTCAAGACACACCTGACTCATTATGTAAATTCGTGATGACATGCCCCACTTGGCCATCACTTGCTGCAGATGATCATGTTACATTAATTAGCCAATCAGTGCTGCGGGGAATTTAGTGTGCTCAGTAGTCACCGTGTGACTGTCGTAGTCATACGTTGTGTGGTTTCTTTCTTAATATTTTAATCCATGCTATGTCGAGCAAAAAAAGAATACAGATGCAGATTGCTTCAAAAATCCTGAGTTCATTCTCATTTTAGCATACATGGCTGATACATTCGCAGCTCTTTGATCAAAGTGATGTTCATGCACGGTTCATTTTGTGTAACAGTAAAAAAACATACCTATGTCTTGAATTTGGAAAAAAATCATATTTGATTTATCACTAAAGAAGGGTTCGGTGAAAGTGCATATGAAACTGGTGGGTTCGGTACCTCAAACAAGGTTAAGAACCACTGATATATATACATATATATATATATATATACACACACACACATATATATATATACACACGTATGTATGTACAGGGAGTAGTTGTTCTGCCAAAGAAGCATCTTTCACGTTAAAAAGCAGATTTACCACTGGTATTTTCAATACATGCACTGATGGCACTGAAGGGAGAGGAGGCATATATTTATATTGCGGGTTTATATTGAGGCCAAGAAAGCTCCAATCTCAACAGTCTTGGCATAACTCTGTTCCAAGGGGTGTCCAGGATTGTTAAATTGTATTGATAACAGTTTGATTTGATTAAAAACAAGCAAGGGGTTTAATCACTTTCATTTCAAATATTCCCTTCAGAGTAGTGCTGTGTCATTCACGAATGATTTGTTCAAAAGAACCGGATCTTTTAAGTGAACTTACTGAAGCAAATCACTTCTCCAAGTGATTCTTTCATTTGTCACTTCAGTTTAGCTGTCACCAGTGCAGCTGCTATAGCATGCAGCATTGCCAGGCAAGCAGCTGGCGAACGAAGGACCGCATGCACCGACACCTGAACCACTTGGTAAAAGAATTACACATTGAACATCACTCTTTGGAATCATTATTGTTGGACAAAAATGACTTTTTTTTTTTTTTTACTGCTACATTGCCACCACAACAACTTGCATACAGTAGGACACAGCATGTAACAAGTAGTGCATAAAACCCGCAGCATCCTATCCTTGCAGTGGTTTGTGAGGGAACGGTGCAAGTTCAGTGTAAATTCTTCTAAACGTTCAGTGTACGAATCACTCACTGAGCCCAATTTTCTGAACAGCCATGATAAATAGACTGTGTCTCAAATAGAGACTGCATACGGTTGAGCACAATCAGGCTTGCTTAGCTAAGCGCACTGCCGTTATGTGGACTTGAGTAGCCTGGGTGAGGTGGATTGGCTTTTGTGAATTGGGATGGTCTACCCTTCAGAGGACTTCCTGGTTGAGTCGCCAAATGTCCTCGCCCTCAGGCTTGCGTCACGACTGACTTGAAGAAAAGCCGTTGAGCGCAGCAGTTATTTTTTAATTGTGTGACGTTGCACAGACACAAAACAATAGATACATAAAAGCGCAGATCATTTCCAAAAAAATTCATCCTATGATTGCATGTTTTGTATGAAGGAGTATGAGGGCAATAGTGAGAATTTTTTAAAAAACTTTGAGATTAAAGTCATGAATTTACGAGAATAAGGTCATAAATTTATGAGAATAAAGTTGTAAGGTTCCCTGTTATTTCAAAGCCTCAGACCTCAGAAGGCGTAGAATCAACTGCTCCAGGGTTTTCATGATGTGTGAAGTGAGGGCCACTGGTCTGTAGTCATTGAGTTAAGCAGGACATTTTGTTTTTGGTACTGGCACATTCCAGGATGTTTTCCACAGAGCAGGTACCCGCTTCAGCTGTAGACTCAGGTTGAAGATCTTGTGGAGAGGTTGACACAGTTCTACAGCACAGTCTATAAGCAGCCTCGGACACACACCATCTGGACCAGCTGCCTTTCCAGGACAAAGTCTTCCAAGCTCCATCCTCACCCCTGTTTTGGTGACAGACAAGATGCACATTGGCATGCAGCAGACCCAGAGTTTTGTTTTCTCTGGTAGGACAGTTCACAAACTGTGTTAATCCAGTCAGGTGAGAGGAGAGGGTGACATGGTTGAAGTCTCCCGATATTATTATTAGTGCCTCAGGGTGTTGAGTCTGTAGCCTGGCAACAATATTTTGCAAAACATCGCAACATTCTTCAGGTGATTTCGGTGGAATGTAAACAACTACTGTTATGATATGACTAAATTCTCTTGGAACATAATATGGTCGAAGAGCAACTGCCAACAGTTCAATATCTGGACAACACAACTTCTCCTTGACAGTTATGTGTGAAGCGTTACACCATCTCTGGTTGAGAAATAAAGTCAGACCTCCTCCTTTCTTCTTGCCACTAGCTTGAGCATCTCTGTCTGACCTTATGAGAGTGAAGCCAGGTAGATCCACACTGGAGTCCGAGTTGTTTTGACATAACCAGGTTTTAGTAAAACACAGGAAACTGCACTCACGGTATGCTTTCTCAGTCTTCACCAAGATCTCCAGCTCATTGCTTTTGTTGGGCAGAGAGTTGACGTTACCCATGATGATTGAAGGAAGAAAGGGTTTACAGTGCATCCAGAAAGTATTCACACGACTTTTTCCACATTTTGTTATGTTACAGCCTTATTCCAAAATGTATTAAATTCCCTTTTTCCCTCAAAAATTCTACACAAAATACCCCATAATGACAAAGAAAAACTTTTTTTAGAACATTTTGCAAGTTTATTAAAAATAAGAAGACTCAAATGTTGCATATACATAAGTATTCACACCCTTTACTCAATACTTGATCGAAGCACCTTTGGCAGTGATTACAGCCTCCAGTCTTCTTGTGTATGATGCAACAAGCTTGGCATACCTGGATTTGGGGAGTTTTCCCATTCTTCCTTGCACATCCTCTCAAGCTCAGTGAGGTTGGATGGGCAGCGTCAGTGCACAGCTACTTTCAGGTCTTTCTAAAGATGTTCAATCGGGTTCAAATCTGGGCTCTGGCTGGGCCACTCAAGGACATTCAGAGACTTGTCCTGAAGCCACTCCTTTGTCTTCTTGACCATGTGCTTAGGGTCATTGTCATGCTGGAAGATGAACCGTCGCCCCAGTTGAAGGTCTCGAGCGCTCTGGAGCACGTTTTCATCAAGGATTTCGATGTACTTAGCTGCATTTATTTTTCCCTCGATCCTGACAAGTCTCCCAGTTCCTGCCGCTGAAAAACATCTCCACAGCATGATGCTGCCACCACCATGCTTCACTGTAAGGATGGTATTGGCGAGGTGGTGAGCGGTGCCTGGTTTCCTGCAGACATCACGCTTGGCATTTAGGCCAAAGAGTTCGATCTTCGTTTCATCAGACCAGAGAATTTTGTTTCTCCTGGTCTATGAGTCCTTCAGGTGCCTTCTAGCAAAGTCCAAGCGGGCTGTCATGTGCTTTTTACTGAGGAGTGGCTTCTGTCTGGCCACTCTACCATAAATGCCTGACTGGTGGAGTGCTGCAGAGATGGTGGTCCTTCTGTAGGGTTCTCCCATCTCCTCAGAGGAATGCTGGAGCTCTGTCAGAGTGACCATCGGGTTCTTGGTCACCACCCTGACCAAGGCCCTTCTCCCCGCTTGCTCATTTTGGCTGGGCGGCCAGCTCTAGGAAGAGTCCTTGGGCCTCATTCATCAACCATACGTTCGCACAGATGTGTGCGTAAAGAGTGCGTACGAACATTCCCACGCAGTCTGGAATTTATCAACCTGTACTTGTGCTTAGGAACGTGCGTAGATTTAAGCACAACTCTGACCATAAGTACACACAAAACCTAGTGGTAGGACAGTAAAACTACAAATAGAACCCATTAAAGGAGTCACAGCGTTCCGCAATCTCAAACTTCACACATGTTCCCGTTGCCTCTATACAAAATTTATCAATTAGTAATTTAGCAGACATTTTGAATGATTGGTGAGACAAGCTATAAAAATCTGCTGTGACAGGACAACCTCAAAAGAAGTCTTACAAGTACAAATACAAGTATCACGGTTTATTTTGCGCTATTGGAGGACTTGGAGAAGCGCCTGCTCCTCCGCAGGGAGCGCGTTTTCAAAGACCGTGCTGATCTGTTCAGTGAGAACTCAGAGTGGATTCTCAGCAGGTACCGCTTCCCCAAAACATTTTAATGGATTTACGCTGTGATTTACTACCCGTGTCGGAGCGAGAAACAAAACGCACCAAAGCCATCCCAGCGCACATCCAGCTCCTATCCACCCTAACCCGAACATTTCAGCGTGAGATTTGAGACATATGCGATATTTCGCAGCCAACGCTAAAAAGAATCATGCCGGCAGAGTTGGATGTAATAATTTCTCTGGCCTCAATTTACATCCAGTTCCCAAACACACATCAGCAACAAGCCGAAACAAAACGAGGATTTCACGCCATCGCCGGATTCCCAAACACAATTGGAGCCATAGATTGCACCCACATCGCAATAAAAGCACCTTCACACAATAAATTCAGATTCGTCAACAGGAAAAGATTTCATTCAATCAATGCACAAATAATCTGCGATGCACATTTGTTTCTGTTAAACATTGTTGCCCGGTGGCCTGGAGGAGCGCACGACTCATTCATTCTGCAGAACAGTGCTGTGAGTGTGCACCTCCAGGAGGAGGAAAAACATTCATACACGCATTTTTAAAGGGATTGTTGATGCCATATATGGTCAATTGGAGGCGTTCCTGAATGCAAATGACTCTAACCATGCACGAGCACGGTAGTAAAGAACAGGTGGGATTTATCATCACCAATTACTTACGTGTGTGTGTACGACCGGTGTCCGCACATTTGATAAATATGGATTTTTTTGTACTTACGCACATTCTAAATTTCATTCCTACGCCAGAATTTAGAACCTTTTCTACGCACGTTTGATAAATAAGGCCCCTGGTGTTTCCAAACGTCTTCCATTTCTTAATGATGGAGACCACTGTGCTTTTTGGGATCTTCAATGCAGCAGATATTTTTCTGTAACCTTCCCCAGATCTGTGCGCCGATACAACCCTGTTTCGGAGGTCTACAGACAATTCTTTCAACTTCATGGCTTGGTTTGTGCTCTGATGGGCTCTGTCAGCTGTGGGATCTTATATAGACAGGTGTGGCTTTCCAAATCACGTCCAATCAGCTGAGTTTGCCACAGGTAGACTGCAATCCAGTTGGAGGAACATTTCAAGGCTGATCAGTTGAAACAGGATGCACCTGAGCTCAATTTTGTTGTTGTTGCCCAGATTTGCTTTTCCTCAGTGAAAGGAGCTCTTCTCTTGAGTAAACTCTTCGCCCAGCAGAAGTATCCATCAGCTGTCAGCAAAATTACAACAAAAATATGAAAAAAATCTAGCATAAATTACAAAAATTACAGATAATACAGAGAGACCAGACTTGCAGGAACCTCTCGGTTGAAGCGCATCATTTGAATGAAGGAACTGTGCTTCAGTATAGGTTTCACAAACAAGGAGATACTTCATCCTTTGGCACATCAGCATTACATTGTCATAAGTATAAGGACTTTAAAACGAATATATGAGAAATGCATCTTTTCCACAGAAAAAAAACAAACAGGTGGACTTGGAGGAAATCGCTGCTTTTGTGGTGGCAGAAATGGATATGCTGCGGATAAATCCGTCACGCAGCCGTGAATCGCCTTGAATGGCACTAAGCTTTAGTTCATGACATGAATCCATATGCCATAATAAGGCATTGGTGTCTCTCGGAGCTTGACTCCCTCTGGATCACAAATGTTGATCATCAGCTGGATTGTTTCCTGAAAAAACACAAAAGCTCTCTGAATGGCCAGCTGATGCATCCACCAATAACCCTGCAGTTGACCAGCTCCAGCCATTCCCCCCTCTGCTAAAGCAGCTTTATGACTTTTTTTTTTTCTAAATTTACAACTTTAACCTCTAAGTCTTTAAAAAAAAATTCGATGTAGCCCTGATACTCCAATTTAGTTTTGGCAGCTTACTAATTTCTAATGTTTTTGATTGTGGTAGCAGAGCAGATTAGTACTTTTCTAAAGAGTATAATGTTTGGTTTGCAGATTTTAGTGAGTTCAGAGATCATGTGCTCATGCAGCCTGAGCTGACTGCGTCTCCAAGCGAGTCTGGCCTCTCATCCAAAATGCGCAGCTGTGCAGCGACATGCAAAGAATTCTGGGCTACCAGGGCCAAGAAAGCATGCATAAATGCATGCTCGAAAAAGGGGCGGGGGCAGGGTGGTTTTGGGACCGCATTCGAAGTGCGCTCAGAATCATGAGCCAAATGGGACACCGTTAGCGCCGTGTGATGACGTCACGCACACTTGAAATGCGCCGTCCGACTGTGCAGTCTCTGAATTGAGACACAGCCATAGTGTACCAAAAGACAGTACACTTTAAACATAAACAAGTTCATTTTTACAAACCTGTTTGCCAAAGCAACACAGCCAAACACTCTTGTCTCCCAGTCCTAGAAGCTATGTATTGAACTGAATTCTGTATTGTTCAGCTCTGTATGAGTTCAGGACGTCGCAGTTGTAGGCTCCTCCTGCCAAGCACTGAATGATTTGGTGATTCTGTGAACGAATCTTTTGAAAGAATCTTTTTAGTGAACTGATTCTAGTGATTCAGCACATCTAAAAGAACTGCCATGCCTATCACTACTTCAGAGTAGCAAAGTTTAAGTGACTTCATGTTAGGTCTAAAACCTGCCCAAATACCTAAAAACATATAAAGAAGAGAAAGACAATGGTATATACTCGAGGAGAATGGACAGAGATCTTTTTTTTAGTTATCTCAATACCACTCTAAGGGTGCTTTTTCTGTCCGGCCTCTTTTATTTAGGGTTGTCCCTGGTTACACAATGTTTCTAAAGGGTGGGGAAAATATGTGCAGCAACGTAAGCACTCTCATAAAACATAATAATGAACAACTGTGAATATGTGAAGGTCAAGGCGACATTTGTTGCATCTAACGAGCTCCTTCTGATAAGGGTGTATCCTCCTCTTATTTCCTTCCCACGATTCATCAGCGGAGGATACGTCACCCCCACACCCACACCTGCTGATAGGAAAAACATGGTCACAGAAAACTGAAAGAAACATTGTTGTGCTGTGTAGTAAATCTATTGGAGAGAGAAGTTAGGAAACACTCTTATATGATAAAAATACTCTTATATAATGTATAAAAAGAGGTCAAAGCAGTTTATACTTGTAGTATAAACTCTTACATAAGAATATGAGGAATAATGATAACTTCTATATACATTTATGCACATTATTCTAACATTTCCCTCCTGTTTATCATTACTTTGCTCAAATTCTCCAAATCCCTCTAGTTCAGCCACTTCTCTCGATTTTCAGCTGCAAGTTCATGTTTATAACTACAAAGAATGTACACACGGAGGTACAAGATGTTGCTTTAGTCAGAATTATACTCATCATCCAAATTGGGGCACAGGTCAGGCCATTGAGTGTCATCAAGTCTGTCCTCCTCGTCCTGCTGATGGAGCAGCGGGTACAATTCCTGCATCTGCTGCTCCACAGGGGACAACGCTGTGGTGATAAGGCGGTTAAGAAGAGAATGAACACAGGGCATCTAACAACATCCACACAAGGTCAGAATAGCTGCAAAAACAGCAACAGAGATTAGGACTGAATCTACAAGATTTTTGTATTTTCCAAATACATTCATCCAATCATCCCAAAAGGAGTTATCTATTCCTGAGTGGTCTTTCATTTTGCTGTTAAGCGTTTTAAGGCCCTCTATGGCTCGAGTGAGGCTGCTATCAGCAGCAGTGTTATCAGGAATGAACGTGCAACATGTTTCTCCAAACATGGCACATACACCTCCTTTTTCTGCGAGCAGCATGTCAAGGGCTATACGGTTTTGGAAAGCCATCAGGGATGTTGCAGATAACTGCGAGTGACCGGCCTGAAAACCAGCCTCAGTCCAATTACCTAGCTTTTGAACGTTGAAATGGATGTAGTTGATTCTGATTCGATCTATATTTTTGTTCATTGTATACCTGCAGCAACTTGATTTACTAGTTTATACTCATCTGGTACCTCACGAGGAACTATCTATATAAGTCGGGTCTGACTCTGTTTGCTAGTTTCTTTTACTCTGGAGTGGCTCAACAAAGGAATAAGACTAACTGCAGAGGTTAAATTTGCCACACTGGTCTGGAAAATTACAACAGTTAGGATTAAAGTCACTAAGGCCCTATTATCAGTCTGCTGTCATTCAGGTACAGCTACAGAAACACGTACAGGTTTGTTATGGTTAGGGAATTCCTAGTACATACATAGAAGTTAGACTGATTCTTCATTTTTACTAGATATTTTTGCATATCTGTAGCGCATGTTCACTTCAAATTAGTTTTTTTTTTTAAATATTTATTGAGTGGGATTGCGAAGCACTCCCACTATATTTTTATTCATATCTTTATTAATATTATTCTTCCACCATTTTTTTTTATTTTTTATACTCTGTCACTTTCATTAGCCATTCTGTCTCCACATCTGGTCTGTTGTTGTCACTTCTCTTTCCTTCCTTAAGTTCATCTGAAGTAAGATACTTAACTTCCCCATTTTCCTAAGCTCCTAAGGAATTCAAGACCATCTAATCTTCACTGACATTGAGACGAACGCCCACTATAAGGACGCCCCCCTTTGAAGTCAGACTTTCCTAACTAAAACCCATATAGGTTTTTTTTTGCAATGGGAAAGATGTATCCAACTACTTCTTTGTGCTATTTTTACTGCTGTGGGTGTCATTAGCAGTACCTTTTTTTTTTTTTTTTTTTTATTCCTTCCACTTACTTCAACATATTCAAAACCATTCAAACTTCAGGAGATTCCAGCTTATATTCAAAATTTTCCTAACATTCATACTCATATTCATATTCCAGATTTTCCAACCAATTTTTCTCATTAGAAATGCATTATGGATTTTTTCAAATTGGCCCTTTTCTCACATTTTCTTTACACAACTTTAAAAGCCTTCAACTCCTCTATAAATTCAGATTATGATCATTTTAATTTTCCAGTTTTAAATCATTTCATTCTTCATTCAGTATTCAATTTTTTCAAACTAATTCCAACTCATTTAAACTGATTTAAACCTTTCTGAATCTTCAAATCTCATATCTTTCACATAATTTTTGAACTTAAACCATTTACAATAGCATCTTAGCAATTACAATTTTAGCTGGAGCAATCCATCTCGCAATTTCTCCAGAAATTGCATTTTCTGGTTATTATTTATTTATTTATTTATTTATTTATTTCATTTACAAAATGAGTTCCATTGTCACTGTAGATTCGTTTTGGAATGCTAAATCAAGAAATGATTTCTCTATACAGGATTTTTGCTACTGTTAATGCATCTGGATGAGTGACAGGAAATAATTCTATCCATTTAGTGAAAGGATCTATTAACACTGAACAATATTTCTTTCTCTCACACTGATTTAATTCTATGAAGTCCATGTGCATGGCTTCAAATGATGCATTGGTTGGTGGAAATTTGCCTCTTTTTGGTTTTATACTGTCTTGAGCATTATGTCTAGCACAAACAAAAAAACTTTTTTTTGAATAATTTACGAATCAATAGGGGGTAAAGTGTTGATTAACTACTACACTCATCCCTCCTGTCGAGACATGGCAAGGCCCATGACTCGCTATTAATGCCTTTAAAGCTCTGTTTACTGATCTGACAAAAATCTTTTGTTTGGAAAACCTAATCTGTGGCAGTTTATGTCCAAGAGCTGTTTTCTTTTTTTTTTTTTGCACCAGAGTCAAACAAAAAGGTTACAGGTAAACCATGAATCATTAACTATATCTGTGGTTTTATGTCTGCATAATGTGTTCCTTCTCCAACAGACTGTTGCAGCTCCGCTGTCGAAGGGACAGATACAGGAAATCTGTCCTGCCACAAGCTATTGCACTGTTGAATAACTCACATATATCAGACAGGGACTCACACCTGTCTGCTGTATAGTCCATTTTTAAAAACTCCTACCACATCATATTACTAAGCACCTCTAATTGTCTGTATATTTATCATCCCATCTGTAATATTTTGTATTTCATATTTATCACTCATTTCATATTTATTACTAATTTCAATAGCCCACGTTCTTCATATCTCACTTTTATCTCTTAGGATGTTTAGTATATTTAGCCTGTATTTACTGTATATACTTAGTATTTTTATTCTGCTTTGTACTTGCTTCTTCTTATATTGTAATTTTATTTTGTATTTTCTTTTTGCTGCTGTACCAAGAGAATTTCCCAGTTTGGGATCAATAAAGTATATCTATCTATCTATCTATAAAATATATATATATATATATATATATATATATATATATATATATATATATATATATATATATATATATTTATTCATCTCCTCCAAATTTAGCACTTCTTCCTCCTCTGTGTCTTCTCTGTTCACACTTTCTCTTCATTTCTGTCGAATAACACTTGCTGTCTCTCCTTCTTCTTAGTCATGCTTGATACTTTTTTCTACAGCTCTTCACCTAGTGACCAAAAGCTCTGCAATGCTCTGATGTTGTGGTTCATGACCTCGGGCAGGGTACTGTTCTTTATCTCTCTGCTCTTGTGATTCATAAACTTTCGTCAAAACTTCTACTTCCTCTATCGCCTTCTCTATTGAAATTCCTGCCTCTTAACCTGCTTCTTCCTTGTTCTCTCTGTCATAGTCATCAAATGGTTTATCATCTCTCCTATTATCTCATAGTCGTCCTATTTATCTCATATAGTATGAAATTCATTGTCACATTTGGAGTTAATCTTACGTTAAATAGCATTATAGGGAGGGCTTTTAATTCCAAGTTAGCTTTGGTGTTCTCTGCACTTTACTATGGTTACTTCTTTAAGTTCCAATAAGGTATAATATCAATCAGTTGGTTCAAATGTTTAACAGGGATGCCAGCTGAGGTCAGAAAACCTCTTCTTCTCCAGCGACACGTCTACATGTACAACTTACACTTCATAGACTGTAACAGTCAAGTCACAGTTTTGTCTTTTGATAGCTACATGCTTCTGCATAGGGAGGGATTCTTTGGCTGCTGTGTCTCTGGAGGAGTCAAGGTCGTAGCTGGCATTTGATGCATCATTTTATCATTTGTGCAGAGAACAGAGACTGTACAGAGAATTTAACTTGCTAAAAATTTGCAGTCTGCATTAAACCTTTCTGCCTTTTTAACTGCCTTTTCTACCTTTCATTTCTGCATTATTATCAGTATTATTAAAGTTGTCTTTACTTGTAGCTTTTTTGTTTATGGAGACATGTAGTTTATTTAATTGGCTTGTTCTTAGGCTGCCGTCAAACCCAAATTTGATTACCCATAATTCGAGAAATTGTAACTTTTCTGGCTTTTTCTGAAAGATTCTCCAATCTTGACATTTTAGTTCTTCTAATTTAGCCTTACTGGCTTCCGTCCCCATTTTTATGTGTTTTGGTCCAGCTTAGGTGACACCTAGGGTGTCCTATTAAGATGGGTTCTTTCAATGGGGTAGTGATAAAAATTCCTTATGTGGTAATTCTCACTTCTACTCTTGCGAGTGGAGAATTCTTGCCTTTGCTTCCACAATAAGGTCACTACTTACAATCCCACTGTTTTGGTATGAATAGGATATATCTAGTGATATATCTCTATTCCAATCACTCTCACACTTTCACAATCACACTTTTAACACGTGTTTTGTTCTGCAGAATTTTCTCAATCAGGCCTTTGTCCACGGCACAACACCGGACCCGCGCGTCTTCCTCGGAATTTAAACTCATCTAAGCTGTGTCCGAATTGGGCCAACGTGTTTAGTATGTAGGAGTAGGATCTAGCAGTAGCACGTAGCAGTAGCATGTAGTATGCGAGCGGGCAATTCGGACACAGCACTAGTAGTAGGACTCCGGCATCCTTCCTCAGAATTTAAACTACATCTAGTAGTAGGACTCCGGCATCCTTCCTTGGAATTTAAACTATTTCTAGTAGGACTCCGGCATCCTTTTTGGTCTTTTATAAATTCTCTACGCGAAGCGAATCTCAATCAGTCCACGTTTCTTTTTATAAAAGACCAACTCACCACTTGTCTTTCCCATTGGCTTCAGATTTCCGTCAACCGGCGGATCGAGTCCAGTTCCTCAAAGAGAGGCTGCCGTGGCCACGGTCTTATCTGTCGTCCACCTCACCTGCTGGAATCGTCAGGTCTATTGGAATCCGGCTCTAAGGACCAAAGAAATGTTAGGTCTAAAACCTGCCCAAATACCTAAAAACATATAAAGAAGAGAAAGACAATGGTATATACTCGAGGAGAATGGACAGAGATCTTTTTTTAGCTATCTCAATACCACTCTAAGGGTGCTTTTTCTGTCCGGCCTCTTTTATTTAGGGTTGTCCCTGGTTACACAATGTTCCTAAAGGGTGGGGAAAATATGTGCAGCAATGTAAGCACTCTCATAAAACATAATAATGAACAACTGTGAATATGTGAAGGTCAAGGCGACATTTGTTGCATCTAACGAGCTCCTTCTGATAAGGGTGTATCCTCCTCTTATTTCCTTCCCACGATTCATCAGCGGAGGATACATCACCCCCACACCCACACCTGCTGATAGGAAAAACACGGTCACAGAAAACTGAAAGAAACATTGTTGTGCTGTGTAGTAAATCTATTGGAGAGAGAAGTTAGGAAACACTCTTATATGATAAAAACACTCTTATATAATGTATAAAAAGAGGTCAAAGCAGTTTATACTTGTAGTATAAACTCTTACATAAGAATATGAGGAATAATGATAACATCTATATACATTTATGCACATTATTCTAACACTTCAGCAAAAATTAAAAGAAACACTTCCACACTTTTGTCTCCCTTATTTTCCTTTTAGTCTAAGGAAAAATTGTAACATTTCAACCAACAATTTTATATTCTGCTACCTATAATAAAGTATGAAAGAAATAGACAAACTCCTACACACAAAACACACGTTTACAGTAAGATCTTTCAAATACAGTTAAAAGAATTAATCCCTATTTTACAATTGAAATGAACTCCTGATTTCTTTCTGAAATATTTTCAAAGCTATCTTTGGAAAATAAATAAGCTTATCATACTAATATTTCCTTAAAAAAACACAAACTTTATTAGCTTCTTTCAAAGGGGCTTTGTTGAGTTTCTTGCGGTGGGAATTGCTGAATAGTTTCTTGAACTTATTTGCCTTTTCCCTATGATCTTTTTGTAAATCATTTTGGGAATATGTTGAACACTTAAGGTGGGGAACTCACTTAAAAATCTCTTAACAGAATGCAACTCTACAAACACTGGGTCATGTGTGAACAACAGATGTTAGTAAAGTCTGAAAATTTAACAAGTAGGATCTATCTCTCTCAGAGATGCATGCTGTAAGCAGTTATCAGAGATTGAAAGGGATTATACCAAATCAGATCACTGTATCTCAGCCTAGCCATAAAAAGATGGGTCATTATGAGCTTAACCCCATGTAATGTCACTTGTTTTATGAAATGTATTAGATTATATAAGCCAATATTCATGCTGCTGTTTACCTTCTCTTTCTAATCTGATTATCTGATTTCTCTTTGGATCTTTTACTAAAACTGTGAGCTATTGCTACTTACAACCTCTGCTTTACTGATATGAAGTGTTTGTCCCTTCTGCCGTTCTTTCTTTATATAAAAACATTGTTATTTTTTTACATTATGCTTAAGTATTCACAAGAAACTGAGTCTACAGTAGATGAAACATGTTAAAAGCCCACAACCTCAACACATTGTCTAATACAGGAACACAACAGAATTTTTAAATTAGTCTTAGAAAAAGTTTATTAAAAAAATCTAATCAAGATTTCTAAGAATGCACTAGTATTTACATTTCTAGGGGTGTATATGAGATTGGGGGTGGGATTTTCTATTATATGCAAATGTACATCCACCTCATACAGTACTTGATGGTGGTTAATAGGCTTACATTGAAGAGGGTTTTTAATAGGAGATTGCAGGTCTAAGGGTTGGAGCTTAAAAACCAAGCAGACACATAGTCACAGGATGGACAGCTGGTTGTATTGTAAAGCTCAGGGGATATGTTGATGGACAGGTTTTATGGACAGTAACTTTTTAAACTGCACTGGTCAGTTGTTTTTTTCTTTTATCTTTTGCCAGCATTGCACGAATTATGGTATGTGTAAAAATGTAATTGCTCTTACAAATTCAATTTGATAATACCGGTTCTCAATTATTTCATAGTTCATTCAGGCATAGCCACAGCAAATACTGTTTTTACCATTTGTGTTTGTAAATATATTACATTAAAACAGATACTTTAAAAAGTGCATCCCCATCTGTTGAGCTACAGTGAATAGAGCTGGTGTTTAATTACCAGGAGGATTAGTCATTCAAAGCAAAACTGATTATGCTTTTGTCTTTCCCACTGGATCAAGCTAACACACACTATGTTTTCCCCTTGGGCGCGAAGTGTTCCATGTTTACAAGAAACCCTGTAACCCATTGAGCATAAAACCCTCCTCTAAGCTCAATTTATCTTGACCGATGGAGATGAAATCATCTTTGAGCAGCAGTTGTGGTCTTACCAGAAACTTATTTCTCCTGGGGTAAACCCACACTGGCTTGTAGTCTTGTACTAGAACAGAGACACAGTTAAGTACAGAATAACTGAGAGAAAATCCAGAATAACACAGATGTACACGTTTCATTGATAGTTGTTATTGGACAAGGCATTTAAAGACAGTGAACATAACTGTCAAGTCTAACAACTTGAGACTGTTGAGAGAAAAAATGATCTTGTCATTAATTATCAAACTTGTCGGTAAGCTAGTCTGTACTTTTGGCATTAAAAAGCCTGTCAGATTAATTTTTGCTATTATCTTGTACACATAATTAAACAAAAAATTCACATTTATATGTCAAACATATGTCAAGTTAAAATGTTGTAAAGGCCTGTGTGGAAAGGTGGCCTTTTTGCAGGTCATTCTGGATAGAAGGTAGGTCAATATGACTCAAGTTTTGAATGTTATTTGCAAATGTGACAGAGTTACAAGACGTGGTTGTACCAACACTTCATGTACTCTAGCCTTTTACAATATTTTTTCTGAAATCATCCCGTGCACCACAGCAGAAACGTTGAAAGCACAGGTAGCCTACAAGATTCAGTTTCAGAGACAATGACAAAAATACCAGAAAGACAGTAAATGCCTGTTATGTGATCATTATTCATTATGACTCTAAATTTACAGATTAAGTACAAGTATAATATAGATTTTGATAGTTTAGCGATATCTTGGTGTACAGATGGAGCAGACATGGCAAGATTATCCAGCAGTGAGAGTGGTCGCTGACCCTTCACTGTGCGTTGCGTCCCTACCGTAGCGTGGGGTTTCCTAAACCTGAGAGCAGGGTCACCGCGCCCATCTCTGCTGCTTAATGGCCAGAGGAAGACGCGATTGAGGTCCTATCTTGAGGGAAGAAAATATTAGGACGACCGTGGGGAAAACAAGAGGGAAATTTCGTCTTGATTTGGAAATTGCCGTTGAATGGAGGAACACTGGAACTCTGACACATCTATTTGACTGAACAGCGCCTCATCTCTGCGCCTCTGCACCGGTGTGTCTCCTCCTCGGCGGGTTACAAACTGAGTTTGGGGAGTGCCTCCCCTCTAGCTTAACAAGCTAAATCTGAACGCCTGTGGGGAAACGGAAGACAAGGTTTTGCCGTTCTCAGTCAATGTGATATAATATTGGATACCCTCGACTAAAAGCCGGTAAGTATGTATGCTGTTGTTTCACATTGCGCCTTAGGAGATGCATTAAGTGTCTATCCTATTAGCTGCCCCGTGAAACGGGAAAATGGGCGAAAGGGGTTGAACTGGGTTGTGTGCCTTCTAAGCAAGAGTTAGCTAGCTACTATTAGCTGTTTGCTAGCAAGTCTATCTTGTCAATACAGTGGTTGGGTGGGGGGCGTCATAGTAAGAGACACTATACGGTCTATGTTGACCCAGGGTTTAGATTACTCGTAGATTCTGGACGGGTTTCTATATGATAACGTATGCTTTATATGAAGCCTTTAACCAATGTTCTCAACTCAGGTCAGGTTGGCTGGGGATAGCTCAGTTAGTTCGCCGTCAGAACCCGTTTACACGTCTGGGTGCCCCCATTTGCCCCTAAAATAAGCAGCGTTTGTTTATCATGGCTAGCTGACACATAGCTTATTAGTTAATTTATCCGACCTCTATTTACACTCAAGGGTGAATTAATATGCCCCATTGATACTTCTGCAAAAAGCTAGCTGACGTTTTTACCGATGAGTGAGCCAATATGTTGTTTTCTGTTTTTAATTAATAGTTGAACATTGCGGGTTGTTGAATAACCCGGGTTAGAAAAACCATATTGTACAATTGCAACCTCTTCCGTAACCCCAAACAAAAGAATTAATTTCATATTTCTCTCTAAATCAAGCGAGATATTCGTAGCATCATATAAATGGAAAAGGAGTCTAAAAATGGCTACTTGACCAACACGATCACGCCAGCCTCCGCTATTCTAATGCCAGTTAACAAGTTAACTTTGACCTGTATTGGCCACAGGCCACAACTGAAACGACTGATCTGGCTGTAAACATCTGAAATGCAGCACGAATTACTTGTCAGTTTCGCATGTAAACATGAACGGTGCTGTTGTCTAGTGCGGCTCTATGTAAAACTCATCCACTAGGCAAAATATGTTGACATTGCAACAAAGTTTTGTATAACCAAATCCATTAACTGTGGACACACGTATCCGACTACTTGCAATGTCGAGAAAGGTCTCTTTGCGTCAAAATGTTTTATGTAGTAATTTGAAAGCAGCGTCATGTAGTATTGCTGTGCTCTCAGCCCCCCCGTAAAGTCTCCAGGGCTAAAGCATTAACTCGCGCACCTTAAGTGCTAAAATGGAAACTGCCTTAAACGCGGTTCATATCTACAATCCATAAAATAAATAATAGGGACTTTTGCATATGTATCCACGGGGCTTTACAGCCGCAGAACAAGGTAAAAGTAAAAAGAGAAGGTCTGTTGCAGGGCTGTTGCAGGACTGTTAGCCTCTTCAGTAAGTATGGCCTCTCTTCTTCATAGTATTGAGAGCATTAGTTATGTACACAGAACTAAACAGAACAAGGATGGAATGAAAATCTGCACATCATCATAAGATAAAAGTATAAGTTATCCTGTAATTTCAGCGTAGAAGCCAATCAGTGGTTTAGAAATGACCCAGACCACAGGACTCCTAGCTAAACTTATTTTGCTCTGAAGACAGATAAATGCCTGCCATATTTATGAAGATAAGAAGAGCGTTGTGATGTTTCTGGATAGTACATTTCTGAAATCCCCTATTTCTGGCGGTGTTCCCCAAAAGCTGGTATTTCTGAAGTGAAGCTTCTGTTTGTACGGGTTGACAAAGATGAATTCATTTTGCCAGTGTGCCCCCTCCCTCCTCCTTCTCCTCCTCGAATGAATGGGTTCCTGTATTCAAGGCCCAAGCAGCTGCAATGAACAAGATGGCGTTCAAAGTCTTTTTAATCATAGCTTCTTCTGGGACTAAGAGAGACAGCTGCTGAGCAGCCAATGGGTCAGAGCTTGGCATGATATATTCCTTTGATTCCATCATTGTTGATATATACAGAATGTTTGTTTAAAAAAATGCTGTAATGCTGAAGGAATTCCTGATCAGATGAATCCAGAATATGCACCCTGGATACGAGATAACACGAAGGGGGAGATATACCATTGTAGCTAGCTTAGTTGTGGACATGAGCACTAGAGAATATCTGAAATGGTATTAATGTTTTTATTTTTTTATTTTTTATTTTTATAAGATAACATTCTATGTAAATTGTTTGTTAACTTACAGACTTTTTAAAAATCAGTTGTATGAAGGAGAAATTAGATATTCTCTCAAAGCACATCATCTTGAAATAATATCTTAAAGATATTATTCCACCAGGCTTCATATGAATTAGTACTTTTTATTATCGTTGACCAGGTAACTGAATTATTTGGCTGGTTTAAATTGGGCTAATTTGAAACATCACAGGGATTTCTTGCTTTGTTTGGTCGAGATTTGCTCATCAAGTACTTGCCTACAACTCCCAGTAATGATAATAATCATTCAAATTCAAGAAAAACTTGTAACAAAATATTTGTAAGCGAATATCGTCTGCAGTGCTTATTATGATGATTATTACTTCATGGAATTAATCCACAGCACTCGGTGATCGACTTGTCAGGGCTTCCCCACAAAGCGGCTGCTGGAGGAGAGTGGGTAGGTTGTGTTTGGTCCCTTTACTAAATAAACCAGGCAAACCTAAAAGATGTTTGGTGGCTAGTGCTATGGCTGGGACCCTATCTGTACTGTTGATGAAGTTAGGTGCTGTTCTGAGCATTATTTGTGGCTATAGAGTGGCTTTTTGGTTAAGGTGTGCACGTGGAGATGTACACCACTGTCTATTGCTATTGTGCAGTTGTTACTAAAGTTGGTATAACTAGAGAAGCGAGCAGTCAGCAACATTCATCTCTTAAAGGGGTGTTCAACTCTGTGTCACGATATGTTTGACCCTAACTTAATTTTACGCTGGAACATCCTTATAACTGCATGGTCTCATCCTCAAATAAATTTGAACCTAAAATAAGACTTCACATTCCAAAATCAATATTTACAAAAATGAAAGGTAGTCTTATAATAGAATAGAAATAATAGAAATCAACTCTTAAACTGATTCAAAAAAGACAACAGATATAGAGCATAACATTTCATAACTCCTTTCTTTTGTTTCACTGGTTCTTTAATTCTTAGTTCAAAACTAAACAGCTCAAAAATCTCCTCTCTCTCCACTCTTCTCTCTTTTCCTCTCCACTCCACTGTTATATTTAACATTGCATGTTTTTGTCATTGTTTTTGTTAATTATTAATTATCTCATGAGTCACAAAGATGAATTTGGCAAAGCTCCACCGCTTCTTTTAAATCTTACCGCTCTGTGCTAAAACCTGAGACCAGAGTCTGGCTTCTTCCTGGCTTAATTGCATACTAACAGTGATTGGATGTTTACGAAGGACTGAGGGAGAGGTGCGTGTGTGAGTGAGCCTGAGAAGATACACATGCAGAGGAGTGGACGGACAGAGAAAAGAGAGGGAGTGGATTCTGTATCTTGTCCTTTGGCAGATCTTTGTCACTTTTTTATCCTTCACAATCTAAGATCCTCAGATCGCACTTCCCTAGTGTGAGACATGGAGCCCCAGTGCAAGCCCCCCTGCAGTTGCCCCAGCAGAGCCTCCCACTGAGAGAGTCATCCCGTTCACTTTGGTGAAAATGGACCGAACGACAAAAGAGAAGCATAAGTAGCATTTTATCAGAAGCATCTCTTACTGAATGCACTTTATTTTATATCTTTATTTGTTATATACACTCACCGGCCACTTTATTAGGTACACCATGCTAGTAACGGGTTGGACCCCCTTTTGCCTTCAGAACTGCCTCAATTCTTCGTGGCATAGATTCAACAAGGTGCTGGAAGCATTCCTCAGAGAGCTTGGTCCATATTGACATGATGGCATCACACAGTTGCCGCAGATTTGTGGGCTGCACATCCATGATGCGAAACTCCCGTTCCACCACATCCCAAAGATGCTCTATTGGATTGAGATCTGGTGACTGTGGAGGCCATTTGAGTACAGTGAACTCATTGTCATGTTCAAGAAACCAGTCTGAGATGATTCCAGCTTTATGACATGGTGCATTATCCTGCTGAAAGTAGCCATCAGAAGTTGGGCACATTGTGGTCATAAAGGGATGGACATGGTCAGCAACAATACTCAGGTAGGCTGTGGCGTTGCAACGATGCTCAATTGATACCAAGGGGCCCAAAGAGTGCCAAGAAAATATTCCCCACACCATGACACCACCACCACCAGCCTGAACCGTTGATACAAGGCAGGATGGATCCATGCTTTCATGTTGTTGATGCCAAATTCTGACCCTACCATCCGAATGTCGCAGCAGAAATCGAGACTCATCAGACCAGGCAACGTTTTTCCAATCTTCTATTGTCCAATTTCGATGAGCTTGTGCAAATTGTAGCCTCAGTTTCCTGTTCTTAGCTGAAAGGAGTGGCACCCGGTGTGGTCTTCTGCTGCTGTAGCCCATCTGCCTCAAAGTTCGACGTACTGTGCGTTCAGAGATGCTCTTCTGCCTACCTTGGTTGTAACGGGTGGTTATTTGAGTCACTGTTGCCTTTCTATCAGCTCGAACCAGCTGAAACTAGGGTTTCTCTGTAAACCCTAGAGATGGTTGTGCGTGAAAATCCCAGTAGATCAGCAGTTTCTGAAATACTCAGACCAGCCCTTCTGGCACCAACAACCATGCCACGTTCAAAGTCACTCAAATCACCTTTCTTCCCCATACTGATGCTCGGTTTGAACTGCAGGAGATTGTCTTGACCATGTCTACATGCCTAAATGCACTAAGTTGCCGCCATGTGATTGGCTGATTAGAAATTAAGTGTTAACGAGCAGTTGGACAGGTGTACCTAATAAAGTGGCCGGTGGGTGTATATTCACATAATATTGATGTTGCTGTTTAATTTGCAATAAAGTATCTTAACTACACATTTAGCTTTCTATTTTTCACCTGTTTGGAATTGAAATAACGAGTCATTAGGGATCGGAATCGATAAGCAGAGTCAGAATCAGATTTATATAAATCCTAATGATACCCATCCCTACTGTAGATGTTCTTTTTACCTTGTATTTCAGTCCATTTTAATACCATTGAGCTAAAAAATGACAGAGATTGTATTGCTTCAAATAGGGGATGACTCATTGTTTTTCAAAGACCATTGCCAACGATTAAAGAGCAGGTTGGTTAACAGGTGTTAGTGATATATATACACCATTAAGCCGCGTTCAGACCAAACGTGACCTGAAGCGACCTAGTCGCGTTGGTCGTTGTATTCCTGTCGCGTCGCGCCCTGGTGTGTTCACACCGGGTCCAAAGCTGCGGTCACGGAGGTCGCAGGACGCGGCTGGTCGCCGCTGACCCGCTTCTCCCACCTTCCTTCTCCATCCTTTTCTCCCTCATATATACATCCTGCAGCCCCTTCCAGCGCTTGCGGCACACATCCACTGCAAAGACACGCACACACACGTTAAAACATGTAGCCTATCAAGCTTGGGAAGTTTGCTATGTTTTCAGAAAATAGTCTGCTCACTGAAATAAATTAACAAACAAACTTCCCAGAAAGCCCGACATCATGGGCCACCTTTGCCCATGCCTCCTCCTTGGAGTTGCGGTCCCGGTAGAACGCGCACCCCAAGTCGTACAGGACTGGGTGATAACTCATGGCAGTGATAAGCTGCTCCTCCATTGTGATTCTTCTTCTCCTCCTCCTTGCTTTGCCGGTTTGTTGACGACAGTAGAGCCCTGATTGGCTGTCGTGGCACAGAGTCGCTCCCAAAGTTCAAACATTTGAACGCGACCTCGGGCGACGCGACGTCAGCGACCACGCGCGACTTGGTCGCCGAGGTCGCTGACAACCGCTGGTCACCAAGTCGCGTCGCGGCTGTCCATAGACTTTGCATTGGGAGTCGTTGCTCATGGCGCCAAGGTCGCGTTTGGTCTGAACACGGCTTTATGCATTCCCTAGTAACCTATATGTCAGTGCCTTTGTTGTGTGCCACCCCAGTCAAAATTGGCCAAAAACCAAAAACACTGAAAGAAATCATTGTGCCAGTTATTCGACAATTATATGACTGTGTACTAACCTCACTAAAATCGAGCATTGCATTTGTATAAATTAATATGAATTAATATGAATGTTCTGCATGTTCTGTGGTATTTACACCGTTAGATGGTGCCCGCGAGTCAGGGAAAAAAACAGCTCAAAAATTGGAAAAGAAAGAGCGGTAGAGACATGGCTAAGAGGAAGTAGCTTCCCCCAGCATCCGCTTGTGTATTTGGTGACAATATCTGCCACAGACGGAGTGGGCGTGCCCAGAGGGATTTTTCCTGCTCTGTGTTGGTTCCTCTCACATTTAGAATGGCCATTGGGATGTTTGGATTTTTTAGATTATAAATTATACCTTAAGTTAAGAAACTCTTTGCAGATGCACCCCCTCTTGAAAACATGTTGGCTCTTATCCAGACAAGCATGTGCTGGTCGTGGGTTTTGCTTGCATCATCACAATGTCTGTTTTGGCTGTGTTGTTTTGGTGAGAAAAGTTCTGGGCTCTTTTTCAGCCGAAAATTTTCTGTGGCCGAATTTTCGGTGCACCCCGAGCAGATATTTATACTTTCAGTTGAATTATTAATAAGAAACCTTCTAACTAGGCACAATTTTTAAAATGCTAAAATTTACACTAAAATGTGACCCCAAACTTGTCTCCTGAAAATACTTTTATTGATCAACACATTAGATCAATTAGCATAATAACGTGCAACATAGACTTATAGATACCTCTGTAAGACGAGAACAAAACTGAACAACCACCCATCAAAAACTCCACAGCACTCGACACAAGCAACAGTAAATTTTAGTTCAGTTTACGTTAGCACTTACTAGAAAGTCAGCTTGTGAATGCTGATCAAACTACTCAGTTATGTTAGCTTCAGCTTGCCCAAGGCTTAGCTCAATACAACAACTCATCTTTGTGAAGCACAAGATGCCTTGGTGTTATTTTCAACAAACTTAATGAATACACAAAGTTTTTAAAGATGGCTGTATGTCAGCTGATGATATAAGAAGATAAGAACTTTATTGATCCCCAAAGGGTAATTCAATTGTCTGTGGTCTCCTATCATCTACCATTTACAGAGGATTACAGTCTGATTGCTGTAGGTACAAAAGATCTTGTCATAACCCTGCTCTTAAGCCATGACATATGGAAACGGATGCAGTGTAAGGCGGGAAGTAAAGATTTATTTTACCAAAGTGAAGACTTAAACAATAATTTGTAAATATGGAGTGTGTTAGTCAGTGATATCAGTCATGTAAGTGTGGATGTGTGAGTAATGAAGTGTAGGGTGTTGTGGGGTGAAAATAAACCAAAGTCAAACCAAAGCAAAAAGCCTGCAACAGCAGGCCTGTGGCAGGGTCAGAGGAAGAGAGCGAGCCGCACTGGAGAAGGGCCTTTTATGCTCTGTGGCAGCATTAGGCACAGGTGCTTCAATTGTCTGCCACACCCACTTTCTCCCAGGTAGCCCTGCAGGGAAAACATGAAATGGCTCCACCAGGATTAGTCCACCATACCCCAGTTAGGCAGGGCCGTCACAATCTTTTGAATCTTTCAGTCTTGCAGCTAAGTGTAAGAGAACATCCACCACCATTGGCCCTTCGGTCCATCACTGTGTGATGAAGTGGATGATCCATGTTTTTTTCTAAAAGTCTCCACTTTCCTCAGTGTGCATCTCTCTACCACATCCTCCAGTGAGTCCAATTTGATTCGAACCACAGAGCCAGCTTTTTTAATCAGCTTATTCAGTCGCCTTGCATCCTTGTGTTTTATACTGCCTCCCCAGCAGACTGCAGCATAAAACAGAACACTTGACACTAGTGCTGGGCGATAGGACGATAGATATCGTGGGCACGATAGAAAATGTCTATCGTGTCATTTTTATTTTTATCGTTTTGGGCGATAGGCTGTATTTTATCCATAAGGCTTGTGCCATCAGATGATTCATAGTGACAACAACAATAATTGCACATTCAGTAAGTGTATTTGGTGTTGAACGGGAAAGAAAACAATATTTTCTTACAAAGAAAAGGATGCGTTGACATGTAGGCTTGCATTTCTCTTTCGATTTTGCGACATGACGCCGCTTTACGTGCCCTCTTCGTGTCCTCTTCGTGTCCAGCGTCTCCCGCCGTTGTGGGTTACCTGGGTTACACAAGTGAGGAGATCATTGTAAGCAGTGCTTAGTTTGTGCCGGAGCAAGTCGGAGCGCGATCCGGGACCTATTTCAGCCGCTCCGGCACCTGTTTCATCTGCTCCGGGACCTTCCCTGTAGAGGATGACATTTTTCGGGAATTCCCGTGGGTCACGTGATTCCCGCGGATGGGAGTCGTTTTTTAATTAATCCCTTGATCGGGACGGGACGGGAAAAAAAGCAACGGGAGTGGGCAGGAGCGGGAACAACATTAAAAGATTATCATTTTCAGCCGTGTTTAACAACCAGATGAACAGGTGCGTCCATTTTTGTAGTCATCTCTCAGTGAGAGCCAACACTCTTGACCGCGCTAGCAACACAAAAGAACTACAACAGTGGTTTGACTTCCTGTCAGCTGGGAGCGCGGCTGCGCATTTGTACCCTTCAAGTCAGGAGCAAGGACACGTCATTTTGTGACATTCTGTAGTTTTTCAATCATTTCTGGAGTCGTGGCGACTCAAATCACCTTACCTGTCTGCCCCTGATAGGCGAATAAAGCGCTCGGATTCATGCTCGGGTCTTGCTACGTGCTTCAAGAGTAAAGTAAACAATGATGGAGGCAGAGAGCAGCTTTGCAGGAGAAACATCTAGCAGTGTGAACAACCTCTTCAAAAGAGCCCTAAAGACCTACCTTTTTAATAAAGCCTTTGGTTAGTTTTCCTCTATGCTTTATGCTTTTACTACCTTGCCTCTTACTTTGCAACTCTATATATATACTTTTTTTTAATTCTTTTTTTATGCCAATCTGTGACTGTCATTCTATTGCTTTTTTTTATTGTTGCTGCTCTTTTTTTACTGTGTACTGTAGCACTTTGAGATTTTTTGTAAATGTAAAGTGCATTACAAATTAAATTTATTATTATTATTATTATTATTATTATTATAGAGTGCTTTGGCTCACACTATCGGCGTTTTCTGTGAGTGTTGCATAACTTTGGGTGAGCACAGACATGAACGCACTTCGGCCACGTATTTATTTATTCATTTTTCTAGTTTTAAGTGCTGGTCTTGTACTGGCACTGTACTAGTGCAGCTGTATACACTTAAATTTTTCATAGAACTGAAAGCATACCATAGCTATATCGTGATATATATCGTTATCGTGATATAAAATGATCCATATCGTGATATACATTTTTTTCCATATCGCCCAGCACTACTTGACACCACAGAAAGATATTAAGGTAGAAGGTGGACTTTTACAGAATCTATCCTGTGACTTAGAATAAGAAAAGAAATTGAGTTCCATCTGTCTCTGTCATCTTTAATTTTTACCAGGAGTGGGGCATAAATTTTCTCAGCCAAGTAGGGGACTGATTTTGGTGGATGTATGTCTAAATATTTCAACAAATTTAGGTTCCATTCAAAACTAAATTTCTCTGTAAGGTGATTTGACGGTGGCAGGGATATCCTTGTTGTGTTCCTCATTGTAACATAGAAGAGTCTGACAAAACCGTTTATCTTAAACCAGGCTGACGGTTCACTGTAGAGGCTTGGGTGGTCTTCACAAACTTTTTGTCCATACTAGATCTACTGCGGGTGTTATCCAGAAAACGCCAGCTCACTGAGTTAAAAGCTCTCTTTGGTAATACACTGTGTGCACAATTATTAGGCAAGTTGTGTTTTTGAGGATAAATTTTATTTTTGAACAACTGCAGTGCTCTCAGTCAATCCAAAATGTTAATAAACCTCAAACCTTAATATTTAAGGGAGTAAAGGTGAGATTCCTTAGGAGAATATCTATGTGTGCACAATTATTGGGGGCAGCTATTAGTGTGCAGAATTATTATGCAACTAAATTAAAAATGAAAAATTTTCCATCTCACTTGTTTATTTTCACTTGTTAAAGTGAGAATGATAAACAAACAACTCAATTTACAAATAAAAATTGTTGAAATTAAAAAAAAAAATCAGTGACCAATACAGCCAACCTTCTTTTCAATAACAGTCATAAGCCTTTCATTCATGGAGTCTTTCAGTTTCTTGATCTGTTGACGATCAACTTTTTGTGTTGCAGCAACCAAAGCCTACCAGACACTGTTCCAGACACTGTTCAGAGAGGTGTACTGTCTTCCTTAACTGTAAATTTCCCGTTAAGGAGGGCCCACAAGTTCTCAACAGGGTTTAAGTCAGGTGAAGAAGGAGGCCATGTCATTATTCTTTCGTTTTTAAGGCCTTTACTGGTGAGCCACACAGTGGGGTACTTTTTTGCATGCAATGGAGCATTGTCCTGCATAAAAATCATGGTTTTCTTGAAAGATGCAGACTTTTGCCTGCCCACTGCTTGAAGGAAGTGTCTTCTCAAAACTGGCATTGGATTTGGGAGTTGATTTTAAGTCCATCTTTAACCCGAAAAGGTCCAGCTAGCTCATCTTTAATAATACCAGCCCATACCAGTACCCCGCCTCCACCTTGCTGGTGTCTGATTCGAAGTGGAGCTCTGTGCCCATTACTGATCCAGCCACGGGTCCAGCCACGGGTCCGTCAAGAGTCACTCTCAACCCATCAGTCCATAAAACCTTTGAAAAATCTCTCTTCAGATATTTCTTGGCCCAGTCTTGACATTTCGACTTGTGTCTTGTTCAGTGGTGGTCAGATTTCAGCCTTCCTTACTTTGGCCATGTCTCATCTTGTACCTCTGGGCACTCCAGGTAGGTTGCAGTTCTGGAATATGACAGCACCGGAGGATAAGCGGTTCCTGGTAGCTTTACGTTTGAGTCTTCTCAAATCTTTGGCAGTGAATTTGCGTCTTTTTTTTCTTAACACATTTCTTGCGACCCTGTTGACTATTTGCATCAAAATGTTTGCTGGTTCTGTGATCACGCCCAAATATCTAAGCAATTTCAAGAGTGCTGCATCTCTCTGAAAGACTTTTTACAATTTTTGACTTTTCAGAGTCATTGAAATCTCTTTTTTGGCCCATTTTACCTAAGGAAAAGAAGCTGCCTAATAATTATGCACACCTTGATATAAGGTTTTGATCTCCTTAGGCCCCAGCCTCCCTCATTACACTAATACACATTACCTGATATGCTTATATCCAATAAGCATTCAAGTTTATACAGCTTGGAGTTGGAAAATATGCATAAAAATGATGATATGATCAAAATACTCACTTGCCTAATAATTGTGCACACAGTGTATAATGATATTGCTGTGTTTTGTTATGTCTGTGACGTCAACATATTAATTTTATTAATTCTATTTAATTTTTTTGAGCGGTCCGCTCTTTGTGACTGTAAACAAAGCTATTCCTGCATCCTGGATGCTGCACCTTAGTGTTGATTGGTTGTGAGGTAGACGCTGCTCCCTTGTGTTGTGAGGCAAGCGCCACATCCTCCAATAACGTGCATGAGCCCGAACAAAGTTAGTGTGCTACAATATAAGACAGAAGAAACCAACCAGAAAGTACAAAAACACAAGCAATAAATGAAAACACAACAAAGTAAATACTAGGGCTGCAACTAACGATTATTTTGATAATCGATTAATCTGCCGACTATTTTAATAACTAATCGATTAATCAGATAAACAGGCTAAATTCATCAATGCAGCTGTTAATAGCAATAGCATAGGGCTTTAGTTTATCATATGAGTTTATCTGCCATGAGGTGTTGAGGTCTCTGCATGTGTAGGTTACTGACTTACTGTAATCATCGGGTCTATCTCGTCCTTATAAAAACCTGCTCTATTTCGGCGAGTGTCTGTCTTCTTCTGTAGTCAAACCGCAAGATATCAAAATCTACCCGGATACAGCAATGCTGCTTTTTGATTGGCTGTTCAGTAGATATACTTTATTTGATTGGCTTGCGCGTGGCACGCAGCTTCTGAACTCTCAGAGAAACTCAGTTGATTTCCCCCTGTTCCATAGTTAAAGAAGTGCAACTTGGTGGACATCACCATGTTCATTTAAATGCGTGAGAAATACAATGTGTGGTGTGTGAGCGTGTGAACGAGTGGGAAAGCGTGTGTCATACGCTGAATGCGTGAGACTTGAGAGCCCTGTGCTCACGCATCATCGATGTACTCCCGTGCCATGCAAAACGGGCTTTGCAAATGTTGCACTGAACGCCTTCCTTTTCAGTCTTGGTAAAGTTTTCCCACACCATGGGTTGTGTCCATGTTTTTCTCAGCCGCTGCCTCGGCCATGGCTGTTTCTTTTCTGTGCGTCCTGCTGATGTTTACACGCCGGTGTCCATGGACATATATAAAGACCCGACGAATCGATTACAGAATTAGTTGGCAACGAATTTTTTCGTCACGACGAATCGACTTAATTGATTCGTTGTTGCAGCCTTAGTAAATACTGGAGACTCTGGCGGAATAATGGGCGCTTAAAATGGAGGTAGACCGGACAAGAGCTAAGAAGCTGGATCAACATCAGCATAAAAAATGGGGGATGCTTAGGGATCTTACAGACCCTGTAACCCTTCCGAAGGACAAGTAAACTGCTTTAACAAAGTAAGCCAGGTGTCTGTAATAGAAGTGTTTCTTGTCAAACGGGAACTGCTGCGTGTTGTAGCTTTGCTAAACTGTTTACCTTGGGTCCTGGAGTATGTCACTTTATCCTAGTTGTAGAAGTCCTGCAAATGTTGTGTTTGCTGGTAGTCGGTTGGCATCTACAGTAGCACCAGTGCTTTTTACTTTAACGTTGAATGGGCCCCATTTGTAATTATCAGAAGTATTTATCTGCATTATATCTGAATTTAATTGAAACGATACGAGCAAGCAGGAGCGTCTGTTTGTGGGCAGGGCTTGCTGGAGCAGAGAGAGAGGGAAGAAGAGGAGCTGAGGGGAAAACTGGTTGGGAGGGATAGTGTTTACATTCAAGATTTCTCCCAAATACTGGCACTTCCTCAGATCCTGCCTACGCCAACTTTAATGGCTTTAAAATAACCATACTGTCACATTTGTTCATTGTCAATAAAAAACATGGATAGAACAGATTCAATCAAAGCTTTAACAAATGTAACTGTTTTAGGGGCTCATTTCAAAAGAGTTCCAATAACAGTAGCTGCATGTTATTCAGTATATAAACAAAATATTAATGATACAAACTTAAGACAATTCCCCAATCTACCATTTCCGACTTAATTGGTTAGATCTGGACAGGGGGGTATAACTTGCACTTTAGGCTATTTTAGGCTGGTTTCCACTTGAAATTACGTAGCCAAAGTAAATCAGTAGGGCTTAGAACATGTATTTGTCAAACTCAAGGCCTGTGGGCCAGGTCCCGCCGGTGGTGTAATTATCTTTGGTCCGCATGATAATATCTGATCACTATTAGAGCTGGCCCACACGCGCTGCTAATACACTACAAATCCCACAATGCATCGCTAGCATGTTCACGCATTATTCGAGAGCCCGTGAGCGCGAGTCGTCATCATATAACAGTGCAGTGCATCAGTGCTCTCTGTTGCTCTGCCCCTCTGCTGAGTTCCAAGCAAAGCCACTGACAGGATCCATGCATGCACTGTCTGCCGGTGAGAGAAAGGAAAGGGATGACTGATGAAACATGAAACAAAACACCAAGACAAGTAACATCTGGACATAAAAGGGAGCAAAAGGCTGCTACAGGACATTTTTATTTTTCTTGCTAGGAAAGAATTTTTCGGATGTTAGCCTGTAGAAAATGTTGCCAGTTAGAAATTAATCCAAAAAAGCTGCAGAAGGACTTCTAGAAAATAAATGCAACAGTTTTTTCTTAAATTTATCTTTTAATGTTGTTTTTAGGCACAAACTGTCTTATAAGCTTTGTCAGTTCCAGGTTCAAGTATCGACTACTGTGCATCACAGAATGGCAAACGAAGCTTTAATGCATGCTTCATTTTTGCACTTTATTTCTTGCTGCTACAGACTCTTCCTTTTTCTTTGAAATTTTTTTTGCCACTTGTTGACATTGTGGAAAATTGTTTTCAGTGGAAATTACTATGGAAAACTTCAGATAAAAAGTGAATTAACCTGATTTTTAAAATTAATTTTATGGTTAATGTTGTTAAATGGTTTAGAAGCTTTGTTAATTTCAGCTTCAATTCATGCAACAAGGTAATTTGCAAGTCCTCAATAAACATTGAACCAGTCTGGTCCTCAACTATGACCATTTTTAAAATTTTGGCCCACTGTGCATTAGGACTGGGCGATTATATGATTGTGATCGATGATCGTGATAAATTTCAGTTCGATCACGGTGATCAGCTGTGAGCATATTTACTCAATCAAACAGGGCAGAAACGTGCGTCACAACAGCCAATCAGAGTCGGGCTTTTCCTGCTCACTTCTGTAAGTTACCGGAGAAGTAAACAGGAGAAATAAACAGAATGACCGAACATGGAGCTAAACGCAGAGCTGAGGGCAGCAAAATAGATGTCAGCTGTGACTTTGAGTCATCCTCAGAAGATGTTATAGTTGAGAAGTTATTCAACGTCTCTCCAAAGTGACGTCGAGCAATTAAGCAGATGCACAGCCTGTCACTGCTGACGGCATGAGTAGCATTAGTAGTTTAGCCACAAGTAGCGGTGCAGCCACGCACCAAAACAGCGATCAATCATATCCATACCTGCCAACACTCCCGTTTATCCCGGGACTCTCCCCTATTTCAGACGTATCTCCCGCCCACTCCCCCCGTATCGTCATTTCTCCCGGGAATTTCTCGTAGCACGGTCAGCATTTTTTCATGAAACGGATCACTATATTTGTCTGAAGTTTCCAGACAACCGGAGATAGTCTTTTGTTTCTGCTGAGCCTTACAGACAGTGGATTGACACTTTTACTTTACAGTTTGGGATGATTCAGGTCGGTTTCCGCTGTAAACTATATCAAAGCAGTGTTTATTGGAAAATGAACACTTCAATAAAAGGAAACAAACGTAGATATGCGAGAGTGATGCGTTCAGGGCAGCCTCGGATAAAAGAGTGCCGTATTTCATGCACAGATGTTCAGAGAGCCTCATACGGGAGAGCATGTAGAACATGTAGTACTGTTGAGTTAAATTGTTTTTTTAATTTTTCTAAGTGTATCTCATTCAATTTGCTTTGTTATTTACTTTGTATGTAAATAAAATGTTGAACTTATCTCTAGTTTTTTTAGTTTTTAATACAGATACTTTAAAACTGGCACTTAAAAAAAAAAAAATCGTGATATTAATCGAGATCGGACAATATGACAAAATAAATCGTGATCATTTTTTTTGCCAAATTGCCCAGGCCTACTGTGCATTTGAGTTTGACACGGTCATGGTTTTCTTGAAGACTCAGAAATCAGGCAACTGGACCGTGTAGAATTGAGAAGACTTTTCGCCTCTTATCCAAGAAGCATCCTCAGTTCTAAATATTGCTAGTGTGAGGAGCAGATATTTATCTTACTGGAGAAGGGGACAGACGACGACTGGGAGGAGTTGTAAAGAATGGGTCGTAGAAACACATAGACAATGGCTACTTCAGGTAACAGTGGAGGCATGGATGGCAAATGAGCTCCACCTAATGGGGCCAATTTCAAACCTACATTAGCACGATCTATGTGCAGCTCCTCTCAATCAATGAACATGTTCTTCCTCGTTCACATTTTCAAGATCGCGCTGCTTTCATTAGGCTGTATTGGGACAAAGGAAAAAGTGCCTAGAAAGTGAATTTTGTTCCACTACGCTGGTGCAACATAAACTGTGATTCATAAAATAGCTCTATTGATAGTAAGTATTATAAAAAATATCTACTCTTGCCATCCAGTCGATCTTTAGTAATCAATGTTTCGGTGTCGAACTATTTCCTTTCTGTGGCGTAGTGATACTTGCACATGCGCAATCGAAAGGGATAAAGCGATTTTTGTCACGTAGACCAATAGGAGCTGAGTCTCATTGCCATAGTATCAGAATAACACAAACATGGCAACAAGCGCATCTAGCAGCGAGACAAGCAAAGAGGAAGAAAAGAAAAGGAACAAAATAAAAAAGGAAGGAAATGATGCTATATGCATCTATCATCTGTTCAGAGTGAAGACGTTCTCGACTTTACAAGGACACGTTTAGAAACTTACAGAACTAGTATTAGAAAGTGGCTTTTTCTACAGGGTGAGACAAAGGACCTTGCAGAAACTTACAAACATTGCGTTGATATTGACTTTGACAATGTTCCTGATGACGCTGGGTTTCACATGACATGCTACCAGCGATTTATTTGCAAAAGGCGTTTGAGAAACAAGAACGTGATGCAGCCGCGAATCAGTCAAACCCTTCAGCCAGCATCGCCGATGCATCCATGTCCACGGCATCTGAAACTTAGCTTGAGGTCATAGGCTGTATTGGGACAAAGGAAAAAGTGCCTAGAAAGTGAATTTTGTTCAGCTACGCTGGTGCTACTTGTTCAATGCATTTTTGCATAGACAATACCGTTCTGGACTTTGGGTTAAAATATCTACTCAGACAATCCGTCCGACTTTTGTCACCAGCCAGAAATGTACATGTATGTGAGTAACCCAAAAAACAATTATATGGTGCTGCTGTTTTTGCTTGTAGAAACTGGTATGTTGATTCTGGCAAGACAAAAATCTTTCTCAAATGTCATAAATACATCTACCTAACATCTGAAACAGTTATTGGTGCCTTATACGTATAAGTGAATTCAGATCATGAAATGTAGAAAATTTCTTGAAGAAAACGTCTCAACTCAAGTGATTTGCACCCAGCACAATGAAATATATACAGTAAATTTAGCTAAAAGCTTGTTTCATACATAAAAATGACACAACTTACTGTGTAATAAAAGCAATAAAATATAAACAGCACACCATGGCTTTAAATGGCTGAAAGTCAATCAAATTGCTACCATGCCCCCCATAATTGGAATAATGTAATGTAATGTAATGTAATGTAACAAGACAAAAATAAATGCACAAAAGGTCTGAATTAATTCAAAATATGGTATAAAACATTTATTCAAGTATCGCAGTGTCAAAACATCTGACATTTATCAATCCCTCCAGAATATGAATATAAAGATCAAAACACAAACGCAGACAAATGTAGAACAATAAAAATAATAAAAATCTCAAATCCTTTAACCGTTTTAAGTCTGTAATATTAACAGTCCGCCTGGGCATTATTCTCTTTTTTTTTAGCTGTAAATGTGTCAAAAAGTGTCTTTTGTGTGAAATCTTTTGCCCCTTTTTTCAAGATAGGTTAAACTTTCAAAATCTCTCAAGTATTTTACATTTTTAACATGTTATATATAGTTAAACTGTGTGAAATAACAACAAAAATAAAAAACGGAACTGATTTTTTTAGAAAGTTTTGTATTTGTGAACACTTAAGATGTACAGGTCCAAATATTTTGAGATGACAAAAACATTATTTGAACTATAATACAACAACTCAAGTAGTTTTGTTTTCCTGGAACCTTCTTTTCACCTGTTACTGCTTGAAAAAGTCTACTAAGAACCAGGCGTTTTTTAGGAATGAAACTCCCTGTAGCAATTCCTATCTAATTGAAGGCAGAGTCCAACTCTACACTCTTCACACTTCCAGGGAGTGCATTGTTTTCTCCCATGGCTGGCTCGCTGCCTTTTCTCCATTGACTGCCCTCTGCTGGTGGGGACAGGAAAGCAGCCTTGAGTGGGGGTTGTGGGGGGCTTGGGCGGTGGATTGAGTGGCACACCAAGCAGCTCGGCACACAGCTTCTCCTGGAAAGCCTGGCGTGTCATGGGCTTCCTCTTCTGTGTCACACTGATTTCTTTGTGGAGGATATAGCTGTTTGTTGCAGCTGTATCCACAAGGTGTTGAAACACAGTCATGGGCCATCTTCTGGTCTTCCTGTGGACAGAGTTGGTGCCCAACATCTGGTCAGAAGTGTCCACCCCTCCCATGTACTTGTTGGATGAGGGTCAGGGTCTGCCTCTGTCTTCCAGGCCTCCTGCAGTTGTGGTGAATGTCATGCAGGAGCATCACCAGCAGCATCAGGACCACCACTGCTGCTGCTGTGCCGCCTGCGTTGGCCACAGACCAGACTTCGTCCCCGCCTTGTCCTTTTTGATGGCCCCTCATCAGAAGAATCTCTAAAAATGTATTGAGGAGATAATCATAAATAAAAAGTATTTATGTATAAAAAATTATGAATTCAAATAATGATATCATTATATTAGAACTAAATTTGGGAGTATGCATACTATTTACTTACTGTGTTTGGGATGGAGACACCCCCACTGCCTCCTCCTGCATCTCCATCTTCTCTTCCTCCTCCACAAATTGAGCTGGAAGTCTGCTCTTTCTTGCAGATCTCCTCAACATTTCTGCCTCCACTATTACAATCAATACTCAAGGAACTAGCTAAAAACGGTCGTGCTAAGGCAAGAACATGGCACAAAACACGGCAAAACGACACTCAAAACTTATAAAATGAACTCTAACACTATGATAAACAACAATAAATATAATATATACAACAATTAATATAATATATACAAAGAGAAACAGCTAAATTCCCTCTAAAACTCAGCTAAATCTCTGGTAAATCTCCGGTAAATCTCTCAGATCTGCACTCTCTCTGCTCCAATGTCTCCCTCTTGTCATCTCTTTTGATCCGCCAATCAGCACAAGGCTGCTGCCACTACCGAAATGTATCATATATCAGCGCAAAGCTTAGAGTCTCAGCTTTCAGAATCCGTTGGAATTATGTTGATAGCGCAAATGGTTCAAGAGTTACGGTATTTAAGTGCAGCATGTCATTTTCTGTCACCGCCGACAACGCCGGTCTAAGAGGGTTAAACAAAACAAATTGAACATGGTGACCTGGTGTGTATATTATGTATTACTATCATTTTCATCAGAATCATCATTCCATACAGCTCTTTCTTCTGTTTCCTTTGAAGCATTCTCACATGCTTGGCACCTACATTTATCTGTACAAGATAGTCTTGCAGACAAACAAGAACATTTTTTATTTTTTTAAATTTTTTTTTATTCAGACAAATGTTCAGACGCAATAAGTTTATGCAAGGTCCTTTGTCTCACCCAGTAGAGAAAGCCACTTTCTAATACTAGTTCTGTAAGTTTCTCAACGTGTCCTTGTAAAGTCGAGAATGTCTTCATTCTGGACAGATGATAGATGCATAGCATTGTTTCGTTCCTTTTTTATGCACTTCTGAAGGCTGTTTTCTTTTTTCCTTTTCTTTTCTTCCTCTTCGCTCGTCTCGCTGCTAGATGTGCTCGTCGCCATGTTTTTGTTGTTCTGATACTATGGCAACGAGACTCGGCTCCTATTCGTCCACATGACAAAAATCGCATCACCCCTTTGCATATTCGATTGTGCGTGTGCAAGTATCACTACGCCGCAGAAAGGAAATAGTTCGACACCAAAACACTGATTACTAAAAATTGACTGGATGGCATGAGTAGATTTTCTTTTAGTACTTACTATCAATAGAGCTATTTTATGAATCACAGTTAATGATGCACCAGCGTAGTGATAGAACCAACACTATCTCACTAAGCCAATACAGCCTACATTCAAGGAGACATGTACTGACCTGTCCAGCAACCCCCTTAGTGGACGCAGTTAGCTCGGAGTTGAAGCATCAGTTTGTGATTTTATTTGTCCTATAACTCATTAATTAATCAGCTCTGTCATCGACGACGATAGCTTGCTAATGCTAATACTTGGCGATCGTGAGCACCACTGCACATATGTATACTGATAACATACCTGCCAACACTCCCGTTTTTCCCGGTAATCTCCTGTATTTTAGATCTATCTCCCGCCCACCACCCGCATTATCATTTCTCCCGTAAATCTCCCTTTGTTTGATGGTCCACATCCATTCATGAATCAGATCACTATATTTGTCCAAAGTTTTCAGACAACTGAAGATTGTCCTGTGTTTCTGCTGAGCCTCACAGACACTGGATTGATACTTTTACGTTATAATTTGGGATGATTCAGGTTGGTTTAAGCTATAAACTATATTTAAGCAGGGTTTGTTGTAAAACCAACACTTCAGTGAAAGGGAAACTAACGTGAGATATAATATTTCCATCTCGGAGTGATGCGTTCATGGCAGCCTCAGATAAAGGAGTGCTGTATTTCACACACAGATGTTAAGAGAGCCTCGTATGGAGAGCATAAACATATGAGGACTTAAACGCTAATATTGGTGGACTAAATAAGTTCAAGTCATATCGTTTTTTTTTTTTTTTTATTGCCATTTGTTATTGTTAAATCAAAACAAAAAAGTGTGCAGCTTCACTTATACTCATTTGGATGAGCAATCTAATTACAAATACTCTCATAATTAGCTCATATCCACCATACAAGGTAACCCCAAAACTGCCCGGCGTGCAGCAAAAATCTCCTGGATTTTATAACCCAAAAAACTGTTTTGTTTGAATTTAAAGAGATTCTTGACTAAATCGTTGAATTAAATAGTAATAAGTCAAGTTTTTACTTGCTATTTTGGTTACATTCATTGTTTTATTAGTCGGTTAATAAAAAAATAATCGTTAAAGTAATTGATAAAATAGTTGATAGATTAGTCAACTAATCGAAAAAATAATCGTTAGATTAATTGATTGGAAAATTGTCGTTAGGTTCAGCCCTAATTTGAAGAAGTACTTCCTGAGTGATTCTGTGGAAAGCATGAAAATGCGAGTGGAGTCTGCACAGCCTGCCCTTGCTGACGGCACAAGTAGCATTAGCAGTTTAGCCACAACTAGCGGTGCAGCCACCAAAGCAGCAATCAATTGTATCATCGACATATCATGTAATGTTTACATTTTTGCTCATTTTGAGTCTTGCATATCTGCAAGAACACTCAGGACTATGAACTAGTTCACTTTATTATTTAGTATTTATCTATATTTGTTGTACTGTGTACAGAATTTCATGGCTTCAACACAAGCCAAAGTAGTTGGGACAGGGGCATGTTTACCACTGTGTTACATCACCTTTCCTTTCAACAACACTCATTAAACGTTTGGGAACCAAGGAGACTAATTGTTGAAGCTTTGAAGGTGGAATTCTTTCCAAATCTTGCTTGATCAGCTTCAGTTGTTCAACAGTCCAGGGTCTCCGTTGTCATATTTTACGCTTTATAATGCGCCACACATTTTCAATGGGAGACAGGTCTGGACTGCAGGCAGGCCAGTCGAGTACCCGCTAAGGCTGCATGATATTGGAAAAAACTAACATTGCGATTTTTTTTCAACCCTGCGACATAGCGATATTAAAAAATACAGGAATTTTCACCAGATGACCTGAATAGCACTTAACGTTCTGCTGCACTGCTGAAATCTTGAGGACAGTTAACCTGCGCTGATCTTACCTCTTTTTGTGAATGTTAGTAGATTGGCTGCTGTCTGTCTCAAAAATATTTTTAGCTTTTATTGTGCTGGGACGTTATTGTGGAAACAGATGAGCACAGAACACGTGCTTTGGTCGACATCATCCTTCTTGTAACCGAAATAATTCCAGATAACTGACTTTCCTTTTCTTTTTGGCAACAAGTCTTCATCTTCTGTGGTTTTCTCTGTTTGTTGCTCAGTTTGCGATCGTTGTTGTTATTGTTACCGGGGTTGAGCTGAGAAACGCATGTCCTATGAGAATTGCATGCACCTCACAAAATGCGCACTGCTTGTATTAGAGTGGTCCAGGGAAATGTACAATTTAAAACCCATACAGTTCTTATTTGTGAGGCTAAACAGTGATGAGTAATGTTCCGAAAGTAATTCTCAGCGGACATGTGTTTCTCGGCACAACTCCAGTAGTGCCAGCGACTCACTCCATGTGCAGGACATGTGCAGGGGTGGGTTTCCTCCTCTGATTTTGATTGACAGCTGGCAGGGTAGTCTGATTGGCAACTGAGAACTGAGTCTGATTGGCAACTGAGTAAAGAATGAAGGTGAGGTGGTGGATCGCTGCAAAGCACATGCAGAGTCACATGCAGTGTATCTCAGTCAGTTACCCTTGAAATTAACTGAGTTCATTCACCTCCGACATCGCAGGCTCTGCGATGTGACTATTGCGCACACGTACATCGCGATGATGATGCTCAAACGATATACCGTGCAGGCCTAGTACCCGCACTCTTTTATTACAAAGCCAGAATGTGGCTTGGAATTGTCTTGCTGAAATTAGCAGGGGCGTCCATGAAAAAGATGTTGCTTGGATGGCAGCGTATGTTGCTCCAAAACCTGTACCTTTCAGCATTAATGTTGCCTTCACAGATGTGTATTTACCCATGCCTTTGGCCTTAATGTACCCCATACCATCACAGATGCTGGCTTTTGAACTTTGTGAATTAAGGTCCTTTTACACTGGGACCGGTTTTGTTGTGCGATTTTTTTCGAACCTGTATCCTGTCAATACAAGCGTTCACATCAGCAACGTTTTCCCGTCCTGCGATTTTGCGTTATTTATTTTTTCGGATCACGGTCGATTTTTCTAAAGTTTCGCATACTGTGTGTCCACTTCTGACCAATCAGATGGCGTGTTGTTGTGACGTCTGATTCACCGGTATATCCAACATGGCCGACCGGCTGATTGTTTACGTGTCTCAGAACAGAGTGCTTTTTGATAAAAGACACAAATATTACAAAGTTAACAACCTGAAGGACAACTTGTGGAGAGTCATAGCGTCAGATCTCTAATATGACGATGGTTTGTGTGCTTTAACAGTTTGCTAAATGCCTTTGTTTTAATTTTCATCTGTGCTAACGTAAGCTAACGACAGTTACCATAGTTTCATGTGCTAATCTTATCGCCTCTGATTGACTTTAAGTGCTGACCGTTTGGCTTGAGGGTGTGATGACGTTTCCAGCTTTTCTAGCCAATTAGAGGCGAAGGAGGCAAGACTTTTCCTGAGAAAAGTCTTCCCGGGATGCGTCTTTTCCCCCCGGAAAGTGGCAAAATTGCATCTGGCTTGATGTGTAAAGTTAGGTGCGTCAAAATTTGCCTCAGAATATTTCGTAATTTCGCAGTCTATATTCGCGTCGGCCCCGGTGTATAAGGACCTTAACTGTCTGGATGGTTCTTTTCCTCTTTGGCCCAGAAGACACGACGTCCACTATTTCAAAAAACAAATTGAAATGTAGAATCGTCAGACCACAGAACACTTTTCCACTTTGCATCAGTCCATCTTAGATGAGCTTAAACTGTTCAGCTATTTGCTCGAACGCAGTTGTTCACAAAGTGGTGAACCTCTCCCCATTCTTGCTTGTGAATGACTGAGAATTTTTGGGGAAGCTGCTTTTATACCCAGTCATGGCACCCACCTGTTCCCAATTTGCCTGCTCACCTGTGGGATGTTCCAAATAGGTGTTTGATGAGCATTCCTCAAATTTCTCAGTATTTTTGCCACCTTTCCCAACTACTTTGGCACATGTTGCAGCCATGAAATTCTGAGTTAATTATTATTTGCAACAAAAAAAAAAAAAAAAACATTTATGAGTTTGAACATTAAATATCTTGTCTTTGTAGTGTATTCAATTGAATATCAGTTGAAAAGGATTTGCAAATCATTGCATTCTGTTTTTATTTACGTTTATCACAGTTTCCCAACTTCAATGGAATTGGGTTTTGTAAATAAAATGTAGAACTAATCTCTAGTTTCTTTAGTTTTTAATACAGATGCTCTAAAACTGGCAGTTTGATAAAAGTTGTGATAATAATCGAGATCGAACGATATGACAAAACATATTGTGTATTTTCTTTTTGCCAAATCGCCCAGGCCTACTCTAACCCCCGTTGTTGCAAAACCAAAAAAAAAAATCTGTTGTTTCATCTCATCTTTGTGAACCGAGAGGAAGAGAGGAAGAGGCTCATGACACGGCTATGCACCAGGCGAAAGTGGTTAAGAAAACCTTTGGGGAGCGCTGCCCCTTCTCTGCGGTAGAACCAGTGACCCTCACCTCTTAAATAGGTTTACATGATTCACAGATCAAAAACAGCCTTGTGATTCTCAAACTGGTTTCTGAAAATACTCTCACTTTGACCTCCATCATTTTGACTGATGTCTCTTTAAAAAATGGAAAAGAATAATACGTCCTCCTAAAGTCAGATAACAAGATAAAGGAAGTTGGATATTTGTAACATGAGATCACGGAATGGAAACAAAATGTGACGAGGTCCGAGTAGTGCAGAGACAGGAAAAAAAATATATAATTTTTTTCTACAGAGCACTTTTCAGGGTTTTCTGGATCACGTTCTGTCTTATACAAACCGCTGTTTGTTTTTTTCCAAAATTCAGTATCGTCCAAAAACGACCATCTTCCCAGTTCTAGGTGCTTTCTAAAAAAAAAGGCTTGATATCGTTACCATTACTCTCGAGTTTATGAGTTTGTCTGCCAATGATATGAGAGGAGCACAACTCTTCAGCTCTCAAACTAGCATTATTGGCCAGTCAGAAGTTAAATGGGATGGGTCTTGGAAAAATGTGTGTCATCTGAGTCCTATGCAGTATAGATGCCCAAGCAGAGAGATAGTAGTTGAAAACGCTTTTCTAGTCCGAGTTTGATCAGTTGGTCTTCCTGTTGGCATGAAGAGCTGTAGCCTACAGTATATCTACAGTATATAGTACACTGTAGATATCTACAGTATATATTTATATTTTTTATAACTTCATAAAAAAAATAAGTCAATTAATGGGTAATCTGACCCCCCCCCCCCAAACAATCGGTATTGGCCTCAAAAAATCTATATTGGTCGGGCCCCAGTAGGGTTGGGTATCGTTTGATTTTGAACGATTCCGATTCCGATTCCGATTCATTATTTCGATTCCGATTCCTATCGATTCTTTATTTTGATTCTTTTAAAAGGCAGGGTATCAAAAAAAAAAAGAAAAAAAAAGCATGGTTTGAATGAGGGCGCTAACCGGAGCTCTTCTTTTGGATTTTCAATTTTCGGCAGCTATTTCTTCCGGTCAGCGGACTCTGGGATCAAAACTTGGAATTGAAATTTTAATATTTGAACGATACCGGAAGAATCGAAATGTTGGTCCCGGTCCCCATCGATACTCGATTCTCGATACCCAACCCTAGGCCCCAGTGACTTGAAAATACATGTGTACATGTTCATTGCAGAGAATGATGTCTTTTTTCTTTTCTTGAATATGTCCATGCAAAAAAAAAAAATATGGCTCAGGATTTTTCTATGCCTTCACCCCTGACAGCATAGAAGGGAAGGCCCTGCATTATAATTCTTTGGAGCTATGGAAATATGCCAATCTGATACTCATTATTTATGTTGAGCTGATACCAGCCAAAATTACTGGATTGGAAATTAGAAATCAAAGTAAAGACCGTCTGATCAGATCTTTGGCCACCAAGTTATTGGGCACAGTATTACATTGAGCTTGGTGAAGGTGCAGCAAGCACTCATTTAGTCCTCCCTTGAGGTGGCTCAGTTGCGCTGCCTAATGCCAGCTGTGTGTACTTAGCTCTGCTGTATTTACAGCTAGGGATGCACAATATTTATTGGACCGATAGAGTATCGGCCGATTTGGGGGGAAATTCCGTCATTTTTTATCGATCTGATAGGTGCATTTTTCCGATAGAAAGATCCGATATATTTGAAATTACGAGTAACGTTTGCAGGCGGAGTAGCCGCCCGTCCGAGACGCGCTGGTTACGTCATCTATTGCGCCTTACTCGAAGGTCCCAAGCCTGACCCCGTCACTGCCTGACTGATAATAAAATGTCTTCACCAGCATGGTCGTTTTTCTCAGTGGCAGAAGATGACAACAGCATTGCTATTTGCAAAACCTGTTCAGCGAGGATTCCGAGAGGAGGAAAGAAGACGTCAAGTTTTAACACAACGAATCGGATAGCTCATCTGAAAAGTCGCCATCGGGGCGAAGCGCTATTAAAAGAATATGAGACAGCCGCCGAAGCTGCTAAAGTTAAGACAACAACACTACGGAGGATCGATGTCCCCATTCAGCAGGCGTTTGAAAACTGCAAAAGCTTCTCAAGAGACAGCGAAAAGGTTAAAGCCATTAACGACAAAGTGATGGAATTCATAGCGGTCGACGACTAGCCTTTTTCCGTCGTTGAGAACCCGGGTTTTCGTAAGTTAATAGCAGACTTGGAGCCACGTTACACTCTCCCAAGCCGCTGCTTCTTCTCGGATGTGTCCCTTCCTGCACTCTATGATATTGTCGCCACATACATTCACAACCTGATCGACAAGAACGGACTACACGTGAGTTTTACCACAGACATGTGGACGTCAGATGTTAGTCCGGTCAGCATGCTAAGCCTAACAGCTCATAATGGCTCCTTTACAGTTTACAGTTCTGTTGAACAGTTCAGGGGATGCACTTTTTTGGTCAAATGAAGTTCTGCTTTTTGCTCTGTTATTGTTATTTATAGCAAATGACCACATATTTTTGTGATGACATGGAAAAAAAAAACATTTGAAGAGCCAAAAACTTTTGTTTGTTGTTCTAGATAGGCCAGAACAACACAAATATCAGTTTTCAATCGCTGCATCCTGCACAAACTGCAGATTATATGAAGATTATAATAAATATAAAAATATGAATTTATCGGTTATCGGTATCGGTATCGGCCATGAGAAGAAGAAAATTATCGGTTATCGTATCGGTTGAAATTTTTCATATTGGATTATTCAAAATTTCATATTCGAAATTATTCATATTTACAGCATGTGATTCATTAATGTTGTAGTAGTAAAGATTTATATGTAGTTACTCAGAAAATCTACAAACGCATGAATTAGCACATAATTATTTCTTTTCCTTTGCACCTCACGGGATGTACACGTGTTTTATCTAGAGGTCTAACTTATCCATAGGATACATGGTCACCCACTGAAGCCAAGGCTTTTAACTCTGCTAAACCAACACAAATACAGAAGGAACTGCCTTTATGACACCCAATACGGGCTTAGACCGTTAGAGCACCAACAATGTTCTGAAGGAGTGTTACACCACCACTCAGGGGAAAGTAAAATATCTTTTTCTTAATTTCACTTCACCCCAAATAACTCATTTTCTCCATCTGAACGTTTTTTCTTTCTCCTCCTTCCTTTTTTCTCTTTTCAGTCTACCCAAGGGTGAAGATTAATTCTGATTATTGGCTATGGGGAGAGGACCAGTAGCGAATTGAAATTTGTCCAGAAGAGGAATAAAAAAAAAAAATCCACAGTATAGCAATAGTTCCTCTGTGCATTTGCCCTGCGGCCATAAGGATAGCAAACTGTACTATACCAGGACTCTAGGCTAACTTTTCTCACTAGGAGCACAGTGGCCCCTAACTTAAAATTTTAGGGGCGCAAGCAGAAAATTTGGGAGCGCACACTGAAATTGACTTAAAATGTTTTCCTCTGTTATACACTGTATTTCAAAATACTTTGACAATAAATGCAGAAACTACAAAGTTATAAACACATATTTTATTGTGCAATGGTTTCCACAACATAAACCAGTTAAACAGCTTAAAGTCCCACTCCAATCATTTTTTACTACTTTAAGTATTTTCAGTGGTCTATGATTATGAAGTTTTTAGCCCAAATCGCATTACCTGTGTCATTTTCAAGGGCTTTTCTTCTGCAGAGCTCCAGTAGCTCATTAGCAATTCGCCTCTGAGTCTTAGGTGGAGACAGTGTTGCTCTGCACACTCATCTTCACACTAGCTTGTAGCCTAACATTGCTTGTGCAGCAGAAGTACCAGGTAGAATGGGAGCTATTCAGCCCTTGGACACTAATGTCTTTGGGGGCATGACCAAATGAGCATTGCAATCCGCTACCGCACACACTTGTTCCATGATCGTCCTCTCTATTTATCAGTGTGACCTGCATAGTGGGGCTCCAGTAGCGCAGCCTGGATTAGCTACATAGGAAATCTCACTGGTTCTGAAGCTGCCGTTTGGGTCTGCCAGAGATTCACAGGGATTTAAATGCAAAAATACTCAGAAATGTAATTTTGCACATGATATGTCCTGTCGCAACAGAAAAATGCCATGTGAACGTATTAAAAAAAAACTAGAAAAACATGATTTTCAGTGGAGCGTGTCTTTAATAATATGTCTCCTGCAGCTACTCATCACAAAAGCAGAATTTCCTGGATTTTTCACCACAAGTGTTTCCTCACAGTCTGAGTCTGACTCATTCTCAAGATTTGTCTCCTCAGGAACATTATTGTTACTGAAGAGAAAGTAAGAACTGATAATCCTCGTAACCCCCATTGTCCAACGTTTACACAGAATAGCGGTATGTGAAATCTGTGGATTTGCGCGATAACCTCAAAGATCTGCCTCTTTTCACACATTAGCCTATGTGACTTTGAATCACAGTGCAAAGCCACAAAGCAGCTGCCATGAAGTGAGATGAGACAAAATGATGATGGATAAGTGTCCACATTAAAGTTTAGTGCTGGTGTTCTAGAGCCTGACTGCTGATGGGATAAAGGACTTGTAGTAGCACTCCTTCTTGCTGAGTGGATGTCTCAGCCTGCTGCTGAAAGAGCTGCTTTGGACCCCCTCAACCTCATACAGTGGGTGAGAGGGATTATCCGTGATGAATAGGGTTTGGTATTGTTTGATTTTGAACGATTCCGGTTCCTAACGATTCTCTATTCCAATTCTTTTAAAAGGCAGGATATTAAAAAAAGTGCATGGTTTAAATGAGGGTGCTAACCAGAGTATTTCTTTTTGGATGACATTTCTGAAGTTCTCCATGAATTTTAAAATTTGATTAACTTTTTAAGAACTTTACTATGAATTTCTCACAGGGCTATTCAGCGCTGTTGGCTGGCCAGTTGCCACTCGCCAAATGAGACTAAAATACTCCCCTGGCGACTTAATTTTGGAAGGCTACATGCCACGGGGTGGGTAAATATTTTTCTAGATAGTCATGCAATAAGATATGCACGATGTGTCACAAAACGTAGCTATAAAATTATAAATAACGATGGTAGCTAACGTTAACTGTCACTGATTTGTTGTGGATCCCACTGAAGTGGGGCTCTGGGCGGGACTTTACCAAGGAGGAGCTATTTCTGTGTGACACAACAAATCTGCATGGGTTACCAATAGGCATGTGCCGATATGAAAAATTCAATATCACGATATTGGTGGCCCAAAATATCACGATTCACAATATTATCACGATATAAAAAAGGACATTTATTATTTGGTCGGTAAAAAATGTATTTGGCCGGTAGATTTTTTCATCTGATCGGTCCCCTTGGCAGGTGAGCCGAAAAGTTAGTCAATACCCCTGGGGCTATTTTCAACCAGTACATAAATACCAGTTTTTGTTGTCAGGTCGTTTGTCTATGAAAAAGTACAAGGGCTAACGTAAGTTGGACATTTAAGTTGACCCACCCTACACAGTACAATTTGTTTGACGCTTCAATGTTAGCAGAAGACAGAAGTAATGTATTGTTTCACTTATCTGATTCTGGCTGATTAGCGGAAGACTGGCGAAGCGCGTCAAAGACGGGCACTCAGTTATTTCTCCTCCATGAATCCTGAGGTGTTTAATCATGTTGGTCGTGCACCCTCTTTTGCATGATATAACTGTGTTCATTGAGACTGTGAGATAAGAGTTCATTCTTCCTGCTGAAGTTAGCCAAACTTTTGACCGCAGCTGCGCTGGGTTGCAATGCACTCTCTCTCTCTCTCTCTCTCTCTCTGCCTCTCTTCTCTCTCTCTCTGTGGCTTTGTCTCATACGCTTTGTCCTTGTTGTGTTTGGCGGCTTCTTCTTCATTGGTGTGTAGCAGCGTTTTCCTTGTTGGTGTTCGGCAGCTATTTCTTCCAGTCGGGGGACTCCAGGATTAAAACTTGGAATCGAAATCTTAAAATTTGAACGGTTCAGGGGGAATCGGAATGTTCGTCCCGGTCCCCATCGGTGCTCAAGACTTGATGCCCAACCCTATTGATGAATGTCAGCTTGGCTAACATCCTCCTCTCTCCCACCTCCTCTATGGAGTGCAGGGAACAGCCCAGGACAGAACTGGCCCTCCTGACCAGTCTTGTTGTGTCTTCTCCTATCCCTCTCTGTGCTCCCTGCTACTCAGCAGACCACTGCAAAGAAGGTGGCAAACACCACCACATTATCATAGAAAGTCCTTAACGGAGTCCTGTTCACTCTGAAGGACCTCAGTCTCTTCAGCAGTAGGGATGGGTATTGTTTGGACATGTATGAATCCAATTCAAATTCCAGTTCTACTCATCAATTCAGATTTCTAATGATTCCTTATTTCGATTGCAAACAGGTGAAAAATAGGAGTCTAAATGTATATTCAAAGCAGCCGGAAAGAGTTTTCATTTTCTGTTGATTTTGGCAGCCACAAAAGGGGTTAAGGCTGCACGATATTGGAAAAAACTAACATTGCGATTTTTTTCAACCCTGCGATATACACTCACCGGCCACTTTATTAGGTACACCTGTCCAACTGCTCGTTAACACTTAATTTCTAATCAGCCAATCACATGGCGGCAACTTAGTGCATTTAGGCATGTAGACATGGTCAAGACAATCTCCTGCAGTTCAAACCGAGCATCAGTATGGGGAAGAAAGGTGATTTGAGTGACTTTGAACGTGGCATGGTTGTTGGTGCCAGAAGGGCTGGTCTGAGTATTTCAGAAACTGCTGATCTACTGGGATTTTCACGCACAACCATCTCTAGGGTTTACAGAGAATGGTCCGAAAAAGAAAAAATATCCAGTGAGCGGCAGTTCTGTGGGCGGAAATGCCTTGTTGATGCCAGAGGTCAGAGGAGAATGGCCAGACTGGTTCGAGCTGATAGAAAGGCAACAGTGACTCAAATAACCACCCGATACAACCAAGGTAGGCAGAAGAGCATCTCTGAACGCACAGTACGTCGAACTTTGAGGCAGATGGGCTACAGCAGCAGAAGACCACGCCGGGTGCCACTCCTTTCAGCTAAGAACAGGAAACTGAGGCTACAATTTGCACAAGCTCATCGAAATTGGACAATAGAAGATTGGAAAAACGTTGCCTGGTCTGATGAGTCTCGATTTCTGCTGCGACATTCGGATGGTAGGGTCAGAATTTGGCGTCAACAACATGAAAGCATGGATCCATCCTGCCTTGTATCAACGGTTCAGGCTGGTGGTGGTGGTGTCATGGTGTGGGGAATATTTTCTTGGCACTCTTTGGGCCCCTTGGTACCAATTGAGCATCGTTGCAACGCCACAGCCTACCTGAGTATTGTTGCTGACCATGTCCATCCCTTTATGACCACAATGTACCCAACTTCTGATGGCTACTTTCAGCAGGATAATGCGCCATGTCATAAAGCTGGAATCATCTCAGACTGGTTTTTTGAACATGACAATGAGTTCACTGTACTCAAATGGCCTCCACAGTCACCAGATCTCAATCCAATAGAGCATCTTCGGGATGTGGTGGAACGGGAGATTCGCATCATGGATGTGCAGCCGACAAATCTGCGGCAACTGTGTGATGCCATCATGTCAATATGGACTCAGCTCTCTGAGGAATGCTTCCAGCACCTTGTTGAATCTATGCCACGAAGAATTGAGGCAGTTCCGAAGGCAAAAGGGGGTCCAACCCGTTACTAGCATGGTGTACCTAATAAAGTGGCCGGTGAGTGTACATTGCGGTATTAAAAAATACAGGCATTTTCACCAGATGACCTGAATAGCACTTAATGTTATGCTGCACTGCTGAAATCTTGAGGACAATTAACCTGCACTGATCTTTCCTCTTTCAGTGAATGTTAGTAGAGTGGCTTCTGTCTGTCTCAGAGATATTTTTAGCTTTTGTTGTGCTGGGGCGTTATTGTGGCAACAGGTGAACACAGAACACGTGTTTTAGTCGATATCATCCATCTTTTAACCGAAATAATTCCAGATAACTGACTTTCCTTTTCTTTTTGGCAACAAGTCTTAATCTTGGGTGGTTTTCTCTGTTTGTTGCTCAGTTTGCGATCGTTGTTGTTGTTGTTAACGGGGTTGTGCTGAGAAACGCATGTCCTCCGAGAATTGCATGCACCTCACAAAACGCGCACTGCTTATAGTAGAGTGGTCCACGGAAATGTAAAATTTAAAACCCATACGGTTCTTATTTGTTGGGCTAAACAGTGATGAGTAATGTTCCGAAAGTAATTCTCAGCGGACACGCGTTTCTCAGCTCAACTCCGGTAGACAGCGACTCCCTCCATGTGCAGAACATGTGCAGGGGTGGGTTTCCTCCTCTCTGATTTTGATTGACATCTGGCAGGGTAGTCTGAATGGCAACTGAGTAAAGGACGAAGGTGATCGGTGGATCGCTGCAAAGCACATGCAGAGTCACATGCAGTGTATCTCAGTCAGTTACCCTTGAAATTAACTGAGTTCATTCATCTCCGACATCGCAGGCTCTTCGATGTGACTATCGCGCACACGTACATCACGATGACGATGCTCAAACGATATATCGTGCAGGCCTAAAAAGGGTAGTGTTCTAGCGTGTATTGTCGTAAAGACACTTATCTGGCTTGCACGCCAGGGCTCTAGAAACGAACTTTTTCTGTTAGCAGTTTGAGGCAACTTATAAATGAAGATGTGAGAGGTCCATCAAAAATATGATGTTTATTATTTTTAGGTACAAGCTAAACAACCCCTGGACTTTAAAAAAAAAATAACAATTCATGTTGGAATTCCTAATGGTTTTCACTGCTGCTGTTGAGTACAGGATTTGAGTTAGTGTGTTGCTGCATGTTCTGTGTTGTTTACACCTTCAGATGGCGCCCCTGAGTCAGGGGCAAAAACAACTCAGAAGTTCTAAGAGAATAACTGTTGTAATGAGCTGTAGAGATGCAGCTAGAAGAAGTAGGGTCCCTTTTTTTTCTTTCAAGCAGCCAGGAGCAGGAGCTGAGTATGAGTATGCATTGCAGTGTTGAATTTTGTTAAATCTATGAATAAATGTGAGAAGAAATGAATCTTACCCCCAGCATCCACTTGTGTATTTAGCCGACTGATAATAAGCAGCGGGTGAGCGCCCTGTTAAAACGCTAGGATTAATTTATTATTTTAAAGAAATGTTTCGGCGAAAAATAAATTTTGGGTCAAACACACTGCAACACTGAGTTAGACACCCCCTCGAGAGATGAATGCTGCTGACCACTTGCTTCTCTAGTCATACCAACTTAAGTAACGACCGCACGATAGCAGTACACAGCATTCTGAGGAGCCACACACAAACCTCAACCAAAACACCACTCAATAGCCACAAATAATGCTCACGCCTGCAGTCAGCATTTATTCATGTGATGTTGCTTAATGTATCTGTTTAAGGATGCATGTTAAAAACATATCACATCTGAGTGCATCAAGATTTTTCTGTCTTAAGTATAATTAGTTTTCTTTTGTTCTTTTGTATTAGACAGTGCTCTTTTTTTTCTCACCTGACATGTCTCGGTGGACTCTTTCTTCTTCATCAGAGTGTCACGTGATGGTTGTGTGACGCATACTTTTGACAGCTGATGTTCTGTAGAGGCTTGACACGTCCGACGGAGCAGAAAACTGCGTTTAACAAAGGTGATTTTGTGGCAAAAAGGAAATTAAGGAATGAAGTGAGGTCTAAAATAAAAAGGCAAAACTAAGGTGTAAGGATAAAATTGAGGCAGAGCTGAGCAGAAACAATCTAAAGAAAGCCTGGAATGGAATGGAAACAAAAACAGGATTACAGAGGAAGGCGTATGACAAAATTTCATTGGCTGGGTTTACTTCAGACAGAGACTTAGCAGATGAACTAAACAGTTTTTACCTATGTTTTGAAAATCAGGGTTTTACTGCACAGTCAGTTTTTAATGTTGCGTTGCCTACGTCTCCAGCATTTTCTATTGATGAGGGTGATGTGGTAAATATTTTTTAAGAAAACTAAAGCTAAGAGCCCTGGACCTCACAATATTTGTGGCAGAGTACTTCAAACCTGTGCAGATCAGCTGAGCAGTGTGTTCCATTATATTTCTTACTGTCCCTTTTGCTGAATAAAGTACCCAAGCTTTGGAAACACTCAGTAATTGTTTCACTTGCAAAGTGTGGCTCCCCTTAAGCACTCAATGATTTCAGGCCTGTAGTATGGAAAGCCGTTTGAGCATAAATTCGATATCAGTGATATCAACCATATTTAGCCCTACTAGTACTCAACTTAAGCTTACATGTACTCCATTTTGGTCTACTAGTGCGCAAGTAGACCTTACTAGTGAAGCAAAAAGTGTCACTAGTACTACTAGTAGACCAAAAAAGTCTACTAGTAGTACTAGTAAGCCTTATATGCTAATAAGGGGGAGGGGAAAAGCAAATTCAGGCTTCCCATTGGCCTTCAAAAATATTACAACCAATCAAGGTGCTGGATTTGGTTATAATTCCTCCTTCTTCATTTGCATTAGGTCTACTAGTACTACTAGTAAACAAAAAAATGTTTTACTAGTAAAGGATTTTAGCGCGCTAGTGTGCGAGAAGACCTTACTAGTAAAGCAAAATTGTCTACTAGTAGACCATTTTGTGTTACTAGTAGTACTAGTAGACTTTAAAAATGTTACTAGTAAAAACTACTACTAGTAGACCTAATGCAAATGAAGAAGGAGGGACAAAGATATTGATTGGTCAGTGTTAATCTATGCTGGAGAGCCTTGAAGGGCCAGCTTACTCATGCTCAAATTCATCCTAGGATGTGAAATCTTTTGTATTACTACACATTGTTAAATGGGAAGTAATCCACTGTGAGCTTAATAAATTTACAATATACAATTGTTATTGAGCAGGTAAAATATTTATTATTCACATTCAGAAGAAGCTTCCATGGCATAGAAAAGGACTGTAAAGAGTTGTAAAAAAGTCATATTAAAAGGAAATGTTGTTGCCAGAAATTATTTCAGGGGTGGTTAAGCATATTTGATATTCAAGAATTAAACGTGAAATTTGAGATTTTAAAACCCTTTGAAAATTAAAGCTAAATGTGCCTGTAAAAGGGGGCAAATCCTGTCCAATTATTTTAAAAAAGCTATTTATTGAGAAATTTGTGAATCAAATCTAACCTAAATTAGGCCCAAATTAATTGTGAATGTTACTAGTTGCCTAGAAATTGATGTTAGACGGTTTTTATTTTTTTTCTTCGAACCTGTAAAGAGTCGTGAAAAATGTGTTGGGCCACATTAATGAAGCAAAAAATGTGTTCCAGTCATTAAAGGAGGGACTTCTGTCAGGTTTTCAACACTTTTTTGTACAAGAATCATAGTCCATGGATATTTCTGCTGTGGTGGTATGATTTTCTTGATTTACAATAAATAGAAAGGATCACAAACATGAAATGATTGTAATAGGTTAAACAGCATTTTTTTTTTTTGACTTAACATTACATCTCTGAGTTAATCCTGCCCTGCAATTATCACTTATTTTTATCTCTGTATTTTATATATAATCATTGAGAATATCATTTAGGAAAATTCAAAGAAAATGTATTTTATCTTATTACAAACACATACAAAAGGTTAATGGGTCATTCCATGTCAATTTAACAAAGAATCGCCACTCACGTCACAGATGTTAATGAAATTTGGTGGAGTGATTGGCCTTCAGGAGAAACTGTCCGATCTCAAATATTTTTGTTCAAAGCCATCTGATTAGTGAGATAGGGGCTAACGAGTTTTTGCCTAAGTAGCATGACATGCGTTACAAAAGTGTTCATATCTCTATGGCACCTAGAGAGCTGATTCAGGTGTCATTTTAAAGCTCTCTTCAAGTTCTATCTTTTTGTTCATAACATTTTTTCCCAAATTGGACCAGAAAAAAATTATAAAAGACCAAAAACTTAAATTGAAAATAGCAAAAAACGCGCGTCCTTCAATTTTCTCCATATTCACACTAAAGAAATACCATCACGTCCACTAGCATCCCTTCAAGTTTCAGGATGGACATTCCATAACTTTTTGAGTTATCAGACAAAATGTGTGGTACGTTAGGTTCGAAAATCGCCATATTTGGCACATTATACAGTCCTGACTTCATCTGTAGTCAGCGCCACTTGCCTGCTTGTGTAAAATATTACTTCCTCATAGTGCAAAATGTTTTTTTTTTTTAGTTTTTTCATTTGTATGTTATCCCATATTTATCTGAAAAATGGCTAGAATAGCTTATTTTTGTTCAGTTTTCCATTGCATTTCATTTCTATTTGCACCTACATCCAGAATATGAATATCATTTGGACATACCTGCATGTTCTGGATCCTAGGGTTGACAAATAACTTCTACCTATGCACCCTGAAATTTTGTTGCTGGTTTCCCTGTGAAGTATTCAAGGGTATTTATCCTGAGCCCGATTTGCCTCTGCTCCAAAGTGCATCAAGAAAATTGAGACTCAGGGCAACAGAGCACCATTATTCACTATACTACATCTATCAAGCACTTTGTTGGTCATACACTCACACACCATCAAGTTCAAGAAGCTGGACAATAAATGAACACCATGCTGAAGGCAAAGACAGCTTTCCTATTGCGTCAAAAATCATGCTGCAACCCATTTGGTGAACATGTCAAACCAAAAACAGCTGGGTTGAGGGGTGTAACAAGGAAAGCTATCACAAATCATCCTGACTTAAACTTAAGGTTGGGACAGAAGATTTGTGACTTTGTTCACTGGATGTAAGTTAGACTCTGTGACCAAGGGTGAGTTGAAGCACTACCGTCACTGTCTTGCTGCTATTCAGTGCAATCCACCTCGCATTGAGTGCTTTTTCGGCAAATGTTTGCAGTGTCCAGGAACAGACAGGTTAAGAGAGAAACTTGAACGAAATATGCAAGAAGACATGATTGATCAAATTCAGTACAAACAGTGGACATCAACAGATGGGTCAAACCTAGAAACGAGGGTCCAGACAGTTCCGGAGTTCATGGAGTCTTTCGAAAGCAGCCTTTGTTAACTTTTATCTCCATGACTTCATTGCAAAGCAGCAAGCGTCTTGCCTTCAAAGTCTGAGATGTAATCTGGAGCCTGGTGTCTTCCTGGTCATCGCAGACTTCGCGGAGAACTATAGCTTTGTAGTACAGGATGCATCTCAGTCATTCCATTGGAACACTCTCCAGGCTACAATCCATCAGTTTGTTTATTATTACATGAGTTATGAACAAGATGCACCTGTACATAGTGCTGGGCGATATGGAAAAAAATGTATATCACGATATGGATCATTTTATATCACGATAATGATAAACCACGATATAGCTATGGTATGCTTTCAGTTCTATGAAAAATTTAAGTGTATACAGCTGCCCTAGTACAGTGCCAGTACAAGACCAGCACTTAAAACTAGAAAAATGAATAAATAAATACGTGGCTGAAGTGCGTTCATGTCTGTGCTCACCCAAAGTTATGCAACACTCACAGAAAACGCCGATAGTGTAAGCCAAAGCACTCCATAATAATAATAATAATAATAAATTTAATTTGTAATGCACTTTACATTTACAAAGAATCTCAAAGTGCTACAGTACACAGTAAAAAAAGAGCAGCAACAATAAAAAAAGCAATAGAATGACAGTCACAGATTGGCATAAAAGAATAAAAAAAAATAAAGAATATAGAGTTGCAATGTAAGAGGCAAGGTAGTAAAAGCATAGAGGAAAGCTAACCAAAGGCTTTATTAAAAAGGTAGGTCTTTAGGGCTCTTTTGAAGAGGTTGTTCACACTGCTGGATGTTTCTCCTCCAAAGCTGCTCTCTGCCTCCGTTGCTGTTTACTTTACTCTTGAAGCACGTAGCAAGACCCAAGCATGAATCCGAGCGCTTTATCCGCCTATCAGGGTCAGACAGGTAAGGTGATTTGATTCGCCACGACTCCAGAAATGATTGAAAAACTACAGAATGTCACAAAATTACGTTTCCTCGCTCCTGACTTGAAGGGTAGAAATGCGCAGCTGCGCTCCCAGCTGACAGGAAGTCAAACCACTGTTGTAGTTCTTTTGTGTTGCTAGCGCGGTCAAGAGTGTTGGCTCTCACTGAGAGATGACTACAAAAATGGACGCACCTGTTCATCTGGTTGTTTAACACGGCTGAAAATGATAATCTATTCATGTTGTTCCCACTCCTGCCCACTCCCGTTGCTTTTTTTCCCGTCCTGTCCCGATCAAGGGATTAATTAAAAAATGACTCCCATCCCGTGGGATTCCTGCGGGAATCACGTGACACATGGGAATTCCCGAAAAATGTCATCCTCTACAGGGAAGGTCCCGGAGCAGATGAAACAGGTGCCGGAGCGGCTGAAATAGGTCCCGGACCCGATCAAAAGAGGTCCTGGAGCGCGCTCCGGCTTGCTCCGGCACAAATTAAGCACTGCTTACAATGATCCCCTCACGTGTGTAACCCAGGTAACCCGCAACGGCGGGAGACGCTGGACACGAAGAGGGCACGTAAAGCGGCGTCATGTCGCAAAATCGAAAGAAAAATGCGAGCCTACATGTCAACGCATCCTTTTCTTTGTAAGAAAATATTGTTTTCTTTCCCGTTTGACACCAAATACACTTACTGAATGTGCAATTATTGTTGTTGTTACTATGAATCATCTGATGGCACAAGCCCTATGGATAAAATATAGCCTATCGCTCGAAACGATAAAAATAGAAATGGCACGATAGACATTTTCTATCGTGCCCACGATATCTATCGTCCTATCGCCCAGCACTACCTGTACACAACAATCTCGTCATCATTTCAGAGTGCAATATTCATGACACTGTTGCAGTTCACCTTTACCAAAAACTGCTTGTTCAGTTCCTTACCAACAGTAATGGACAGAGCCCTAGAAGGATTTGCTACTTTTCTGATGGCTGTGCTGCACAGTACAAGAATCGGAAAAACTTCATCAATCTGTGTCACCATGAGGAAGACATTGGCATACCAGCTGAATGGCATTTCTTTGCGACCTCTCATGGGAAGGGACCATCTGATGGACTTGGAGGGACAATAAAAAGCTTAGCAGCCAGGGCTAGTCTACAAAGACCATATGAAAACCAGATCACCACCCCGCAACAGCTTTTTGAATTTGCACAGTCAGAGCTGAAGAACATCAACTGCCAATTTGTGAGCACTGAACAGTACAAGCAGGAGTCTCAAATCCTGGAGGATAGGTTTGAAGTTGCTCGCACAATTCCTGGCACCCAGAAATTACACTACTTCTGTCCGATATCGAAGGAGAGAGTCAGAGTCAAAACATTCTCATCTTCTGATGAATACAGGGATGAGCATATTAGTGTAACACCAGCGGTCAGCAGTGTCTCAGCCATAAATGGCTGTGTCACAGTGGCACATGACAACCTGTGGTGGCTTGCATGTGTGAAAGAAAGCATACCAGAAAGCCATGAATTGCAGGTTACCTTCCTCCATCCACATGGACCAGCCAAATCGTCCACATTCCCTGAACCACCTGACATTCTGACAATTGACTATCATGATGTACTCACATCAGTTCATCCAGTTACTGCCACAGGATGCACATATTCTGTTTCTGATAAAGAGACTAAGGGTTCTATTGCTGCCCTGAAAAACAAACTAAGGGCCTAAATCAAGATGTGCAGGTATTTAAGAATGACATTCACTTTGAACCGAAAATGACACTACAATCTAAGGTATTATCTGTGTGGGTCATAGTGAATCAAATGTGATGAAATTCTTGGGTTAATGGGCTATTTAGGTCATTTTTAATTTTAGTATGCAGGGTTTTTCCTGGCTCAAATTGAGGCAGAGGTGGCACCATCCTGACCATGCGCCACGACGTGCATGTATTTGTAAATTCAACCGATTCACTTTCTTTTACAGGCAACATACTTTAAGTTAAGAGTTCAAAAAAGAGTGTGACCATTATTATGTTAAAACATTCATTTATTAACACTATATATATACACAAATCAGCTGGCAACTTTAAATTGAAAGTACACTTCATCCACACATCTCGCAACCAGACAGAACATTTCAGCCTCCTCTTTTTCATTCTGTAGAACCTCCTCATGCACTCCTTGTAGTCCAAGGCCTCCTGGTCTGGTCCATCAACGGCCACCTTACAACAGACATCCAAGTGCCTCTCCTTCAGTCTGTTCCACAGAGGTGTCTTCACCTTAAACAAAACAATTCATCATGCATTAAGTATTTTGGTTTTTATTCTGATACAGACATGAAGAGTGATAGTGTTTTCAATCATATATATGTATACGCTGCAGTGTCCTCCCTAAAAAAAAAAAAAACGACAACCAATTATTTCTTAAACTATCTAAACTATGTTATTTTAGTTTTTGTAACTTTATTAGTTGAGTGTTTTTAGGTACTACCATCTTTAATATACTTCTCCTTCTCTTCTGCTGCTTTGTGAATGGCTGTCACCTCATGTCTTTTTAATGTGTCCAGCCTGTAGTTGGTTGATGGCTGTCTCACTAAGGAGGCAGCAATTGCCTGCTGTGTTGGGGCACAGTGCTTTTGGCATAAATAGCAGTGCATGCCTTCCTCAGTATGCCTGAGCCAGGTAAATTGATTGAGCCACTGCTTGTCAAAGCCACTGGCTCTGTGTTTTTGAGAAGATCTGGAAAGAGGAATAAAAACCACGTACACGTCGGCTTTGCGTTGTTATGCTCCTAATTGGAAACTAATTAATTAATTACCCTCGCCTCGCCGACTCGTCCTGTCCTGCATTCTGACCCTCGCGATCACCAGTCCCTTGTGAAGTACTTTCAGACCTGACACAAATTTCCACGTTGTCACCACCATGAATTATAGCATTTTAACTGCCTGTTACGTTTTTTCTCTGCTGTGTTTCACCTGGACTCTTGACTTTCCTCCTCGCGAGGTCGCTTTTTAAAGTACTGGTTGATTTTGCCTATCATAACTGCAACGCTAAAAACGGAGTAAACTTTTTTTTTAAAATAAACACGACATGCTTGGATGCCAAAAAGAGAAGCAGTATTTACCTGTTTGTACCATCCGCCAGGGAAAACCAGGACGCCGACAGCACCAACTAGCGGAAAAAAACTTGAAAAAACATGATTCGATCCGTTTCTTCTTCGGTAGATGCTTCAGGTCTTTCCGGTGCACTGCTGTTCATATAGCGCCTCTATAGTGGCGCAACCCTGCAACTGCAGTTAAAATACGTTGCTGCTGCATCGGGACACCAATCGCTCAACACAGCTGGAGCTTTACGCTGTGTTGAGCGAAATCAATCGCTCTGGCTGGGGGCGGCACAAAATTAGGTGGAGGCGGCCGCCACGCAATTTTGAACGCAGGAAAAACCCTGGTATGAGGGATTATGCAAATGAGTCCAATCATGTTTTGACTGATTGCTCAGAAAGTTATGAAATGCCCATCCTGAAACTTGCAGGGATGCTAGTGGACATGATAGTCTTTCTTTAGTATGAATATGAAGAAAATTGAAGTACGCGAGTTTTTTGCTATTTCCAATTTAAGTTTTTGGTCTTTTATAATTTTTTTCTGGTCCAATTTGGGAAAAAATGTTATAAACAAAAAGATAGAACTTTAAGAGGGCTTTAAAACGACACCTGAATCAACTCTCTAGGTGCCATACTTCCAGAGATATGAACACTTTTGTAACGCATGTCATGCTACTTAGCCAAAAACTCGTTAGCCCCTATCTCACTAATTAGATGGCTTTGAACAAAAATATTTGACATCTGTCAGTTTCTCCTGAAGGCCAATCACTCCACCAAATTTCATCAAAATCTGTGACGTGAGTGGCGATTTTTGGTTGAATTGACATGGAATGACCCTATTTTAAAACAGTGCTGATTATTTGCTGCAGTGCACCCCCTGGTGGACTTCCAAAATAATTTATGTTCAAATGGCACTAGTACTACATGTAGTACTCGTACTACTAGTAGTAATAGTACTAGTACTAAATGTAGTACTAGTACTACATGTAGAAATAGTAGTAATAATAGTAAACTTGTGGCAAAACTTGTAGCATTAGTAGTACTAGTAGAAGTGCCATTTAACCATACATTTTTTTTAGGTCCACCAGGGGGCGCAATTCAGCATATAATCAGCATTGTTTTTAAAATAACTTTTTGGGCAGACCGGCGCTGCAGGGAAACGCATGTCATGCTACTTAGCCAAAAACTCGTTAGCCCCTATCTCACTAATTAGATGGCTTTGAACAAAAATATTTGACATCTGTCAGTTTCTCCTGAAGGCCAATCACTCCACCAAATTTCATCAAAATCTGTGACGTGAGTGGCGATTTTTGGTTGAATTGACATGGAATGACCCTATTTTAAAACAGTGCTGATTATTTGCTGCAGTGCACCCCCTGGTGGACTTCCAAAATAATTTATGTTCAAATGGCACTAGTACTACATGTAGTACTCGTACTACTAGTAGTAATAGTACTAGTACTAAATGTAGTACTAGTACTACATGTAGAAATAGTAGTAATAATAGTAAACTTGTGGCAAAACTTGTAGCATTAGTAGTACTAGTAGAAGTGCCATTTAACCATACATTTTTTTTAGGTCCACCAGGGGGCGCAATTCAGCATATAATCAGCATTGTTTTTAAAATAACTTTTTGGGCAGATGTTTGTGACCAAACAAAACACATTTTTCTTCGAATTCCCTGAAATAAGAAGAAGACATTAAGTAAAATTGTTGAGCTGCTTTTCAGTTTTTCATTAGGCAAAACAGAAATATAATAGAATGCACCTGATTAAAAATTCGATACCACTTGGATGCCTGGAAGCTTTTACAACAAATATTACTTAATGGATGAGAGGTATAGCAGCAGGCTGTGCCCCAGGGGCCTGGGTATTGAATCTCAATGAATACATATTGGCAGCAATGTTTTTGTTTTAAAAAGGTGATGTTGCAGTACAATTCATGGTGGAGCGATTGTGCTCATTCCTGTACCGGTTTGGCTGGAGGCTGCAGTTCCCTGCAGCGCCGGTCTCATCATTCGAGAATTTAATTTTCATAATTATGCTCATTTCCTTATTATGTAACAGTTCATGAACATGTTGGAAGCAAGACAGAGGAATTAAGTAAAATTGTTGAGCTGCTTTTCAGTTTTTCATACAAAAATAAATAAACAAATAACACTGCTTGTTTGTCATGGTTGATACTTGAAATTTCCACTATGGGAATACAATGTCATGCCTTTTGTGTCTCTGCTGTTGATAAAAAATCTATGTGTCTAATATCATATCCATTTTCATGCTTTAATCAGCATAAGAAGTAATCAAGGAGCTGGCAGAAAGCAGCACTAAAAATGTAGCAGTGTCTAAAGGATTAAATCTTGGCTGGGTGGAGCTGCATTATGAGCACCAATAGGATACATCCTTGTCCCGCCTCCTCATTAGCATTTAGTTCCACTAGTCCTATTAGTAGACTTTCTTTGGTCTACTAGTAGTACTAGTAGACTTTTTTTGGTCTACTAGTAGTACTAGTGACACTTTTTGCTTCACTAGTAAGATCTACTCGCGCACTAGTAGACCAAAATGGAGTATATGTAAGCTTAAATTGAGTACTAGTAGGGCTAAACTATGGTTGATATCACGAATTTATGCTCAAACGGCTTTCCATACTGTAGCTTTTATTTCTCTAGAGATGTAGACTTTTCAGAAGATCATCAAAACGGAAATCTTAATGCATGTTGAACAACACCTTGATCCACTGAAGTTTGCATACAGAACTGGTAGAGATGTAGAAGATGCTGTTGTTACGTTATTCCACTTTTTGTTCAGGCTTCTTGAGGGGCAGAAGACACATTCCAGACTCGTATTCATCATTCTCTCTTCAGCATTTAACACTATCCAACCCCTTCTGCTTGCTAATAGACTCCTCCATCATTTTAAACTTGATTCTAACCTGCTCAGTTGGATAACTGACTTTTAAGTAACAGGTCACAGTAGTGCTGGGCGATAGGACGATAGATATCGTGGGCACGATAGAAAATGTCTATCGTGCCATTTTTATTTTTATCTGTATTTAGGCTGTATTTTATCCATAGGGCTTGTGCCATCAGATGATTCATAGTAACAACAACAATAATTGCACATTCAGTAAGTGTATTTGGTGTCAAACGGGAAAGAAAACAATATTTTCTTACAAAGAAAAGGATGCGTTGACATGTAGGCTCGCATTTTTCTTTCGATTTTGCGACATGACACCGCTTTACGTGCCCTCTTCATGTCCAGCGTCTCCCGCCGTTGCGGGTTACCTGGGTTACACACATGAGGGGATCATTGTAAGCAGTGCTTAATTTGTGCCGGAGCAAGTCGGAGCGCGCTCCGGGACCTCTTTTGATCGGATCCGGGACCTATTTCAGCCACTCCGGCACCTGTTTCATCTGCTCCGGGACCTTCCCTGTAGAGGATGACATTTTTCGGGAATTCCCGTGGGTCACGTGATTCCCGCGGGAATCCCACGGGATGGGAGTCATTTTTTAATTAATCCCTTGATCGGGACGGGACGGGAAAAAAGGCAACGGGAGTGGGCAGGAGCGGGAACAACATTAAAAGATGATCATTTTCAGCCGTGTTTAACAACCTTATGAACAGGTGCGTCCATTTTTGTAGTCATCTCTCAGTGAGAGCCAACACTCTTGACCGCGCTAGCAACACAAAAGAACTACAACAGTGGTTTGACTTCCTGTCAGCTGGGAGCGCGGCTGCGCATTTGTACCCTTCAAGCCAGCAGCGAGGAAACGTAATTTTGTGACATTCTGTAGTTTTTCAATCATTTCTGGAGTCGTGGCGAATCAAATCACCTTACCTGTCTGCTCCTGATAGGCGAATAAAGCGCTCGGATTCATGCTCGGGTCTTGCTACGTGCTTCAAGAGTAAAGTAAACAATGATGGAGGCAGAGAGCAGCTTTGGAGGAGAAACATCTAGTGAACAACCTCTTCAAAAGAGCCCTAAAGACCTACCTTTTTAATAAAGCCTTTGGTTAGTTTTCTTCTATGCTTTATGCTTTTACTACCTTGCCTCTTACATTGCAACTCTATATTTTTTATTTTTTTTTATTCTTTTTTTATGCCAATCTGTGACTGTCATTCTATTGCTTTATTATTGTTGCTGCTCTTTTTTTTGTGTACTGTAGCACTTTGAGATTTTTGTGTAAATGTGAAGTGCATTACAAATTAAATGTATAATTATTATTATTATTATTATTATTATTATTATTATTATTATTATTATGGAGTGCTTTGGCTCACACTATCGGCGTTTTCTGTGAGTGTTGCATAACTTTGGGTGAGCACAGACATGAACACACTTCAGCCACGTATTTATTTATTCATTTTTCTAGTTTTAAGTGCTGGTCTTGTACTGGTACTGTACTAGTGCAGCTGTATACACTTAAATTTTTCATAGAACTGAAAGCATACCATAGCTATATCGTGATATATATCGTTATCGTGATATAAAATGATCCATATCGTGATATACATTTTTTTCAATATCGCCCAGCACTAGGTCACAGTGTGTAAGAATTAACTCTTTTCTAGTGTGCTCTCCTCTTCCACTGGCTCTCCTCAGGGTTGCTGCTTGTCGCTTCTCCTCTTTATTCTGTACACTAGTGAGTGCCGTAGCAGCTTCACTAACAGATACATATTTAAGTTTGCAACTAGGCCTGTCACGATAAATTTTGCTGGACGATAATTGTGCTACAAATTATTGCCGATAAACGGTATTATTGACACCGTTTTTTAAATTATAGATAATGATAATATATAGCATAATAATGCGAGTACACCATGTCAAAAGCAATAAACTTTAATTGCTCAAGATTAAGAACTTTGAACTAGGATGAACAAATATAATAATCAAACAAGACAACCAAAAAATAATGAAAATAAACTGGACCCACATTCTGTTTTATCAAAAACTGCATTCAAATAAAAACCACTATCACAACTACAAACAAAAAAAAAGGCTTTGTCTCTGGTACGGAACAAAAACTTCACTCCACACATAACTATTAAAACAATAAATAAAGTGGAGTCTCAAGTCTGTAAACAAAATTGCACTAATTCCTCAACAGGTCAACAAAGAACATGCATGTGCACCTCAAGCACAATCATCCCTGCGGATGATTGTGCTTGAGGTGCGCATGCATGTTCGTCGTATTCCCCTTCTTTGTCACCAAAACTTTCAAACAAATGCGCCCCCCCCCCCCCCCCCAAAATTACCAACCTCGTTTTTATTTACCGAGCGATTAGGCGATTTATTGATTATCGCGACAGGCCTATTTGCAGCATTACTCCGGACACAGACACGCCAAGCGCACTGCACAGTATAGAACTTGTAAACATGGCGGAGGGCAGTTCTGCCGACCGTGTTGCAGAGATTTTTCCGCCATCAAAAAAAACAAGTTCGAAGTCTGGGCGTATTTTGGCTTCTACAAAGGGTTGCTAGGGTTGCCAGGAAGCTTTGTGCATTCCAGCGATGAGCGTGCCATCAGTGAGGCTATTCAGTGCCAGCGGGCACAATGTTTCCCCTCGTAGATCACTACTCAAACCAGGAAAGTAAATATGCTGACATTTTTACGTTTCAATCTCAAGTAGTGAACAAAGTTGGCAGCAGCACCTTATGGTGGAGAAAATGGACAATCGGTGTGGTTCATTTGATTTGCTTACATATTTTATGTTATTTTAAACACCTGCACTACACATTTGTTTACATGTGGTTGTATTGTTTCATAAAGTAGTGTTGCTCTGTTTTATATTTGTAAGAGTAGATATTTTTGAGCACTGAAGATTCTTACAATTTGCACAATAAGGAATGTCATTTTATTTAAATTTTATTTATTTATTATGTTAATGTTTATGCCACTGGCACATTACTTTGTACTTTGTTATTACTAGTGTTGCTCACTAGTGTTGATTACCTTTGGCTCATTTAAGGCCCAATCTTTAATTTTTTAAGCTTATTGTTCCTCTGTTATTTAAGGTTCAGGAAAAGTTCATTCTGCTTGTTATTTTGATTGTTTTATCGAAATAAACGTTGTTAAATAATTTTAGGATGTATATAATATATATATACTTTTTAAAAATTTGAACATATTTCAACTATTGTGATAAAATTGATAACCGTGATAATTTTGGTCACAATAATCATGATGTGAAATTTTCATATCGTTACATCTGTAAGGAGGACTTAGAAATTTTAATAATAATAATTCATTTTATTTGTACAGCGCTTTTAAAAACACTCAAAGACACTTTACATAGAACGTAAAACCCAAGATAATAAAACAGAGACATGAAAACAGTAAAATAAAACAGTTAAATATTAAAAGCAATTTTGAATAAGTGAGTTTTTAAAAGGGATTTGAATGTAGTGGGGTCAGGGCAGTGTCTGATGGAGGGTGGTAGGGAGTGCCAGAGGGTAGGGGCAGCTGTGGAGAATGCCCAATCCCCCCAGGTTCGGTGCTTGGGCCGTGATTTTGGGGTGAGGAGATTGGCAGAGGAGGATCGGAGGTTACGGGGGGGTGCATGCGGCTGGAGCAGGTCGGTGAGATAAGAAGGGGCTTGATGATGAAGGGCTTTGTGGGTGAGAAGGAGGATCTTGAATGTGATGCGTTGCTTGATGGGGAGCCAGTGTAGATGGAGGAGGACAGGGGTGATGTGGTCTCTCGAGCAGGTGTGGGTAAGGAGGCGGGTGGCAGAATTCTGGACTATCTGTAGTTTGTTGAGGAGTTTGGAGCGTAGACCATACAGGAGGCTGTTGCAGTAATCTAACCTTGAGGTGATGAAGGCGTGGACCAGGGTTTCTGCTGCAGGGAGGGAGAGAGATGGGCGAAGACGGGCAATGTTTTTGAGGTGTTGAGGTGTGTTGTTCAAAAGTGAGGTGGGTATCAAAGATGAGTCCAAGGTTGCGGATGGAGGAGGAAGGAGACAGGGGTGAGTTATCAGCTGTGATGGAGAAGGGGGGGATGGATTGGGTGATGGATTTGGGGCCGATGGATTTGGGGCCGATGATTATCATGTCGAGTTCGAAATCATATCAGGGTCGAGTCCGGGTTTTTTGGGGGTTGGGGTGATGGCAGCCAGTTTGAGGGAGTCAGGGACTGATCCGGTGTGGAGGGAGGAGTTGACTATGGAAAGGATTAGTGGAGAGAGGACTGGAAGGCAGGTCTTAACGAGTGTGGAGGGCATAGGGTCCAGGGTGCAGGTGGGAGTCTTGATGGTGGAGAACAGGGTCCTGGGGTTGCTGGAGCCAGAATGGAGTAGTATGCTGAGCGGGTGGAGTTGAGGGTGGCTTTGTACTGATGGAGGTGATCTGTATAGAGCTGGAGGTGAATTGTGAGTCCGGTTTTCCCGAAGAGTCTTTCAAGTTGGCGTATTTTTTGTTTCAACTGGTGGAGTGCTGGGGTGTACCAAGGAGCAGAGCGGGCGAATGTGACAGATTTGCTTTTCACAGGGGCAAGTAGGTTCAGACTGGAGGAGAGGGTCTGGTTGTAGTAGGTGACAAGATCAGAGGGGTTATCGGATGACTGTGGGGGTGGTGTAGTGAGGTTGAGAAGCTGTCATTTTGGGACGCAGCTTTGGGGACGGATCCAACGGAGCGGCGACAGACCGCTTCCCGCAACAGTTTTGCGCCGGGACGCTGTGGATGATGTCCGGGTTTTTTTTGTTGCTGGACCTCGGGCCCACTGGTGAGGCTCAGAGCGCTTCACACGGGCGTCCAGCGGCAACCGGGAGTTGGCTGGCCCTGGTCCCAAGGCCGGCCGGTCAACGGCATTGGAGGAGGCCAAGGCTTCGGCTGCCGGGCTGCCCATGGTTCCGGGAGATCCATCGGTTGCCTGGGAGGGAGCTACGGTGATTGCGACATTTGGCAGGTTGGAGGAGGAGACCGCCTTGCTGCTGGTCGGCGTCTGGACCGGGCTTCCCGTGAATTATGTTGCTCCTAGTGGTGTAAAGTAAGAAAGTAATAGTACTATTGTTTGCAAGTATCTGTACTTAACTTGAGTTTTCATATTTCTGACAACTCTTACTTTTACTTCTCTGCATTTCCCAGATAAAATCTGCGCTTACTCTGACACATATTCCCTCAAATCTTTATTCCCTTCTTCATGAACCAGTAAAAATATGGTTTCATAACTGTGGATTTTTGGGAACTGGAACACTTTTAATGAAAGGAAACTAAGGGGTTAAAAACTGAGGGTAGCAGCTATTAAACTTTGCATATGTCAACTGGCATAGAAACCTCAACGAAGATTAGTTAAGATGAGTAAGATGAAGACACTCCTTTCACTGTTACTTTGCCTCTCTCTCTCTCTTTCTCTAGCTTCTCCCCCCTTACCGAAAAAGAAAGCAACTCTGTCTTGCTAGTTGTCTCAAAACCACAATAAAAGTAAAACAGCTGGACCTCAGGTAACTCCTCCCAAAATGTGACCAATGAGATGCTATAGGCCACTTCACTCTTCATCACTATAGCTTTATAATTAGTGTATTGTTGTGTGATCGTACAGCAAGCTGTATGCAATTCAGACAGACAGACTGATAGCAAGTGCTGATGGAAGGAAAGGAGAGGAGAGACTGTACTGGATAAAGAGAGGGATAAGCAGATAATGAAAAGTAAACAAAGCAAACATGATATGTTAATATATGTTATGTTATGTCACCGCCTTATTCCAAAATGGATTAAATTCCTTTTTTCCCTCAAAAATTCCACACAAAATACCCCATAATGACAAAGCAAAAACCTTTTTTTAGAACATTTTGCAGATTTATTAAAAATAAGACACTCAAATGTTGCATATACGTAAGTATTCACACCCTTTGCTATAAAATTCAAAATTGAGCTCAGGTGCATCCTGTTTCCACTGATCAGCCTTGTAATGTTCCTCCAACTTGATTGCAGTCCACCTGTGGCAAATTCAGCTGATTGGACATGATTTGGAAAGCCACACCTGTCTATATAAGATCCCACAGCTGTCAGAGCACGTCAGAGCACAAACCAAGCCACGAAGTAGAAAGAATTGTCTGTAGACCTCTGAAATAGGGTTGTATCGGCGCACAGATCTGGGGAAGGTTACAGAAAAATATCTGCTGCATTGAAGATCCCAAAAAGCACAGTGGTCTCCATCATTAAGAAATGGAAGACGTTTGGAACCACCAGGACTCTTTCTAGAGCTGGCCGCCCAGCCAAAATGAGCAAGTGGGGGAGAAGGGCCTTGGTCAAGGAGGTGACCAAGAACCTGATGGTCACTCTGACAGAGTTCCAGCGTTCCTCTGAGGAGATGGGAGAACCCTACAGAAGGACCACCATCTCTGCAGCACTCCACCAGTCAGGTAATTATGGTAGGGTGGCCAGACAGAAGCCACTCCTCAGTAAAAAGCACATGACAGCCCGGTTGGACTTTGCTAGAAGGTACCTGAAGGACTCACAGACCAGGAGAAACAAAATTCTCTGGTCTGATGAAACGAAGATCGAACTCTTTGGCCTGAATGCCAGGTGTCATGTCTGGAGGAAACCAGGCACCACCTCGCCAATACCATCCCTACAGTGAAGCATGGTGTTGGCAGCATCATGCTGTGGGGATGTTTTTCAGCGGCAGGAACTGGGAGACTTGTCAGGATAGATGGAAAAATGAATGCAGCTAAGTAGATCGAAATCCTTGATGAAAACCTGCTCCAGAGCGCTCGAGACCTTGGACTGGGGCGACCCTTAGCACATGGCCAAGGAGACAAAGGAGTGGCTTCAGGACAAGTCTCTGAATGTCCTTGAGTGGCCCAAACAGAGCCCAGACTTGAACCTGATTGAACATCTTTGGAAAGACCTGAAAGTAGCTGTGCACCGACGCTGCCCATCCAACCTCACTGAGCTTGAGAGGATGTGCAAGGAAGAATGGGGAAAAACTCCCCAAATCCAGGTGTGCCAAGCTTGTTGCATCATACATAATACTGGAGGCCGTAATCGCTGCCAAAGGTGCTTTGAACAAGTATTGAGTAAAGGGTGTGAGTACTTATGTATGCAACATTTGAGTGTTCTTATTTTTAATAAATTTGCGAAATGTTCTAAAAAAAGTTTTCGCTTTGTCATTATGGGGTATTTTGTGTAGAATTTTTGAGGGAAAAAGGGAATTTAATACATTTTGGAATAAGGCTGTAACATAGCAAAATTTGGAAAAAGTGAAGTGGTATGAATACTTTCCGGATGCACTGTAGGAGCTATTTAGCTCTCAGACACTAATGTCTTTGGGGACATGATGAAAGTTAATATCATGATTAGCTTTCTTACAAGCATTGCAATCCGCTAATGCACACGCTTATTCCGCATTTGTCCTCTCTACTTTTCCCGAGTCTGGCCTGCATAGCGGGGCACCGGGGGCTGAGCTTGCAGTTTTGATGCAGGAAATCTCCCTGTTTCTAGGCCATGTTTGGGTCTGCCACAGATTCACAGTGATTTGACTGCAGAAATACTCAGAAATGCAATTTTGCACTTATTTTTCTCATGTGTCCTGTAGCATCAGAAAAATGCCATATGAACATGTAGACAACAAGAAAAACATGATTTTTATTGGAGTTGGTCTTCAAAGTGGTCAGAAGAAGCAAGAAAGCGCTCTATAAACCAAGTCCATTTATTATTTTTTGAAGAGAAGGAGGCTTGTGTTATGGCCATGGTGTAAACCAAATGATAACTACAGCATGAGTAGGTCAACATTACATGTTAGAACTTAAGCAACAATATACTTCTTTTTATCTATAGGTTGTTATTTCAATAGAGGCCCACAGAGTCCTTAGGACAGGATTGAGCGGGCAAGAAAGTCTGATGATAAAATACTGGTGTCTTGCGTCTAACAGTGCAGTTTAAAGATGGCATTTACTCTTTTAGTAGCAAAAGCAAGCTTCTCTTAATTTAACAATGTTTACTTTAAGCTTCTTCTTGGCAAATACAGGGATTTCACAAAGTTCTTTTTGCTCCTGGCTCCAAGTCCACTGATCTTGAAAGGTTTTTGTGTTACTCATATGTCTTCAACAGATTATCTAAAATGCTTTTCTTTCCGAAGCCAGCCCTTAGCTTTCATTGACATAAGGCTTTGTCGTGTAAAAAGCAGGCATACAGAGCAAATGTGTTTCAGGTATTTTGTGAAAGCATTTCATAAATGGGTCAATGGTTCTCCCTGCAAAGATGCTTTAAATGGGAAAATGTTGACATGAATAGCTGAAAAGTCTTGTTGTGAATTTACCAACACTGTGCACCGAACAGTTTCAGGGGAACATTAAAGGTAGCCTTGTCAAATTAAATAGTTTTTTTTGTTGCACTATTTCATTTTTTAATCAGATAAATTGTGCAGCAATAGTAGCAGATATTTGTCAAACAATGCTCACTCATTTGTAGCCCTTACATTTGCCATTTGCTCTACTTTCACTGGTGGAAATGGGTTATAGGGCATGGGGCTTGTAATTTTCAGTTCATCTATTCTTCTTTGGTGTGCTGGGAGGTAGCTGGTCAGAAATCATATGATGAATGGCAGGCTTGTCACAGCATTGAAGTCTTCTTCAAGTCTACCCCAGTGTTACAACCCAGCCTGTAGTCTGCGACATAAAGTGGAGGCAAAATGAAGCATAATTGACTTAACCTCAAATTTATTACAAAAATAACAAAGGACTTCACCAATCAATAATGATAATCTGGGCAACCAAAAAACAACCAGCCACAATGCGATGCACACTCCTGCTGGCACACTCCTTGAGCCAGCAGCGCCATTGAATCGGAAAGTAGATTTAAGCTGAAATGATAAATAAAATAAGATATCCAGATTTAACAACCAAAAGTAATTTTTATCCTATCTGAATGGTCTAATTCTCAAATAAATTTGCACCTAAAATCAGACTAAAGTCAAAATTTACAAAAATAAAGGGTTGTCATAAGTAATAAAAAAACACTTCTCAAACTAATTTATAAAACACAACAGGTATAGAGCAGAACCTTCTCTAACTTTTTTTTCTTTTTTGGCTGGTTCTTTTAACTTCAGACTGTTACACTGTTTAATTAAATGTGTCTCCCACCAGTTTTCAACATGCGTAGAAAACTGGTGGGACAGTTTTCTACGCATGCCTTTGATTTTCAGGAGTTTCAGCATCACCCAGGCTAATTCCGAGGTCAGCTTCTGAGCATTCTTGATAGCTGTACTCTTACTTTGAGCTTGGCCACCATTCCCACTCTTTGTGACATTGACTGATCTTGACTTTATTTGTTGCTGTTTGTTTGTATTTTTATTTGTTTTTTTGGATGATGTGTTTGTCTGCATTATTTTCTTTTTTTTTAAGTCATAGGGTGCATTCAGATTTATCACTAAAGTTTAAATGTTTGATGTTTTCACACATTGGCCAAAGTCTCTGAAGTAATTTGAGATAAAAGCTAACAGTATGAAATACCCAGTTGGATTATTTTGTTCATAACTAAAAACGTGAAATAATCTGTGTCAACTATGGATGCTGTGCTTCACATTTCTCTTTTCATGCAGATCAGCAAGAATCAAGGCAATCCTGTGAAGCACACCATAAGCAGAGGAATATGAGCGAACTGGATCAGTTACGCCAAGAGGCTGAGCAGCTAAAAAACCAGATCAGAGTATGCCTTTTTTTTTCTTCTTCTTTAACACTAATAGTAACAACAGTATGGACTAGAAGTTTTCAGTATATTCCAGTATATTTTAGAATTGATTTTGAGGTTCTTTTATTGTTTTTTAAAGCTCTTAATGGTCTCACACCAATTTATGTATTTGATCTGCTTTTACCATATGAGCCTGTGAGAGCCCTTGGGTCTTTAGGTGGTGGTCTTTTAACAATGCCTAAATTCAGAACAAAGACCCACTGTGAGGCAGCTTTCTATTACAGCACACATCTGTGGAACAGCTTACCTGAAGACCTGAGGAGGCACAGGGTCTCCATGTTTTTAAAAGTAAACTTAAAACCTACCTTTTTAGTTTAGCTTCTAGCTGAGTATACTATTTACTACATAAAAGGTGTTTATTTATATTCATAACATATTTATCGATGTCACGTTTTAAATTTATATGGTCTGTAATGTTAAAGGCAGCCACAGAAACATTAACGCTTTGCAACTTTACTATGAATGAAAAGATTTGTCCAGCAATTATACTGTATCATGGTGATATTTATTGAAGTTTTAATGTTTCATTTTAATTCCGATCTGTTCTTACTTTATTATTTTTTCTGACTTTCTTTTATTCTCCCATTTAGTATTCTCTAGTATGGTATTATTAGTGTTCATTTAGGTTTTCGTGTTTTATCATTCTATTTATGTCATTCTATTTATCTATTGTCTTGATCTACTATTTTGAATTAAACATTTTAATCTTCCCTCTGGTTAGGGCTTGTTGATATGGGAAAAAGTTTTGTCGTAAAGTGTTGCTTCAGAGAAAGCAGACTGAATAGTCGGTTGTTTCAGCTGTACAGGTGCCATGGGCTCCTTACTCTGCTCAGGGTTTGTAGCCTTTTGCATTGCACGTCTTCTGCCACGTGGCACTGCTTCAGGTGAAAATGATTTGAGGTATTCCCCGACTTAGCGAGAACATGGACTCGACATAATTTGCAGTGCATATTTCTCTGCTTAATGTCAGATTTTAAAAAAACGAAACACCTCCACACCACTGACGTTTTCATGCCAGTGTTGTCGACGATGTCTTCATCTGTTGAGCCTTCATCTGCATTTCTGCCGGGAGTAGCACTCTTGTCCTTTTTTTCTCACTGACAGTGCTGTTGGCTTCACATGTTAAAGTGCTGTGGATGCGTGTAGCTGCAGCGTGCTACTACGCAGTTGTTTGCTACTTGGTTCTAATTCAGCACATGATTGGTTCAGCGCAAAGCGGACTCGGAGCAGCTCCCCTTTTCATGGCTATTCGTAAAGTCTACCAAAACATGGCGGAATGCCTGTTAGAAAGCCCATGTTGTTTAGGTGTTTTCAAGTAAATACCATTAAGTTATATTGTGTTTAACAGAAAGTTTTCATTTGTCCTACACTTGGTAACGCACCACAGATGCGATTGAGCTCACTGCACCTGTGTGTGAGATGCCACAGCTGCAAAAGTTTAGTTTTCCTTCTTATGCAGCAAAGGATAGTTGGAAATTTCCTCTTACCTGTTTTTACCTAATATTCACCTTCACATCCTGGGTTTATTTTGTGTAAATGAGTTTCATGATGTTTGACTGTCCAAGTCGGATGCTATATTGTGTTAATGTATTGTTCACCATGAATATGGCTGATGCGATCTCATGCTACTCAATGTTCAGCGAATAAGCTAATTCTTAACGTGGCTGCCGTGAGCCTTGTGTGAGATAATCTGTTTATAATATACACTACAGGCTAGGGTTGGGTATCGAGAATCGAGTATCGATGGGGACCGGGACTTACATTTTGATTCTTCCGGTATCGTTCAAATATTAAAATTTCAATTCCAAGTTTCGATGCCGGAGTCCGCCGACCGGAAGAAATAGCCGCCGAAAATCAACGAAGAAGAAGCTGCCGAACACCCACGAGGACGGAGCGTATGAGACGAAGCCACACAGAAAGTAAAAAGAGCAAGAGAGAGAGAGTACATTGCAACCCACAGCAATTCAGCCGCTGTGAGTTACAATGCATTTTCTCTCTCTGTCTCTCTCCGCTCTCTGTGTGTGGCTTCGTCTCATACGCTCCGTCCTTGTTGGTGTTCGGCAGCTTCTTCTTCGTTGGTCAAAAGTTTGGCTAACTTTAGCAGGAAGAATGAACTCTTATCTCAATGCAACATTAGCAATACAGTTATATCATGCAAAGGAGGGTAAACGACCAACATGATTAAACACCTCAGGATTCATGGAGGAGAAATACCCGAGTGCCCGTCTTTGACGCGCTTCGCCGGTGTTGTGCCATAGAATGCACCCCTGCCGTAGAATGCACCCCTGACGGGAGCGCGGTTGAAAGTACACAACAAGGCGAAACAATCCAAGTTTTCCTTACCGTTGAACGCAGTCTAAAGCATGTGCCTTTAATGATTTCATTCAGGCTATTCAGATAAGCCGAAAACAATAGCCCTCTGATTCGGAATATTTACTGTCCCGAAAATATAATGTTCTCTACCTTAACAGCTAACTGTACAGTTTATATACCCAAGTACACCTCTATGTGTGCATTTTTGAGACACATAAAAACAAAAAGAAAGTTTACTGCTCCATTCGACGTTTTCATGATCTAATACTTGTGTTTTTTTTAAATATGAGATCATTGTCTTCCACTTTAAGAATGGGTGGAGGGGAGGCATTCTACCGCAGGGGTGCATTCAACAGCACAACACCTGTCTTCCGCTAACTAGTCAGGATCAGATAAGTGAAACAATAAATTACTTCTGTCCTCTGCTAACTTTGAAGCGGTAAACAAATTGTACTGTGTACGGTGAATAAACTTAAATATCCAACTAATGTTAGCCCTTTTACTTTTTCATAGACAAACGACCTGACAACAAAAATTGATATTTATATACTGGTTGAAAATAGCCCTGTAAGAAATTCATAGTAAAGTTCTTAAAAAGTTAATATGATTTAAAAATTCATGGAGAAGTTCAGAAATTTCATCCAAATAGAAGAGCTCCGGTTAGCGCCCTCATCCAAACCATGCTTTTTTTTTTTTTTTTTTTTTTGATATCCTGCCTTAATCGAAATAGAGAATCGATAGGAATCGGAATCGAAATGAGGAATCGAAATCGGAATCGTTCAAAATCAAACGATACCCAACCCTACTACAGGCCAGAAGTTTGGAAGCAAGTTTTTGTTCACCATGCTTTTTTTACCTTTAGATATACATTGATGTTAACAGGCCATTGCTAAATATATATCGGCAAAAGATAATAAGGGCTTAGTTTTAGGGTTGAAAACATTTGCAAGAGTCACAACTTCAGTGCAAAAGCAAAAAAACAAATCACAGTTGGATTATTCACTTCAACACTTTGGCTTTTGAGAGTCTGCATACAAAAAATCCTAATAAATCTCAACTGCGTTCAAACTACTGCAGAAATGGCTAGAAAGAAGCAACTGAGTAAAGAAACAAAAGTACAGATTTGTACATTGAGGAAAGAAGGATACACTGAAAGAGAAATTGCAAAACACCTAAAGGTGTTTAACAAAGGAGTCCACTACACTCTGAAGAGACTAGAGGAAGCTGGAAGTTTTGATGATAGAAAAAGACCTGGACAAAAGAGAGTTACTACAAAAGCAGAGGATAAACATAGCATTGTCACCAGTAAGAGAGATCGGCAAAAGACAGCACCAAAAATACGGGAGGAAATCAACATGACAAGGTCAAAACCCATATTTCTGACAACTGTGAAAAGATGCTTGAGAAAGGCTGGTCTGAAGGGTTGTGTATCTGCAAAAAAAGAGGAGGGGGAATGGCAGGCTGACTCACGTGATGGACAGTGCGCGACTCAACATGGCAGCGACCAGTTGCTAGAACAAACTTTCTCTCCGGACTTTAAAATTATTATTATTTTCCTTTTCTGCAAGCTCTCCTTTTTTTTTTTCACTCCCCATAAACTTCGGCTCCATCTCCACTAATGGACTACTTCATTCAATCATCGACCTGGACCCTTTAGAGGACTACATCGACTATTACTTCACCAAATACTGCACAATGAATACGGCCACTTCAACCACCCCCGGAAAATCCAGCTTCTCTCCAGCCTACAAAAGACCCCGTTCATGTTCCTTACCCAGCACACACTCATCTCCATCCTCACCCCCGAGCCCACCCCATCATTTGGAGGTAAGCGACATTTCAATCTCCATAAACCAGAAACTCTCCGGACTCGACACCAGAATTGCCCTCATTGAAGTTTTACACAAAGATTTCCAGTCACTCCGTCAGAGCTTAGAATTCAGCCAAGGACAAATCGAAAAACTCACCAAAGAAAACAAAACCCTCCATAAAACCGTCAATACTATCACCGACCAGCTCACCTCCGTTACAACCCAGCTTACCACCGCCGCCGCCGAAAATAAAATAATGAAAGAAACAATTCTGGATTTACAAGCACGCAGTATGAGAGACAATCTGTTTTTTTCCGGCATCCCTGAACATATCACAGAAGACCCAGAGAAATCAGTAAAGGACTTCATGAAATTCCAGCTCAAACTCCCCGCAGACACAGTCAACAACATCACATTTCACCGCGTTCACCGTTTAGGACAGAAAAACACCACCACCAACAGACCCCGCCCGATTGTCGCCAAATTCGAACACTTTAAACAGAAAGAACTGGTCAAACATCAAGGAAAACAGCTCAAAGGAACGGACTATGGACTAAATGATCAACACTCGAAAGAAATCATGGACAGGCGCAAAAAACTCTTCCCCATTCACAAACAAATGATGTCAGAAGGAAAGAAAGCAGTCATCTCAGTGGACAAACTAACGGACAGTTATACCGCAGCAAGGATATCACCCCCTGGTTATACTAGCCCCCCGTCTCTCTGTAAACTATCTCTCTCTTCCTTTCTCATACACATGCACTCTTGCTCTCTCCTCCCGCTACACAGACCCCTGCCCCCCTTCCCGCCGTTGTTTGCAATATCTGATAAGGACAATCATGAATAGTCACGCACCAACGTCTCGCCCTGCACTCTATGCGCTGTGATACGCAGCGCTCTCGGTGTTCTTTATTGTTATACGTTTGTGTTTTGTTTGCTGTTCGTATGTGTGTAAACATTACTGTATATGTCCCTTTTTGTTTTGTATTCACTTGTCTAGTCTCTCTCTCTCTCTCTCTCTCTCTCGCTCTCTCTCTCAGACACTCACACACACACACACGCATACACACACATTCACTCACTCAGCATAATGAATCCCTCTCCTTTTGATCAAAGTCACCCAACATGTCAGCAATAAAATTAGTTTCTTGGAACATCCATGGCATTGGTACTCAGGCTAAGAAAAATAAAGTATTTAATCATCTCACCTCACTCCATGCAGATATTTGTTTACTACAGGAAACACATCTCTCAGAATCAAACAACATCAAATTACAATCATCTCAGTTTACTCACTCATTCTCATCACATTTCAATAAAAAACAAAGAGGAGTTTGTTTTTTAATCAGTAAATCAATATCATTTATACACAATACCACCATAATGGACCTAAAAGGACGTTTTGTCATCATTAACATAACAATCAATAATAGCCCACTGACAATTGGTAATATACACTCACCGGCCACTTTATTAGGTACACTTGTCCAACTGCTCGTTAACACTTAATTTCTAATCAGCCAATCACATGGCGGCAACTTCGTGCATTTAGGCATGTAGACATGGTCAAGACAATCTCCTGCAGTTCAAACCGAGCATCAGTATGGGGAAGAAAGGTGATTTGAGTGACTTTGAACGTGGTATGGTTGTTGGTGACAGAAGGGCTGGTCTGAGTATTTCAGAAACTGCTGATCTACTGGGATTTTCACGCACAACCATCTCTAGGGTTTACAGAGAATGGTCCGAAAAAGAAAAAATATCCAGTGAGCGGCAGTTCCGTGGGCGGAAATGCCTTGTTGATGCCAGAGGTCAGAGGAGAATGGCCAGACTGGTTCGAGCTGATAGAAAGGCAACAGTGACTCAAATAACCACCCGTTACAACCAAGGTAGGCAGAAGAGCATCTCTGAACGCACAGTACGTCGAACTTTGAGGCAGATGGGCTACAGCAGCAGAAGACCACCCCGGGTGCCACTCCTTTCAGCTAAGAACAGGAAACTGAGGCTACAATTTGCACAAGCTCATCGAAATTGGACAATAGAAGATTGGAAAAACGTTGCCTGGTCTGATGAGTCTCGATTTCTGCTGCGACATTCGGATGGTAGGGTCAGAATTTGGCGTCAACAACATGAAAGCATGGATCCATCCTGCCTTGTATCAACGGTTCAGGCTGGTGGTGGTGGTGTCATGGTGTGGGGAATATTTTCTTGGCACTCTTTGGGCCCCTTGGTACCAATTGAGCATCGTTGCAACGCCACAGCCTACCTGAGTATTGTTGCTGACCATGTCCATCCCTTTATGACCACAATGTACCCAACTTCTGATGGCTACTTTCAGCAGGATAATGCGCCATGTCATAAAGCTGGAATCATCTCAGACTGGTTTCTTGAACATGACAATGAGTTCACTGTACTCAAATGGCCTCCACAGTCACCAGATCTCAATCCAATAGAGCATCTTTGGGATGTGGTGGAACGGGAGTTTCGCATCATGGATGTGCAGCCGACAAATCTGCGGCAACTGTGTGATGCCATCATGTCAATATGGACCAAGCTCTCTGAGGAATGGTTCCAGCACCTTGTTGAATCTATGCCACGAAGAATTGAGGCAGTTCTGAAGGCAAAAGGGGGTCCAACCCGTTACTAGCATGGTGTACCTAATAAAGTGGCCGGTGAGTGTATATGGCCCAAACACTGATGACCCGTCTTTTTTCATAAATTCTTTTCATCCATATCTAACTTTTCTGACTCCCCAATAATAATTGGCGGCGATTTTAACACAGTATTAAACCCATCAATAGACAGATCTAACACATCAAGCAATACACGCATCTGGCAATCCACTCAAACAATAATCCAGTTCATGAGTGATTTTGGTCTTGGCGACGGTTGGCGCCTACAACACCCAACTGTCAGAGAATTCTCATTTTTTTCATCAGTACATCATTCATATTCACGCATTGATTTCTTCCTTACCAGTAATTCAATCATCTCAAATATTTTTGATCATCAAATCCACCCCATCATTATCAGTGATCATGCCCCAGTATCATTCAAATGGAACCAAGACCACACAAACCAGTCACCAGATGGCGCTTTAACACATCCCTCCTGAAAGATCCTGAATTTAACAACCTCATCAAAAGAGAGTGGGTATCCTTCCTGGAAATAAATGATTCCCCAAAGCCATCCCCCACACTTCTATGGGAAACAGGTAAAGCAGTCATCAGAGGAATTATCATTTCATATTCAGCCTATAAGAAAAAGAAAGAAAACAAACAAGAATCTGAATTACAAGAAAAAATCAAACAGCTAGAAACTGTCAATGCAACTAATCCAACAGAAGAAAACGAGAAGAAATTAAGAAAATATAAACTAGAAATAAATGAAATTCTGAACAAGAAAACTAACTTCATGATCAGCAGGCTCTGACAGGAAAACTTCCATCACAATAACAAATCCGGTAAATATCTAGCAAACCAAATCAAAAGAAATAAAGAAAAATCCACAATCTCCACCATCATGAACTCAGCAGGGAAGTCAACAAACTCACCCGATGAAATAAATCAAATATTCAGAGAATTTTATGTCATCCTATACTCCTCAGATAATACCCCTAAGGAAGAAGACATCAGACTATTTCTCACCAGCCTCAATTTACCCCAACTCTCCCCTGAACAAAAAAACACATTAGACACACCCCTAACAACTGAAGAAATCCAATCTGCCCTCAACAGAATGCCTAACAATAAAGCACCCGGTCCTAATGGCTTCCCTGCTGAGTTCTACAAACAATTCTGGTCCATCTTAGCTCCACTTTTCCACAGAATGATAACAGAAACACAACAAACCTCCAGACTTCCACCCAACATGAACACAGCATCCATCTCACTGCTTCTTAAACCAAACAAAGACCCCACCCTGCTTTCAAGTTACCGCCCCATTTCACTTCTCAACGTTGACATTAAAATTATCACCAAGGCACTTTCCCACCGATTAGAAAAAATTATTCCATCCATTATTCACCCGGATCAAACAGGATTTATTAAAGGAAGAAACTCATCCAATAACACACGCAGGCTATTTAATATAATGCACCACTCAACCACACATAACCATAATTCAATCATAGCCAATTTGGATGCAGGAAAAGCCTTTGACAGAGTTAACTGGTCATTCCTCATCCACACCCTACACAGTTTCGGCTTTGGGGATTCATTTATTAGCTGGATTAGAACACTTTACACCTCACCTACAGCCACAGTTATTACTAACGGACAAACCTCACAAAGCTTCACTCTTCACAGGAGGACCAGGCAAGGTTGCCCACTCTCTCCCTCTTTGTTCACCATTTTCATTGAACCCCTAGCAGCAGCCATCCGTCAGAACCCCCTCATTACAGGAATCCAAATCGCCAACATGCACCATAAAATCAGCCTCTATGCAGATGACATATTACTTTTTATGGATAATCCAGAATCATCACTACAAGAAGTAATCAGAGTCATCAAATCCTTCTCCCTTCTCTGTGACTACTCAATAAACTGGAACAAATCCTCCATACTCCCATTAAACACCAACAGTCTGGCTGTGGCAGCCCTTGCAACACCCATCCCCTTCTGCACAAGTCACATCACCTACTTAGGCATCCACATTTCCCCCAGGCTGTCAGAGTTGATCAACCTGAATTTCACTCCACTCCTAAAAACAATCAATGACGATCTCCAACGATGGATGAACCTCCCATTATCCATTCTAGGCAGAATTGCAACAGTTAAAATGACAATCCTCCCCAAAATCATCAAATCAAATCAAATTTATTTATATAGCGCCAATTCACAACAGTCGTCATCTCAAGACGCTTTTCAAGGAACAAGAGCAGGTCTAGACCACGCTCATTGTTTGATGATCAAGAACCAACCTAAGATGGGTTTTGGCCCATCTCAACTAACATGAGTAACAGTGGCAAGGAAAAACTTCCTTTTAACAGGCAGAAACCAGTCCGTCAGCCTGGCTACAGTGCTGAAGAGATATCTGGAGTTATTCTTATTTTCCTCAATAAGAGACGAGTAGTAAGTTGTCCGAGCACGTCGTAGGGCCTTCTTATATTTATGAAGACATTCCTGCCAGAGAAAACGAGCTTCAGCTGTTTTGGAGGAGCGCCAAATCCTTTCACGACTTCTTAATAACTGTTTCAGCTCACGGGTTTCAGCATTATACCACGGGGCTAGCCTCTCGCGTGTGAGAGTTTTCTGTCGAAGAGGAGCAACTGAGTCTAGAATTGATCGCAGTGTGCCTGAGGTATCATCGATGAACTGATCGAGTTGCAAGGGACTGATGTTTAAATATGGATTATAACTCTTTTGAAAGTTCCTCTCAACCACAGAATTTAGAGCAGACGGAATTACCTCCTTGAACTTCGTCACAGCATTTTCAGACAACTTTCTAGTTAGCACAGCTTTGTTATGAGGAGAGTAGCCTGTAAGCACAAATTCAAAAGTTACTAGAAAGTGATCAGATAAAAGAGGATTTAATGAGCTGACTAACAGGGCTTCAGCTTCAAGGCCATAAGCCAGGACAAGATCGAGGGTGTGGTTAAAGCAGTGCGTAGGTCTATGTACACACTGCGTAAACCCAATTGAATCTAGCAAGGACAAAAAAGAAATGCTTCATTTTCCACATCTACATGAATATTAAAGTCACCAACGACGATGACTTTGTCTGCGAGAAGGACTAAATCAGATAGAAACTCTGAGAACTCTGACAAAAACTCAGAGTATGGGCTCGGAGGGCGATAAACTATAGCAAATACCAGTGGTCTCATGGACTTTGAGGCTGGATGCGGGAGACTGAGAACAAGACTTTCGAAAGAGTTATAATCCAATTTTGGTCTTGGGTTAATTCCAAGACTGGAATTGTAGATAGCTGCAACTCCGCCACCTCGGCCAGAGTCCCAAGAATGTGAAAGTTTAGGTGGCTAGGAGGAGTGGATTCGTTTAAGCTGACATATTCATCCTGATGCAGCCAAGTTTAGGTTAGGGAGAGTAGATCAATGCGATGATCAGAGATTAGTTCATTTATTAACACAGATTTGGAACTTAGAAACCTTATATTCAGTAGACCACATTTTATCTTACTAGTACTTGGTTCAGCTATGTTAGCAGTTTTAATTCTAGTAAGGTTCTTGTTATTTACTCCTTTTTTAATTGATCGGTTAGAATTAAAGAGCCGAGTACGAGGGACAGACACAGTCTCTATGTTAAAGTGACAGTAGCTAGGAGGCTGCTCTAACAAAAGTGCAGAGGAACGTGTAGAGCTGTGGCTATGCTCCCTGATTTCTATATCAAACTGACTGTAGCTAGGAAGCTGCTCTGAAGGGAGTACAGAAGGGCGTTTTACACTGCGGCTCTGCTCCCTGATCTCTATATCAAACTGACTGTAGCTTGGAAGCTGCTCTGAAGGGAGTACAGAGGGGCGTTTTACACTGCGGCTCTGCTCCCTTGTCTCTGTGTATAAGTGGTAGTGGCTGGGAGGCTGCTCCAAAGGAGGCGCAGGTGGGCGTGTAGGACTGCGGCCCTGCTCCCTGATCTCTGCTTTGAATTGTCAGTGGTTCGGATTAATAAAATCGGCCAGATTTCTGGATAAACGGGCCGCTCCATCTCGAGGGATGAATGCCGTCCCGACTAATCAGACCAGGCTTGCCCCAAAATGACTTCCAATTATCAATGAAGCCCACGCCGTTTTGCGGACACCACTTCGACAGCCAGCGGTTGGATGATGAGATACGGCTACACATCTCATCAGTTGTCTGATCGGGCAGGGGACCAGAGAAAACTACGGAGTCCGACATGGTTTTGGCGTATTCACACACCGATTCCACGTTCAATTTAGTGACTTCCGACTGGCGGCGTCGGGAGTCATTAACGCCGACATGTATTACAATCTTACGGAATTTACGTTTAGCCTTTGCCAGCAGTTTTAAACTACCTTCGATGTCGCCCGGTCTGGCCCCCGGAAGACACTGAACTGTGGTCGCTGACTTCGCTAATTTCACATTTCGGACTACAGAGGTTCCAATCACAAGAGCGTCGGGCTCAGCAGGTGTGTTGCTGAGAGGGGCAAATTTGTTTGAAATGTGAATATGGTGGTCTAACGTGGGCTTCTTGGGCCTACTGCTATGCTTCCCTTTCACAGTGACCCAAGCACTACTACATCCCGGCTGCTCGGGATTCGCCGGGGGGGAGGCTAAGCTATGTCGACCCGCACCGGCTACCGTGTCCTGGCTGGCTACCGCTACACTAGCATCGGTGCGGAGCCGCTTTTCTAACTCGGTAATCCTCGCCTCCAGAGCTAAGAATAAACTACACTTAAAGCAGGTATCGTTATCGTCTAAGGAGGACGAGGAGTAACTAAACATCTGACACACTGAGCAGAAGCGAGCAGGAGAGGCAGGAGACCAGGGGGAAGCCATCGTTAGCAAGTGTAGCTAAGAGAAGCTAAGCTAAGAGAAGCTAGGAGCTAGAAAAGTAAATGATCAGAGAGATCACCCGGAGTGGAGATAAAGACGGTGCTTGGTGAAAACTATCAGAATTACTTACAGACTTTTTAAACAAACAGATGTAATGATAGATTACAGAGAGAAAATAACCCAAAATAGCAAGAGCGCTTTCAGGGGAAGCTACACACAGTTCAACAACAAGGAAGGGAATGAAGCAATGCGCACGCTCACCAGTCAGGAGGAGGAGTCTGTAGCCTGGAGTCTGTAGCTCACAGCACTTAGCTGTGTTGCCTTTGTTCAATGATTGCCACTCATCCACCTCTCACCTGGTTTCATTCCCTCGATTCATCCATCAACAAATTTTACTGGAAAAATAAACCCCCACGAATCAAACTGGCCACTCTTCAAAAATCAAAAAGTTTAGGCGGACTCAATGCTCCAAATTTTCATTATTACTCACTAGCAAATCAACTTCAATACATCTACAAATGGACCCACCCCACCCAGTCAGATAGCACTTGGTTAGACATAGAACAAATAGTTAGCAAAGACATCCATCTCTCAGACTTACCATTCCTTAGTCAAACTATCAAAAAAAAAACCCTGTTTCCAAAACCCCACAATATCATCGGCCCTGATAGCCTGGTGGAAATTCTACAGTATTACTAACTCCACTCTGGCACCGTTGCTTTTCACCCCGATCTGGCACAACCTGGACTTCATCAGCAATAAACAATCACTATACTTCAGCACTTGGGTAGAGAAAGGGATTACTCACCTCAAACATATCTTCTACAATAACATCCTGGTCCCATTCTCTCTCCTGGTCCAGAAGTTTGGCATCAGGAGCCATCAATTCTTACAATATCAACAGGTTTCATCATCCATCCAATCAACAATGAAAAACAAGAATATAAACTTAGAACTCCCCCCGTCACCCTCTAAATTCATTAACATCCCTTCCTCGAAGAAACTTTTATCTAAAATATACAAATTATTATCACAGGCCGATTCAACACCCTCCATACCTTCAGAAAAATGGGAAACTGACCTCTCCATTGCTCCTGATGCTGACTTCTGGCCCCAAATCTGCAAGAACATTTTCTCCATGACGACAAATGCCAATTTACAACTCATACAATGCAAAATCCTTCATAGAACTCATCTGACTGGGCAAAAAATGGGCTTCTCATCATCTGGAAACTGTTCACACTGCTCACTAAACTGCACTGATACCTATATTCATGCAACCTGGCACTGCACACCTGTTCACCACTTCCGGAGAAACATTACAGAAACATTATCCCAGATCGTGGGCTGCCACATCCCACTTTCCCCTTCCCTCTGTTTATTAGGAGACCTATCTACATTAAAACTTGACAAAACACACACGTTCACTTCTAGTGGCGCTGACCGTCGCCAGGAAAACTATCCTCATGAACTGGAAGTCTCGGAACTCCATACACATCATACACTGGAAAAACCTGCTCACAGACTACATCTCCTTAGAAAATACAAACTCCTCTGACAATAATCATAACCCTACCTGGTTATCATTCATCACTTTTCTACAATCATAATCTGCCACAAACCAGTCACAACATCATCCATCTCAGTTCTCTGACACTTTCATTCCCCAATTTTTTTTTTTTTTTTAACTACATATTACTACAATTATTATGATGAATATTATTGTCATTGTCATTTTCTATAATTATTTATACTTATTTATTTATATAATTACATTTACAGTTGTTATTTACCACTCCGGTCCCTGCTTGGTCGCGCCTGTTAGGCCATGACCTGTGATCTCCTTGCCCTCCCGGCCTCCCCCCTCCCCCAATTCTCCGCCCTGGACTGTCTTCAGATGGCACATCACCTTTTTTTATGCACATCACACTAGTTTAGGAAGAGGAAAGGGGTCTCAATCACATCAAATTATAGTTCATGACAACACCTCTCCTCGGTTTTAATGCACAACATTAGAAAGCACATATATGAGAGAAATTAAAAAAAAGGGAAGGAAAAAAATATATATATATAAATAAATAATTATAAAGTATATTAAGTAAATAATAAAGACTAAATATACATCTAGACATAGGGTAAGGTGTTGTGCCGCATTCAGTCCGGGGCATGCAAGAGTTTGGGGGGGGGGGGGTGCAGGCAGGTCTCGTGCGAGTGGGCAGGGACCCGAGGTAGTCCTCCATATTATCATTATTGTTATTCATAATCTTTATCAATATTGAATGTTGTTGTTGTTGTTCTTGCTGTCTTGCGCTGTCACTGTAATGCCGTATTGCACAAACAAAAAATAAATAAATAAATAAAAAAAAACACAACTTCGTCCACAGAACAAGAAAAAGAGATATGAGTGGGCAAAAGCTCGCAAAAATTGGACTTATGATGACAAGAAACAAGTTTGCACTGTTTGGTTCAAAACGCAGAGTCTATGTCCGCAGACAAACTGGTGAATGTCTGAAAGCACCATGTGTTGCACCCACAATTCAGCATGGAGGTGGTAGTTCCATGGTATGGGGATGTTTTGCTGGTGATGAGAGTAGGAGATTTGTTTTAAGTAAAGGGTATCATGAAGAGGGAACAGTACCACTCCATCCTCCAGCACCATGCTGTTCCATATTGAGTCAGACTTGTGGCTCATAAGTTTGTTTTGCAGCAAGACAATGACCATAAGCATTCTGCCAACCTCTGTCAGGGTTACCCAGACAAAAAAGAAGTGGAAGGTGTTCTTCAAAAGATGGTTTGGCCCCCTCAGTCTCCAGACACTTTCTCAATTGAGCTTTGTATGGGATGAATTGGATTGATCGGTCAGAAAAACGTGTCCCACGAATCAGCAGTCTCTTTTAATGAACTTAAGAAAGCTTGGAATGCAATCCCTGGAACATACTTTAAAAAACTTGTGGAACGAATGCATGGTATATGCCAAGCTGTTGTTAAAGCCAGAGGAGGTTACTTTAAAGAAAGCAAAGTCTAAGCAACAATAACTCAAATACCTAATAATTATAGTCAAAATGTCTTCTGATAAGTTACTCTTTACACAATAGTCATGTTTATTGTGTTGCAAATTATATGTGAAACTATGATCTTTTTTTGTACAAATCTGATCTTGCTTCCTAACTTTTGGCCTGTAATGTATGAGTCATATATCATATTATTGATTGCTGAATACACTCTTTTGTATTCAGAGATATATTATATATGTCTGTTATGTATGGTGTGAGCTGTACTGATTGTTGCTTTGTATCTTTATCTGCCAAACCACAGTCAAATAAATCCACCATTAAACTGGACATCTGTATCTGTGTCTTTTAACGGATATACACACCACACACCAGAGATGGGAATTGTGGAGTCACCAAGTCATCTCCATGCCATGTGTTTGTTCTGCTCTGTCACTGAACCAGCTGCTTCCAACCAGAAAAAATGCATTTCCTTGCAGAAAATGCGTGGAAATGCTGAGTGCTGAAAAAGCAATGCTAAACTGCTAATAAATCATGGAGAAAGGTATAACTGTAAAAGCCTTTGAAGGGTTGAAAAAGAAATAGAAGTTGGATACTTGTTAAATTGGTTGAAGGACAAATAGTATGAATATGCTCTATTAAAGGAAATTTTATTCATGCTGAAAGATGCTAAAAAAATGTCTAAAATTGCACAAAGTTTGAATGAAGACGGAAATTACCTTAAAAGGCAGGAAGGTGAGAAGTGGCATAAGTTTAAGTTGTAGCACTAGAAGTAGTATGATAACTAGTCAAAGTAGTGATATTAGTAGTCATGTAAGCAGTAGAAGTAGTTTGAGAATAAAAGAAGTATAAGTCAAAGTAGTAGAGAAAGCAGAAATAGTAGCAATTGCAGCAGTAGAGAAAGTAGAAATAGGAGCAATAGCAGTTAAAGTAGAGGGGAAAGTACTAGTTTAATTGACATTAGCAGTAGTTGTACTAGAAGTGGGATTTTGTTAAAGGATGGAATAATGCATGAATATTAAAATTAATTTAAACAGGGAAGATTTAAATAATTAAAAATCCTCAAGTATTAGAAAGTTTTGAAGTATCAGAAAGGTTTTAATCAGTTTGAATGAGTTTTAATCAGTTTGAAAAATTAAATAATAAACCATCACTAAGTGACTTTAAAATGTGAAAAATTTAAATGAATAAAAATCCTGAATACACCCCATAATGTCCTCAATGAGCTGAATTTTTTGAAGCCCTGAATGGTTTCTGTAGGTCAAAGTTCATGGGAGGAGATAGGGGCCGAATTTTGTCAAGCGCTCTAGTAAAGGGTTTTAAATGTAACCCCCAGTGCTCTGTGTACTAAGCCTGGCTTCATGTGTCTCATATGACCATTTGAAGCTGCTTTCCAGTCAGCTGTGTGTCTCCAGATGCACAAATTGGTTGCCATGGGGATTTTATTTGATTTGATTTGTTTGGGATCCCCATTAGCCTTGGCCGAGCCTCAGCTATTTTTCCTGGGGTCCTTAAACCAACTCACAATAAATCAATGCAAATATCTGATATGTATAATATGCCCCATGTAAAAAAAATAAATAAATAATAATAATAATAATAATAATAATAATAATAATAATACATAAAATAAACACAAACAAATAAACAAAGAGAATACATACAAATACACAATACAACAATACATAAACAATAACAGATAGCTCCTGAGTCGGCAGTCATGTAAAGTATCTACATATCCTGAAAGCACTATATATACATATATATATATATATATATATTAGGGCTGCAGCTATCGATTATTTTAGTAATCGAGTACTCTATCGATTAATCTGTCGATTAATCGAGTAATCGGATAAGAAATGTTTTGCTCTCACTGTAATACTTTGCATTGAATCACGTTTGCCTCAGAGCGGACTTAATGCATGGACCGGGTGTTTTCTTTTAAGGTGCTGCAGCATTGACGACGTGCTGTTGTGAAACGCCAACTCCGCCTTACAGTAAACGCACTGCACGGCGTTTTCTTTCCTTTTCAGTGTGTAATGGTCCCACACTTTAGACACTTTCTGCCGTTTCCTCTGCGTGTCATCTCTTTCTTCCTCTCTCTGTCTGTCCTCGTTTCCCTCCATGATTGAACCAAACGCGCCATAGACATAATAAAAGATAGACCCCGCATCGGCCGCTACCACGAATGGGCGCTGTCGAGAAATGCGGCCGCCATCTTGGTCCGGTCATCCGCCTCACTCTGCACCGCTGTTTAACCGGCGGAATGAAGTCTGACCGCATTAATGAATCATAGTTCGCTCAATACTACGTAATTTTCTTCTCTGCAAACGCCATTCAAAGAGGCATGATAGAGGCCATATTTTTTTTGGGCGTTTTCAAATACTCAGAATGAATAAAATGATATTTTAGAACATGGCAGCAGTGGCTGTATTATAGTATAACAATTAATCAAGGATATATTTAGGTTTAGAGCTAGGTTCCTGCTATGTCTCAATAATTATTAATAACTGGCGGTATTAATAGGCCAATTCAATATATATTGATTTGATTATAATTTTTTATATAGTTTAATTTTATTTATCCATTTGTAGACACACACAAATAATGTCATATAGAAGCACTATTTTAATAACTGGAAAATACACACAAATATATAGCCTACATATCAAAAAGATTTAAACACAAGAACAGCATGACAGGACAGCATCTAAACTACCTATCAATTTGCTTGTTGGCTACACAGCACAGAGGAATCACTTGCTGCGAATTTCTCCCTCTAACAGCAATCTCCCACTTCTTCCTCAAGTTTTTATCCTTAGGAAATCTTCAAAATGAAACAGGAGATCACCACAAAGAAATCTTTAATAAAACAGATAATAAAACAGAGCTCACTTTCTTCCTTTTTCTTTCTATTTTATTTCTTAACGTTTCTTAGAACCTCTCTCAAACAAAAGTTTTTCAATCTAATGCAAATCTGTTGATAATCGACCAAAGTTGCTATTATTGTGAATAAGCTAGCTGTTCGCAAATGCTGTTTCCTTTTTGGAGTTGACCGATAGTCTTCCTCTTTGGCCTACAAATGACTCTACAGTCAAGTGTAATGTTTAAAAAACGTTTAATCATAACTGTGAAAAGTTATTTCTTGAGCCCTGTTCTCTGCTGTCCGCCTATTGGCACAGGACAGTGCTCCGGCATCGCTGAATGAATGAATATGATTGACCGGAGCGTATGGGAAGCTTGACCTGACCAAGATGGCGGCCGCATTTCTCGCTGCGCAGCACCCCCAGCGGGGTCTACCCTTTTATTATGTCTATGAAACGCGCGGCAGCGGAAGGAGCGGAAAGAGCACGCTGCTGCGCAACAGAAATAACCGTCCGTGTCAAACACCGTGCGCTGCACATGGTTCCGGATTTAAACGATTCCTCGAGGCATATAATTTGCCTCGAGGAATTTTATTACTCGAGTTACTCGAGTAATCGTTTCAGCCCTAATATATATATATATATATATATATATACACTCACCGGCCACTTTATTAGGTACACCATGCTAGTAACAGGTTGGACCCCCTTTTGCCCTCAGAACTGCCTCAATTCTTCGGGGCATAGATTCAACAAGGTGCTGGAAGCATTCCTCAGAGAGCTTGGTCCATATTGACATGATGGCATCACACAGTTGCCGCAGATTTGTCAGCTGCACATCCATGATGCGAATCTCCCGTTCCACCACATCCCAAAGATGCTCTATTGGATTGAGATCTGGTGACTGTGGAGGCCATTTGAGTACAGTGAACTCATTGTCATGTTCAAGAAACCAGTCTGAGATGATTCCAGCTTTATGACATGGCGCATTATCCTGCTGAAAGTAGCCATCAGAAGTTGGGTACATTGTGGTCATAAAGGGATGGACATGGTCAGCAACAATACTCAGGTAGGCTGTGGCGTTGCAACGATGCTCAATTGGTACCAAGGGGCCCAAAGAGTGCCAAGAAAATATTCCCCACACCATGACACCACCACCACCAGCCTGAACCGTTGATACAAGGCAGGATGGATCCATGCTTTCATGTTGTTGACGCCAAATTCTGACCCTACCATCCGAATGTCGCAGCAGAAATCGAGACTCATCAGACCAGGCAACGTTTTTCCAATCTTCTATTGTCCAATTTCGATGAGCTTGTGCAAATTGTAGCCTCAGTTTCCTGTTCTTAGCTGAAAGGAGTGGCACCCGGTGTGGTCTTCTGCTGCTGTAGCCCATCTGCCTCAAAGTTCGACGTACTGTGCGTTCAGAGATGCTCTTCTGCCTACCTTGGTTGTAACGGATGGTTATTTGAGTCACTGTTGCCTTTCTATCAGCTCGAACCAGTCTGGCCATTCTCCTCTGACCTCTGGCATCAACAAGGCATTTCCGCCCACAGAACTGCCGCTCACAGGATATTTTTTCTTTTTCGGACCATTCTCTGTAAACCCTAGAGATGGTTGTGCGTGAAAATCCCAGTAGATCAGCAGTTTCTGAAATACTCAGACCAGCCCTTCTGGCACCAACAACCATGCCACGTTCAAAGTCACTCAAATCACCTTTCTTCCCCATACTGATGCTCGGTTTGAACTGCAGGAGATTGTCTTGACCATGTCTACATGCCTAAATGCACTAAGTTGCCGCCATGTGATTGGCTGATTAGAAATTAAGTGTTAACGAGCAGTTGGACAGGTGTACCTAATAAAGTGGCCGGTGAGTGTATATATTTATATATATGTGTATATGTGTATATATATATACACATACATATATATATATATACAGTATTTCTATGTGTATATATATATATGTATATGTACTAATGTATACATTAATACATACACACATACATACACACAAAATACTTGCCATCTAAATATTAAATTTTAAATTTTTGTTGAGAAAAGGTGTTTCTTGACCAAGTTCTTAAAAGTGATTTCACTATCTTCTTGTGTAATGTTTTCTGGTAATTTGTTCCATACTTGCATGGCTCTGTACATAACCATCTTTTTTATTATGTTTTTTTTTTTTGGGTAGTGTAAATTTTCCACTAGTCGCATGTCTGTCGACATAGCTATGTTGATCAGAACTAAAATTTACATTTTTATACAAGATTGTTAGGTTTTTAGTTATCAGAATGTTTTTAAAGAACACTAGTAATGAATCCAATAATCTCTTTTTAACTGATAATCAGCCCAGACAGTTATGTATAACTGTGGTATTTGTAACTTATTTATATTTTCTTGTGAGGTATGGGACCAGACTACCGAACTGTAGTCCAGAACTGATAATACTAACACTTGTAATACTAGTTTAGTCAAATATAGAGACATGAATAGTACACACCTTTTGACCACAGAAACAGCCCTTCCCATCTTTGATACCATATTGTCAACATGTGTAGTCCAAGACAATTTGCTATCTAACACAACACCCAATAATTTTGTTTCTTGTACCCGTTCCACTACTTCAGTATTTATCATGATATTCAATATAAGTTGTCCCAAATATCAAACCTGTTTGTTTTAGAGACATTAAGAACCAACTTATTTTTATTTATCCATTCAACCACTGATTGCACCTTGTGCTGCAGGGATGATTTCAACTCTTGGCATTTAGGTGCTGACAACCAAATGGTGGAATCATCAGCATACATTGATATCCTAGCCGTTTTTAATACAAGTGGTAAATCATTCGTAAAAATTGTAAATAATAAAGGCCCTAAACAGCTCCCTTGAGGCACTCCACAGCTGACTTCCCTCTCCTCGGAGTAGCTGCCATTAAAATAAACCCGTTCTTTCCTATTCTTTAAGTAGCTTTTAACCCTTCCGGAACCTTCGGGCTTTTAACAGCCAATTTATGATAGAACTAGAGACTAATTTGGATATAACTTTTTTTTTACTGCAGCAAATGTGATGAATTTTTTTTTCTAAGCTTAATTTGACATTTTATTTGAAAAAATGAATTCAAAATTTTCACCAGGTCAATAATAAAGCCAGGACAGAAAAACTCCCTTTAAAGTCCTTCGTGGCTGTTGAAAGCCACTTGTTTTGTCGGCTGTAAAATCATATTGCATTAATATTTTTTTCTGAATTTTTTTCACAAATCTCTTATTTTACTCCTGCCCTGTTTGAAACTAGCAAATGTTTCATTAAAAACAATTTTTTTAACCCTTTAAGTGCCAATTTAAGACAAAAAGTCACAAATTTAGCAAAAATTGAAGGAAAATGACCCATTTTTTTAATAAAACATGATCAGAAACTGGTAATCTCTTGCAGGGTATTAAAGTCTTGAATATGTCAGAGATTAGTAATATAATTTACTTATATGCATTTTCAGTTTTTCTGTAGCATCAGATTTAATGAAAAACTGCGTTTGGCGCCTCCCACTGGCCAAAACTACTTTGTCTGCAGTAAAATCATATTGGATTAATATTTTTTTCTGATTTTTTTTCATACATTTCTTATTTTACTTCTGCCCTGTTCAAAACTAGCAAATGTTTCATTCAAAATAAAAATTTTAATCCTTTAAGGGCCAATTTTAGACATAAAGTCACTTAAAAAGCAAAAAAAAATGGAAGGAAAAATTTAAGGAAAATGACCCATTTTTTTAATAAAACATGATCAGAAACTGGTAATCTCTTGCAGGGTATTAAAGTCTTGAATATGTCAGCAATTAGTAATATAATTGAATTCAATGCATTTTAAGTTTTTCTGTAGCATCAGATTTAATGAAAGACTGCCTTTGGCGCCTCCCAGTGGCCAAAACTACCTTTTCTGCTGTAAAATCATATTGGATTAATATTTTTTTCAGATTTTTTTTCATACATTTCTTATTTTACTTCTGCCCTGTTCAAAACTAGCAAATGTTTCATTGAAAATAAAAATTTTAACCCTTTAAGGACCAATTTAAGACATAAAGGCACTTAAAAAGCAAAAAAAATGGAAGGAAAATTAAGGAAAATGACCCATTTTTTAAATAAAACATGATCAGAAACTGGTAATCTCTTGCAGGGTATTAAAGTCTTGAATATGTCAGAGATTAGTAATATAATTCACTTCAATGCATTTTCAGTTTTCCTGTAGCATCAGATCTAATGAAAAACTGCCTTTGGCGCCTCCCAGTGGCCAAAACCACTTTGTCTGCTGTAAAATCATATTGGATTGATATTTTTTTCAGATTTTTTTTCATACATCTCTTATTTTACTTCTACCCTGTTCAAAACTAGCAAATGTTTCTTTGAAAATAAAAATTTTATGCCTTTAAGGGCCAATTATAGACATAAAGTCTCTTATGAAGCAAAGAGGTCATTTTCCTTCCATTTTCCTTCCATTTTTTTGCTTCATAAGAGACTTCATGTCTTAAATTGGCCGTTAAAGTGTTAAAATTTTATTTTTAATAAAACATTTGATAGTTTTGAACAGGGCAGAATTAAAATAAGAAATGTATGAAAAAAAATCAGAAAAAAATATTAATCCAATATGATTTTACAGCAGACAAAGTAGCTTTGGCCACTGGGAGGCGCCAAAGGCAGTTTTTCATTAAATCTGATGCTACAGAAAAACTGAAAATGCATATAAGTAAATTATATTACTAATCACTGACATATTCAAGACTTTAATACCCTGCAAGAGATTACCAGTTTCTGATCATGTCTTATAAAAAAAATGGGTCATTTTCCTCCAATTTTTGCTAAATTTGTGACTTTTTGTCTTAAATTGGCACTTAAAGGGTTAAAAAAAATTGTTTTCAATGAAACATTTGCTAGTTTCGAACAGGGCAGAAGTAAAATAAGAAATTTGTGAAAAAAAATCTGAAAAAAATATTAATCCAATATGATTTTACAGCCGACAGAAAAAGTGGCTTTTAACAGCCACGAGGGACTTTAGAGGGAGGAAAATCTAAAGGTACCACAATATTGCTGATTTTGAGAAACCATAACATTCTAACTTTCTTATTAATATTTTATGATCAGTGATATCAAAAGCTGCTGTGAAATCTAACAAAACTGCTCCTACTAATTTCTTGTGTTCTGTATTCATTAACCTGTCATTTGAGTTAGAGCAGTCGCTGTGGAGTGTCCTTCCCTATATGCATGTTGGCAGTCTGTGGTTAAATTATTCACAGACAAATAAATCTTGAAAAACAACTCGGACTCCAGTGTGGATCTACCTGGCTTCACTCTCATAAGGTCAGACAGAGATGCTCAAGCTCGTGGCGAGAAGAAAGGAGGAGGTCTGGCTTTATTTGTCAACCACAGATGGTGTAACCCTTCACACATAACTGTCAAGGAGTAGTTGTGTTGTCCAGATATTGAATTGTTGGCAGTTGCTCTTCAGCCATATTATGTTCCAAGAGAATTTAGTCATATCATAACAGTAGTTGTTTACATTCTACCCAAATCAACTGAAGAATGTTGCGATGTTTTGCAAAATAGTGTTACCAGGCTGCAGACTCAACACCCTGGGGCATTAATAATAATATCGGGAGACTTCAACCATGTCACCCTTTCCTCTCACCTGACTGGATTCACACAGTTTGTGAACTGTCCTACCAGAGAATCAATCAATCAATCAATCAACTTTATTTCTATAGCACATTTAAAAGAACCACAAGGGTAGCCAAAGTGCTGTACAATGACACATAAAAACAAATAAAACAATCAAAGAACAAGATAAAGCAAGCAGAAATACAGTAATGCAAAAGAATAAATAAGTGTATAAATAAGGAGGCTCACGGCAAGTGCTAAGATGATAAAAAACAAATTAACACTACAATGTACTAAAAGCCAATGAGTAAAAGTGCATTTTTAAAAGGGATTTAAAAACAGGAAATGAGGAGGCCTGTCTAATTTTCAAGGGCAACTCATTCCAGAGCTTAGGGGCAGCAGCGGCAAACGCTCTGTCCCCTCTGAGCTTCAGCCTTTTACTGGGGAAAAGCTGATCAGCAGCAGTAAAAGCTGATCAGCTGATCTTAGGGGTCGGGGTGGGCAATAAGGCTGGAGCATCTCCGAAATATAGGGTGGAGCAAGGTTGTTCAGGCCCTTAAAAACAAATATTAAAAGCTTAAAATGAATTCTGTACTGAACAGGGAGCCAGTGTAAGGACGCCAGGATGGGGGTGATGTGCTCACGCCTGCGGGTCTGGGTCAGGAGACGTGCAGCAGAGTTCTGCACAAGCTGCAGGCGGGCAAGGGAAGCCTGGCGAATCCCTACATACAAAGAGTTGCAGTAGTCAAGACGGGTAGTGATAAAAGCATGGATTAATTTTCCAGGTCAGGTGTTGATAAAATGGGCTTCACCTTCGCTATTTGACGTAGCTGATAAGAACTTTTTTGTACCACCCCGCTGATCTGCTTCTCAAATTTAAAATCAGGGTCAAATTTAACTCCCAGATTAGTGACGACCTCCTTTAGGTAGGGTGAGAGGGAGCCTAGGTCGATGTTGGGGGGGTGGCCGCCACTTGGTCCAAACAACATTACTTCAGTCTTGTTCTCATTAAGACTGAGGAAGTTAAAAGAAAGCCAGGCTTCAATGTCCTTAAGGCAGTCAGTAAGTTGTTGGACTGAGTTGGAGTTGTTCTGTGCTATTGGAAGATAGATCTGACAATCATCAGCATAAAAATGAAAGGATATGTCATGTTTCCTAAAAACAGAACCAAGGGGGAGTAGATAAAAGGCAAATAAAAGAGGGCCGAGGATTGAGCCCTGAGGGACCCCATGTGGAAGAGGAGCTGTTGAGGATGCAGAGTTGTCAATTTGAACGCAGAAACTTCTGTCCGTTAAATAAGACCGGAACCAGTCCAGGGCGACACTCTTAATGCCCACACAGTGCTCCAGGCGAGAGATTAAAATGCTGTGGTCGACCGTGTCAAATGCAGCAGACAGATCCAGGAGCACAAGGACAACAAACTTTCCAGAGTCTGTTGACATGAGAATATCGTTTGACACCTTTAAAAGTGCTGACTCTGTGCTGTGGAGAGCTTTAAAACCAGACTGGAACAACTCTGTGATACCATTGTCTTCCAAGAATGGTAACAGAGAAAACAAGACCCTGGATCTGCTGTATGCCAACGTCAAAGAAGCCCACAGAGCCACTGCCTTACGACCACTGGGCAAGTCAGATCATAACTTGGTCTATCTACAAACCTGTTACAGACCTTGTATGCTGAGGCAGCCTGTGACCAAAGTCAAAATAAGAAGATGGACACCTCAAGCCAGTGAAGCTCTAAGGGACTGTTTTAAATCAACAGACTGGGATGTGCTGCCGGAAACAGATGTGGATAGTATGAACATTGAAAAACAGGTTGACTGCTTCACTGATTAAGTCAACTTCTGTAGAGACACAGTTATACCAACAGACTGTTCGCTGTTTCCCCAACAACAATCCCTGAATCACAAGTGACATAAAAGCAATCCTTAATCAGAAAAAGAAAGCTTTTAAAGATGGTGACAAAGAACAACTCAAACAAGTGCAACAAGAGTTGAAGAGGAGACTGAAGATAGCAAAGCTGGAGTACAAAAAGAAGATAGAGAATAATCTACAACACAGCAACATCCGTGAAGTGTGGAGAGGAATCAGTACCATCTCTGGACACAGCAGTCAAAAGAAAAGACAGCCAGTGGTGGGTGATGTGAAAAGAGCTGATGAACTCAACCTGTTCTTCAACAGATTTGACACTGCTGTAACTCCCACTTCCGCTGCTACGCCACCTTCCTCTCTGCAACAAATCTCCACTACAACTTCTCCCCTTCCTCCTCCTTCTTGTTCAAATATCTCAACCACTTCAACTACCTCCCTCCTAGAACACCAGTCCTTGTCTGTCACCGAAACAGGGGTGAGGATGGAGCTTGGAAGACTTTGTCCTGGGAAGGCAGCTGGTCCAGATGGTGTGTGTCCAAGGCTGCTTAGAGACTGTGCTGCAGAACTGTCAAGATCTTCAACCTGAGTCTACAGCTGGGGCGGGTACCTGCTCTGTGGAAAACATCCTGCATTGTGCCATTCCCAAAAACAAAATGTCCTGGTGAACTCAATGACTACAGACCAGTGGCCCTCACGTCAGACATCATGAAAACCCTGGAGCGACTGATTCTATGCCTTCTGAGGTCTGAGGTCAAAGACAAACTGGACTCCCTGCAGTTTGCATACAAAGAACACATTTGAGTGGATGATGCTGTCCTCTACATGCTTCACAATGCCCTGCCTCATCTGGAGGACCCTGGGGTTTATGTGAGGATCATGTTCTTCGAATTTCAAGTGCATTCAACACCATCCAACACACCATACTCAAAGACAAGCTCACAGAGATAGGAGTGGATCCTTAATGTGTTTCCTTGATCACAGATTACCTGACAGGAAGGCAAGAGTTTGTCAGGCTGGGGAACTGTGTTTCTGGGACATTAATGAGCAGTACAGGGGCTTCACAAGGGACAGTGCTGGCGCCATTCCTGTTCACACTGTACATGTCAGACTTCAAATACAGTACTGAGTCCTGCCACATCCAGAAATACTCAGATGACACCGCTGTTGTGGCATGTATCAGAAACGGACAAGAAGCTGAATACAGAGATCTGATAAGAGCCTTCAGTGACTGGAGTCACAGAAACGACCTCCTCCTCAACACCTCAAAAACAAAGGAGATGGTCATAGACTTCCGTAGATCCAAACCCCCTCTTCAGCCAGTGAACACCTGTGGAGTGGACATCGAAGTGGTGACATCATATAAATACCTAGGTGTACATCTGGATAATAAGTTGGATTGGTCTAAAGCCACGTTCAGACCAAACGCGACCTTGGTGACATGAGCAACGACTCCCAATGCAAAGTCTATGGCCAGCCGCAACCTGACGCGACTTGGCGACCGCCGGCTGCTGGCGACGCAACGTCAGCGACCTCGGTGACCAGGTCAGGCATGGTCGCCAACGTCACGTCGCCCAAGGTCGCAGGAAGCCACTGTTGAGACTCCGTGCCGCGACAGCCAATCAGGGCTCTGCTGACGTCAACAAACCGGCAAAGCAAGGAGGAGGAGAAGAAGAATCACAATGGAGGAGCAGCTTATCACTGCCGTGAGTTATCAACCGGTCCCGTACGACATGGGGTGCGCGTTCTACCGGGACCGCACCTCCAAGGAGGAGGCATGGGCGAAGGTGGCCCATGATGTCGGGCTTTCTGTTAAGTTTGTTTGTTTATTTATTTCAGTGAGCAGACTATTTTCTGAAAACATAGCAAACTTCCCCTGCTTGCTAGGCTACATGTGCCAACGTGTGTGTGTGTGTGTGTGTGTATGTGTCTTTGCAGTGGATGTGTGCCGCAAGCGTTGGAAGGGGCTGCAGGATGTATATATGAGGGAGAAAAGGAGGGAGAAGGAAGGTGGGAGAAGCGGGTCAGTGGCGACTAGCCGCGTCCTGCGACCTCCGTGACTGCAGCTTTGGACCCGGTGTGAACACACCAGGGCGCGCCACAACGGGAATACAATGACCAACGCGACTAGGTCGCTTCAGGTCGCGTTTGGTCTGAACGCGGCTTAAGAATGTAGACTACATCTACAGAAAGGGGCAGAGCCACCTTTTTTGCCTGAGAAGACTCCGATCAATAGACGTCTATAGTATGCGCTGCAGATGTTTTATCAGTCTGTGGTGGCAAGTGTGCTGTTCTACGCTGCAGTCTGCTGGGGAGGAAGTTTCAAACACAAAGATGCAAGACGTCTTAACAAACTGGTGAAAAAGGATGGCTCAGTGGTAGGACTCAAGCTGGACTCAGTGGAGTATTTGGTGGAGAGATCTACACTGAGGAAGGTGGAGACTATTCTCAAGAACATGGATCACCGACTTCACAACACCTTGATGGACCAAAGGGCAAATGGTGGTGGACGGCTCCTCTCTCTTCGCCACAGGACAGAAAGATTTAGATCTTTTGTACCAACAGCCATCAGGCTTTATAACTCTTATGTAAATAATATTTAACTTTTATAGACATATTCCGTGAGACAACAGACAATTGAATTTTCCTTCAGGGATCAATAAAGTTCTTCTTCTTCTTCTCAATTTGTTCACAAACGACAGTTTCCATTATTTTACTTAAAACAGGCAGTATACTTATCGGGCGACTTAGGTGCAGAGAATGACTGTCTTGGATTCTTTGGCAGTGGTGTTATCTTTGCCTCTTTCCATTCTTGAGGACACATCATTTCTTTCAAGCTTTGGTTGATTATATGACATATCACTGGTGCAATTAAATCCGCTACCAACCGAAGAAGCTTACCGTCCAAACCATCAACACCCGGCAGTTTATCTTTACAGTTTTTCATTATCTTTTCTATATGATCAATATTTACCATTTCAAAAATAAATTTATTAAAATATTTATCAATATCTTTAAATTTGTTTCTTAACCTATCAATTTTTGAAATGAAGTAATTTTTTAAGTGGTTTGCAATTTCTGTTGGTTTGATGAGAAAGAGTCCTTCTGTCTCTAAGAAAGGTGGAATAGATTGATTACTCTTACCCATCAGACTGTTAAGTGTACTCCAAACTTTTGCTATCATTCTTTATCTCATTTATCCTCTTTTCATAATATATTTTCTTTTTCTTTTTATTCAATTTGGTTACAAAATTCCTTAATTTACAGTACATTTGCTAGTCCGATTTAATTTTGGAACTACGAGCTATTACTTCAGCTTGATATCGCTCTTTCATATATTCTTTTAATTCTTTGTCTAGCCACGGTATGCGGATACTTCTGACGGTACTGTTCCTCATTGGCACATGTTTTTGTACCACTTTCATGAAAATATTGAACTTCCTCAGCGCTAACTCTGGATTTGTTTCCATTAACACATCAGACCAACAGAGGTCGCTCACCTCCTCTCTAAATTTAAGCTGGTCAAAATTATGGTATAGTCTTTTCATTATCACCTTCGGGCCTGGCTTTGGCATTTTTGTTTTTCTAGCAATTGCCACTAAATTATGATCGCTACAGCCGGAGGGTACTGATATCACTTTTGAACATACGTAGATCAGCCACGTTGGTGAATATATGATCAATGCATGTGGATGTTTGCATATCTCTTTTCAAAGTTATTCTTGTTGGTTTATCTACAATCGAGTGACACCACACGCACTTGCCATAGATTGAAGTTTTTGCTTCATCGGACATGATCCTTGCCAGTCTTTGTTCAGGTCACCCATAAAATAAATTTCAAAACCTAAATTGCTTGCATTCTCTAGCATTTCCCCTATCGTATTAAAATATGAAATATTTGCACTCGGAGGTCTGTAGCAACATCCTACTAACACTGGTTTTAAATGAGGCAGTTGTATTTGTAGCCATAGTGCTTAAGGTATTAAATCATTCCTAATTTTTGTTGGCAGGTGATCCTGAATAAAGAAAGCGACTCCTCCACCAAAGGCATTTCTGTCTCTTCTCGTTATATTATATCCTTGAATGCTCACTGCTGAGTTATCAAAAGTTGAATCAAGATGCGTTTCTGATATTGCTTAGATATGCAGTTGATTACGCATTAATATCTCTGTTAAATGTGTTATATTTATATGGGCTATCTTCAATCCTCTTGGCAGCTTAGCGCTTCCCAGCATTAAGTGATTGATAAACAACTTTCTAGACCCTCTAGCCAGTTTGTTATGGAGCTTCCTCTACAACACTTATATACATACAAAACATAAACAATTAAACATATAATGAAATAATTCTGAACATAGAACCATGCATTGACATTTAGCTTGTCCATGTTTGGAGGCGAGTAAGCTGCTTTCTACCAATAATTTTATAATTTTATATCCAATACTTTTATCCACACTAAATATTACTCTAATTATGACCACAAAAATTCATACCTTTCTTTACTTATCATTTTTTCTTTATTCCACTTCTCTGGCTTTTTCTTTTGACAAATCAAAACTTGAACACCACTCAACTGAATTTCTTTACATTTAATGTATAGTACGGCTGACATTACCAAATTCCAACACCTCAATTAATGTTAATATTCTTGGATTTAGTCTCCATGTAACTCATTTCCAAGTAATATTATCAGCCATTTCACAGTAATTTATATTCCATATAATCCAGGGGAGAAAAACTGTGCATGTATGTGCACGCGTTTGCATATGCTTGCTTAATCTCACTGACCCACGCACACTTACTCATTGACACACACACACACACACACAAACAAACACATAGCATAAGATAGTTTTGATCACAGTTTGGAAGTAGTTCTCTGCGCTCTCTAAACACGATTTCTCCTTCTTCCTTTGCCAATTTCAGAATCGCTTCTTGTGTCGGTTGTCTCTGCAATCTGACTAACATTGCTCTATCTCCTGATAGATTGGCTGGTCCAACTCTGTGGGCAACCTCCACCACTGGCTCCTCAGGAAGTTTCCCTTCAAAAACTTTGTTGAATAGTTGTGCCATGTATTCAGTCGGATTACCTTTTTCCATATTTAGTTTTTCCACTTTATCTTTCAGTTTCTCATTCTCTCTTTCCAGTTGCTCTTGTGTAGTTTCCAGTGCTGCTATACGCTCCTAAGCATGAGTGAGTCTTTCTTTGCATTGTTTCACTTCAGCTTTCATCTCTGTGATTTGTGGCTGGAGTGTCTAAAAAGTAGCAGTTACCTCCTCACGAATTATAGCTCCCATTGAAATGAGCATTTCACTTTGATTCTCATTCAAATTGTTTTCTAGTGTTGCCATTGTTCCCTGTGGACTCTGATTTGGTACAGGTGTGTCCTCAGAGTGATCAGCCAGATTCTTCTTCCCTCTGCTCTTCTTTTCTTTCGACATCGAGTCCCTTCACATCACTTTTGTTGCTGTCCTTTTCCTTTTTGTTACACTTCGAACTTTTCTCCTATACCAAGTATTGGATCAAATTTCTCTGTTAGTGGAGCTCCGCTCTCGTGCACTCACCCACAGTGTACGGACATGACGTCACTATGCGTTGGCAAGAAATGTTTCTCTGTGGGGACAATAGATGCATCAGTACAGCAGGAGAAAGGAGACTTTAAGCTCACTCACGCACATACATATTAACTGTGTGTACATGCAGGTGTCATAGACAGAGAGAGAGAGACTAACGCACACACATTGTCAGAGTGTGTGTGTGTCTGTTAATTAATCCTTCTTAACAGGTGTGAGACATCAAAGGCATTAACTGACCTACTGTTTGAATTAGTGCTGGGCGATAGGACGATAGATATCGTTGGCACGATAGAAAATGTCTATCGGGAATTCCCGTTGGTCATGTGATTCCCGCGGGAATCCCACGGGATAGGAGTCATTTTTTTATTAATCCCTTGATCGGGACGGGACGGGACAAAAAGCAACGGGAGTGGGCAGGAGCGGGAACAACATTTAAAGATGATCATTTTCAGCCGTGTTTAACAACCAGATGAACAGGTGCGTCCATTTTTGTAGTCATCTCTCAGTGAGAGCAAACACTCTTGACCGCGCTAGCAACACAAAAGAACTACAACAGCGGTTTGACTTCCTGTCAGCTGGGAGCGCAGCTGCGCATTTGTACCCTTCGAGCCAGGAGCGGGAAAACGTAATTTTGTGACATTCTGTAGTTTTTCAATCATTTCTGGAGTCGTGGCGAATCAAATCACCTTACCTGTCTGCCCCTGATAGGCGAATAAAGCGCTCGGATTCATGCTCGGGTCTTGCTACGTGCTTCAAGAGTAAAGTAAACAATGATGGAGGCAGAGAGCAGCTTTGGAGGAGAAACATCCAGCAGTGTGAACAACCTCTTCAAAAGAGCCCTAAAGACCTACCTTTTTAATAAAGCCTTTGGTTAGTTTTCCTCTATGCTTTATGCTTTTACTACCTTGCCTCTTACATTGCAACTCTATATATTTAATTTTTTTTAAATTCTTTTTTATGCTTATCTGTGACTGTCATTCTATTGCTTTTTTTATTGTTGCTGCTCTTTTTTTACTGTGTACTGTAGCACTTTGAGATTTTTTGTAAATGTAAAGTGCATTACAAATTAAATTTATTATTATTATTATTATTATTATTATGGAGTGCTTCGGCTCACACTATCGGCGTTTTCTGTAAGTGTTACATAACTTTGGGCGAGCACAGACATGAACGCACTTCAGCCACGTATTTATTTATTCATTTTTCTAGTTTTAAGTGCTGGTCATGTACTGGTACTGTACTAGTGCAGCTGTATACACTTAAATTTTTCATAGAACTGAAAGCATACCATAGCTATATCGTGATATATATCGTTATCGTGATATAAAATGATCCATATCGTGATATACATTTTTTTCCATATCGCCCAGCACTAGTTTGAATGAGAAGCTGCCTGACTGCCGTGAATTTAGGGCCTCTGAACTTCTTCACATAGCGTGATTTCCTTAAATCCCAGAATGAAAATAAGAACATTGTACGAATCCTCAGCCCCTCATGAACACAATGATGTGGTTTTCATATCTGTAGTATAAAAAATGTGGCCACAACAGCAAGTTAAACAGGTCTCAGCCTGAGTGATGATCAGGATTTTCTGAGAGAAAGATTACATTATGGTCTATGCGGGGACTCTCTGCCATTTTTGGACAGTTGGTCAGCTGCTGGCCAAGAGGTACGATTTAATGATTTGAAACCTCTTTTGTGAGAAGCAGGACTTATTTTCCGGTTTTGATGTATTTTTTCATGGCTGTGGAGTGAAATTTGTGGGCGTGGGAGCGATATATCCGAGCTAGGTTTTGTCGATAAAAGAGGAGCGCTTCTCTAGCTTCTCCAATACACACCCATTATAAAGCCTGAAATTTGCTGAAAACCATGAGTTGCTTAAAGCAAAATTTTGGGAAAACTGTAAAAGATATCAAAAAAGTGAATACAAGTTTCATAGTCGACAAGATAATGAACATTTTAAAGCAAAAAAAATTGCACAAAAAGGAAAAAAAAAAAAAAGTGTAAAGGGTTGAACGGTATAAAATGCATGCCCTCATGTCCTGAAAGAGTGGAATAGTTTAAAGTTTGAACGGTTTAAATAGCACAAAGTAGGAGGGAGTTGAAAGCAGACGAAAATTGGCGGAATAATAATAATAATAATAATACTAATAATAATAATAATGAACAAAATGGCCGACAGGAATAACAATAAGTGGAAATGCTTAATCAGCATTTCCACTTAATAATAAAGAAATAGGAGAATAACAATAAGTGGAAATGCCTAATCAGCATTTCCACTTAATGAGCAGCCAGGAAGGTGAGCTCATTAGTTAAGGCACCTGGTTCAGTAACTGGGCAGAACAAATACATGGCATGGAGATGACTTGGTGACTCCACAATTCCCATCTCTGCCACACACCTTGCCACTATAAACCCAGCTAAATCCTGGAGAACGCCCTTTTCTTATTTTTAATGCCGACTATCGAAAAAGCATATTGACCATGTTTTATTTTGACATTGAGGGAAATTAATTTTCGATAAATATCATAATTGTTTTATCACCCAGCCCTACCTCTGGTGATCCTCATTTTGATCTCATGATGGTGTTTTCTAACTTCCTCAGGACATTCTGTGCTGTTTAAATTTATTTGTTTTATGTGTATAAATTTTATATGTGGGTGTGTGTTTGTGTATGTTTTTATATTTATCATTTTTTAAATTTATTTCTTATTTTTACTTGTCTGCTCGTCTCAACACTTTAAGGATTCAGGTTGTTTTTTTTTATGATTTTAATGTGCTACATCTCAATGTGTTGAAACTGCTATATAAATAAAGTCTGGTTGAATAATTAATTGAACAGCAGTCAGAGTAGTGTGAATCAAGTCAGAAATAGTTACAACAGTGTTTTTGTACTCCAGGATGCCAGGAAAGCGTGTGCAGATGCTACCCTGTCTCAGGTAAGTAATTTGATTTTCTGCAGGGATTGTCACTCACCTTTATTATTCTTGTAAAATATCTATAATTATTGAATCCAGATTGTTTGGCAATGGCTGGTGTTTTATTTTTGCTGAGAAATGTAGTAGTTTCTAACTGATCTATTTTCTTGTGTGACCCTTTTCAGATCACAGCTAATATCGATCCAGTTGGCAGAATTCAAATGCGAACTAGACGGACACTGAGGGGGCATCTGGCCAAAATTTATGCCATGCACTGGGGTACTGACTCCAGGTAATTCAAACAATACCATCTTAATTTTTTTTTTTTTTTATGTGGGATTAATTTGCATGTTTATATGTTTTAGCCTGTATTCATCCAGTGAGTCAAATGAGATTTGCTTCCTACGTTAACTCATCTGAGCAGCATTGTTGTTGATGTCACATAAAAAAACAACATAGCGGATTACAGGACATGCATGTGCACCAAACTTCGTAGTGGATGAAGAAAAACACAAACTACAGAAAGTGGTATATCTGACCCCATGTAGAGACAAGACTGTACAAAGATGGCGCTAACTTTTGGCAGTGGTTCTCATTGTAAAGGTGCTCAGCTGTTAGCAAAATATAAATATATATATAGGAAGTTGGTGATACAGGTAGGTCCACATTTTACCTCCAGGCGTGTATGTCATTGAAAGTGATCATAAAAATGTTGCAGTGTTTTAAAAAATTCAGCTTAGGTTTTTTTCCTACAACTGCAACATTTTCTGTAGCATTACCTTAATCCACCAATCGCTTCTACATGCAGCCATTTTTCGCCTTATTTTGAAATACATGCTTTTAATTTGAAATGGAAAAAAGCCGGAAGTAGCGTATGCTAGCTCCATAAGCTTCACATAGACCAAGAAGCACCTCCAGCACTGATGTGACCAACGAGTTTGTTTCTTTTGCTTTATTTCTCCATGCTTCATGGTGTTTGTTACAGCTGTGGGCATGTGGTTTTATGAGAAGTGTAAGTTGAAGAATCTTATTTTTGACAGTTAAATTGCCTTTGGGGAGTTGCCCGCTAACTGCATAGCTCTCAGGGTTGATTAAGGTATGCAAGCTCCCTTACCACTACGGGGTAGCTAACAGTCATAAGGGAGTTTTTTTTTTATTATTATTATTTTTTTGCTTTTATACATATATATATATATATATATATATATATGTACAGTACATCTGGAAAGTATTCATACCACTTCACTTTTTCCACATTTTGTTATGTTACAGCCCATAATGATAATGCGAAAAACTTTTTTTTAGAACATTTTGCAAATTTAATAAAAATAAGACACTCAAATGTTGCATATACATAAGTTCATATACATAACATATACATAAGTGAGCTCAGGTGCATCCTGTTTCCACTGATCAGTCTTGAAATGTTCCTCCAACTTGATTGCAGTCCACCTGTGGCAAATTCAGCTGATTGGACGTGATTTGGAAAGCCACACCTGTCTGTACAAGATCCCACAGCTGACAGAGCACAAACCAAGCCATGAAGTCAAAAGAATTGTCTGTAGACCTCCGAAACAGGGTTGTATCGGCGCACAGGTCTGGGGAAGGTTACAGAAAAATATCTGCTGCATTGAAGATCCCAAAAAGCACAGTGGTCTCCATCATTAAGAAATGGAAGACGTTTGGAAACACCAGGACTCTTTCTAGAGCTGGCCGCCCAGCCAAAATGAGCAAGTGGGGGAGAAGGGCTTTGGTCAAGGAGGTGACCAAGAACCTGATGCGTTCCTCTGAGGAGATGGGAGAACCCTACAGAAGGACCACCATCTCTGCAGCACTCCACCAGTCAAGCATTTGTGGTAGAGTAGCCAGACAGAAGCCACTCCTCAGTAAAAATCACATGACAGCCCACTTGGACTTTGCTAGAAGGCACCTGAAGGACTCACAGACCAGGAGAAACAAAATTCTCTGGTCTGATGAAACGAAGATCGAACTCTTTGGCCTGAATGCCAAGCGTCATGTCTGGAGGAAACCAGGCACCGCTCACCACCTCGCCAATACCATCCCTACAGTGAAGCATGGTGGTGGCAGCATCATGCTGTAGGGATGCAGCATGAACTGAGAGACTTGTCAGGATCGAGGGAAAAATGAATGCAGCTAAGTAGATCGAAATCCTTGATGAAAACCTGCCCCAGAGTCCTCGAGACCTCCGACTGGGGGGACGTTTCATCTCCCAGCATGACAATGACCCTAAGCACACGGTCAAGAAGACAAAGGAGTGGCTTCAGGACAAGTCTCTGAATGTCCTTGAGTGGCCCAGCCAGAGCCCAGACTTGAACCCGAGTGAACATCTTTGGAAAGACCTGAAAGTAGCTGTGCACCGATGCTGCCCAACCTCACTGAGCTTGAGAGGATGTGCAAGGAAGAATGGGAAAAACTCTTCAAATCCAGGTATGCCAAGCTTGTTGCATCATACACAAGAAGACTGGAGGCTGTAATTGCTGCCAAAGGTGCTTCGACCAAGTATTGAGTAAAGGATGTGAATACTTATGTATATGCAACATTTGAGTGTTCTTATTTTTAATAAATTTGCAAAATGCTCTAAAAAAAGTTTTTCGCTTTGTCATTATGGGATATTTTGTTGAGAATTTTTGAGGGGAGGGAAATTATTCCATTTTGAAATAAGGCTGTAACATAACAAAATGTGAAAAAGTGAAGTGGTATGAATACTTTCCGGATGTACTGTATGCGTGTGTGTGTATGTATATATATATATATATATATATAGGATGCGAAAGTTTGGGCAACCTTGTTAATTTTCATGATTTTCCTTCATAAATCATTGGTTCTTAGGATAAAAAAAATCTGTTAAATACATCATATAGGAGACCAACACAGTGATATTTGAGAAGTGAAACGAAGTTTATAGGATTTACAGGAGGTGTGCAATAATTGTTTAAACAAAATAAGGTGCATAAATTTGGGCACCACAATAAAAAACTTAACTCAATATTCAGTAGATCCCCCTTATGCAGATATAACAGCTTCTAAACGCTTCCTATAGCTTCCTTTGAGAGTCTGGATTCTGGTTTGAGGTATTTTGGACCATTCCTCTTTACAAAACATCTCTAGTTCATTCAGGTTTGATGGTTTCCGAGCATGGACAGTTCTCTTTAAGTCACACCACAGTTTTCAATAATATTCAGGTCTGGGGACTGAGATGGCCATTCCAGAGCGTTGTAGTTGTTCCTCTGCATGAATGCCTTAGTAGATTTTGAGCAGTGTTTAGGGTCATTGTCTTGTTGAAAGATCCAGCCCCGGCGCAGCTTCAGCCTTGTCACTGATTCCTGGACATTGGTCTCCAGAATCTGCTGATATTGGGTGGAATCCATGGGTCCCTCAACTTTAACAAGATTCCCAGTCCCTGCACTGGCCACACAGCCCCACAACAGGATGGAACCACCACCAAATTTTACTGTAGGCAGCAGGTGTTTTTCTAGGAATGCTGTGTTCTTTTTCCTCCATGCATGACGCCCCTCGTTATGTCCAAATACCTCAATTTTAGTTTTATCAGTCCACAGCACCTTATTCCAAAAGGAAGCCGGCTTGTCCAAATGTGCTTTAGCGCACCTCAAGCAGCTTTGTTTGTGATGTGGGCGGAGAAAAGGCTTCCTCCGCATCACTCTTGCGTACAGCATCTCCTTGTGTAAAGTGCGCCGAATAGTTGAACGATGCACAATGACTCCATCTGCAGCAAGATCATGTTGTAGGTCTTTGGTGCTGGTGTGTGGGTTGACTTTGACTGTTCTAACCATTCTTCGCTTCTGTTTATCTGTGATTTTCCTTGGTCTGCCACTTCGAGCCTTAACTTGAACTGTGCCTGTGGTCTTCCATTTCCTCAGTATGTTCCTAACTGTGGAAACAGACAACGAAAATCTCTGAGACACCTTTCGGTATCCTCCCCCTAATCCATGATGGTGTCCAATCTTTGTTTTCAGGTCATTTGACAGTTCTTTTGAGACTCCCATGTCGCTACTCTTCAGAGAAGATTCACAGAGGAGGGAAACTTACAATTGCCCCCCTTAAATACTCTCTCATAAGTGGGTTCACCTATGTATGGAGGTCAAGGGTCACTGAGCTTACCAAACCAACTTTGAGTTCCAATAATTGGTTCCAAAGGTTTTGAAATCAGTAAAATGACAACAGTCGCACACAGCTGATGCTTGGCGGACAAGTGATATTTGAGACTAGACTACTCCGGTGGTAACTAAATTCAGCTCGACAGGAAACACAAATGACTTTTGTCCTGTCAAGAGAGCCATCTGGCAAGGCTTTGTAGCTGAACTTTCTGTTCAAAATCGTGTTCTTATCCATTATATCCTAGTTACTGCTCACGGGGATTAGTTTATGTCTACTGCGGTATCAGTCAGTGCTCTACTTCCTGATTAGCGAAACTACGGAGTGCCCCGAGGCTCACATAGCCTGGACACCTCACCAACTGTTCCTCTACCCTTTTACAACGGCAAGAATATCCACGCAGTGTGTGTATAGTTTGGTCAAGCCAGGCTAAGGCTTGCGTTAATCGTGCGTCAAAAAAATTAGTGGCGATAAAAGTCACTTGAGTTAACGCGACAATAACGCGTTAACTTTGACAGCCTTAATATATATATATATATATATATATATATATATATATATTTATGTATATATGTGTATAGATATATGTGTGTATATGTATATGTGTATATATGTGTATATATATGTGTGTGTGTATATATATATACATATATATCTATATCTATATATATATATGTATGTAGGAACTCTGGAGACTTGAACCCCAGCACATAAAGTTCCTCATCCAGTCCGTGTATGACGTTCTTCCAAGTCCAACCAACCTGCACCGCCGGGGCTTAGCAGACACCATGGCATGCCAGCTTTGCCAGAAGAGAGGCACCTCGGAACACATCCTTAGTTGCTGTCCAAAGGCACTAGGAGATGGGCGGTATCGCTGGTCCTCAGAGCCCTGGCAGACACAGTCAACACAGCAATCACCAGCAGCAAGTACTAGCACACCCCCAAACAGTCCATCACCTTCGTCAGTGCTGGGGAGAAGGCACAACAGCAGTCAAGTTCCTCAGAAGGGCTTCTCACCACTGCACGGGACTGGAAGCTCCAAGTCGACCTGGGAAGACAGCTTAAGTTCCCAGAACACATCTCTGCCACTTCACTCCGCCCAGACATGGTGTTAACATCAGAGTCAACAAAGCAAGCGGTCCTGGTAGAGCTCACTGTCCCCTGGGAAGACCGGATCGAGGAGGCCAATGAGCGTAAGAGGACCAAATACGCTGAGCTGGTTTCGGAGTGCAGGACCAAAGGCTGGAAAGCCCGATGCAATCCAGTTGAGGTGGGGTGCCAGGGTTTTGCTGACCAGTCACTCCACCAAACCCTCAAACTCCTTGGAGTTAAAGGTCGCTGTGCAAAAGAGCCATCAAGAACATCACAGAGGCTGCTGAGAAAGCCTCAAGATGGATGTGGATCTGGAGTGGGGATCCTTGGAGTAGTGGGCCACTTGGACACAAGTCGGGGGCTGATCACCCCTGACTGGGTCGCCTGGGCGAGGGTGTTTGATGATCAAAGATCCGAAACACCCAATGACCTATATATGTATATATTTGTGTGTATATATATGTATATATGTTATATATGTGTGTATAAATATGTATATATGTAAATGTATATATGTATATATATATGTGTATATGTATATACATAAGTTTATATATATATGCGTGTGTATATGTATGTGTATATATGTGTGTGTGTATATGTGTGTGTATATATGTATGTGTATATATGTGTGTATATATGTATATATATGTATGTGTATATATGTATTTTTATATATGTATATATGTGTATATATGTATATATATTAATATCTGTATATATGTATATATTTGTGTGTATATGTATTTTTATATATGTATATATATGTATTTATATATATATATTTTTATATGTGTGTGTTTATATATATACACACACACATATATATATATAAATACAAATATATATATATATATATATATATACACATATATGTACAAATATAAATATAAATATAAATATAGAAACTGAAAGTGACTTTGTCAAATTAATCCAGGGGAAGTGGAAACAAAAAGAAAGATGATTAAAGTAGCACAGCCGTGTCGCTGAATGGACAGACCAAAAAAAAACACAGTTAGTACTGGATGGCAACATGACCTTCAGAGGCAACAGCAGCTCTGACTGACACAGCTGAGGAACCACACCAAGCAGGAAAAAAACCAATAAATGGAAGAGATTAAGATATTGTAATGTCGACATTACAAAGTAACTTAACTTATAATATCCGTCACTGATAATTAGCCAGTGGAAAACAACAGGATTGAACTCAAACTTGAAACGTGAATCCCTTATGTGCTGGAGAAGAGCTGAGCCATAGGTCTACACCTGAAAAAACAAAGACCCAGTCAAAAATGGTACCTAGGGCCTCCCTGCTTGGTAATCAGAATCAAGGGATGGATTGGGGGCATCATGTCTAGGAAAGTGCACCTGTACATCAAGCTAGCGGCTTACTTTTCTATTTACATTTGCAACTGCACAGTGCTTTGCGGGTGAACCCCAACCTGAAACATTTGCACCCTCCACAGCACTCTGATTTACAGCCACACTTGGCCAGTTGTTGACAACTATGTGCAACTGGTGTACTTTTGACTGACGCTGGATTGCCTGAGCCCATAAACAGCCTGCATGATATGCAGCATGTTTAGTGTGTCGAAGTAGAGCTGTTCTTGTTGGAGAAAGGGCTTCATATAGCCTCTGCTTTTGGGCAAACACATCAAGTCTAGCCTCATCCACACTAACAGCTGCAATTGATCTATCATACATCAGGACCACAGACTCTCAAGGTCACCATCAGTCAGTACAGGAGGGTATTGACTTAATTTGCTGAAGATGGGAGAGGCCTCAGGGCTAATGTCTCATGTTTGCCAGGCAGTATTTTTGCCTTTGTTTGCTGATACAGAATCACAACCTGTGCAGGCGTGAAAGAGCGATATGCCTTTGGTCCTCATAGAACCAATAATGCTGCACAGAAATGGTGGCCATCTAGGGAATTTAGGTAGCAGTCTCAAAGAATGGCTACAATCTTAAAATTTCAAGTGTCTGTGGGCAGTTTCTGGTCAAGTGACCCACGTTCACTTATCATACCAATTTTCTACTAAAGTGGCAGCCATCTTGAAAATGCCTGCCATCTGTAATTTTTGAGTGTCTAACATCATTTTTCAAAAAAGTGAGCCTTAAAGAGTATTTGTGCCAAATTACATGCTTGAATCACTATGTGAACTATTGAAATAATGAGCATTTGATAAAAAAGGCGGCCTTCTGGAAAAATGGCCGCCATCTTGAATTTTTGAGTGTCCAGCGTCATTTTTCAAAAGCGCTGGTCAAAAGTTTTGGCACAACCCAACTTTTCCTGATTTTTATCGAAAATGAGTTTAATGTCTCAGTCTTCTCTGAAATTAATGTATAGAACAAATAAACAATTGAAGTTAAAAAGAAATCACAGAATCAATTTAGAAACCATAGTGTATTCTAAACTTTTGACCCATTAAAGTAGCCACCTTTGGCAGATATAACAGCTGAACACACCCGTGGCATTCTTTCTATGCACCTATTGTTCTCTCTGAGGCTGCCCCCACAAATTTTAAATTTTTATTTTCTACGCTGGGGGAGGAAAGGAGGAGGAACTGCATCAATAATATGATCCACACTGTTCCCTTCTGCAGTTCCTTTTAGCAGCTACTCATCATTTGAATATCATGCCTTTGTTTTTAGCAGCTCTCCTATCCTCTGCATCAATGTGTACAGAACCCCCCCCCCCCCCCTGCTACTCGTCCTCTTTTATCAGTGAATTCTCTGAACTTTTATCAATCATCCACTCCACCTACAACAGGATTTTAATAACTAGTGATTTTAATTTACACATTGACAGCACCTCAGACCCAGTGTCTAGAGAATTTTTAAATCTTTTAAACTGCTTCGATTTTTAAGTAAGCCAAACCACAGCAGGGGGTGCACGCTGGACCTGGTTATAAGCTATGGCCTGTCCGTCGGTGTGCCCTCTGTTGTGGATCTGGCTGTGTCTGACCATTTTTGTGTGTTTTTTAAAATCAGCAGTTTTAACCAGAGGGGGAGCCCAGTCAGAACGGTTAGGAAAGGCTACCTAACTTCTGAAGTGGCTGCAAATTTTATTCACATCCTACAGAACACAAATTTTACCAGCACCCTGTGATTTTATCGTTGACAATTTTAACAACAATCTAAGGTCAACACTGGACTCAGTTGCTCTACTTTTAACTAAAACAATCAAGAAAAAAGCAAGACCCCCATAATTAGCTATGTGATTGCAGACAACAACTTTATGGTGCCGTATGTACTGACACATAATCAGTCCTAGGTCGCGTAAAGAAAGCCTTATTTTTTAATGTGTGGGGGCAAAATTTCATACCCATTTTTATCATTTTTTCATAATCCTTGATGTCCTCTGATCATGTTTGCAACATAATTTTAGCTGAAAAGTTATTTGATGGTTTGTTTTAGTATGCCTAAAAAACCTTACAGGAAAACCAACAGATTTTGGCTCATTAACATTTATGGTAATGAGCTTTGCTCTGATTGGATCGCTGCTGTGAAGCCTGCTGTGTTCTGATTGGCTCAGCAGTGGAGTTTCAGATTTCGGTTTATCCATTTTGCTAATGTGTGCTAAAGTAAGGTGCCCAGATGTCTGTAATGATATCCAGGAATATTCGGTGCGGTGGTGGCAGCGGGTGCAGGGGCTGCAGGGGCTGCAGGGGCTGTGTGATCACAGACAAAATCTCGGTACTATTTAGTAGCAGCACATACCCCTTGTAATACTTGCTTACTTGTGCTTCCTACCTATTCGGCTACAGTAGTAACCGTTGTTGGAGCCCACACGCAACATTTTTGCTCTCATTCATGAAACGCTTAAATCGGGGACATTTTCAGGGACAGCTTTTGCCGGGGACAGGTCATCCAATACGGGGACTGTCCGTGGAAATCGGGGACGTCTGGTCACCTTATGCTAAAGGCTAAAAATGGCAGGTATTAAACCATATATTATAGACCCTGAGTCCGAATAGGAGGTGGAAGTTGAAGAAGAAGCCAGAGATCTCCAGCGGTGTTTTCTAATTCATTCTGCCCAGCTTTAAGTTCATTTTCCCGGCAGTGAACCCAAGGAAACACCGGTCGTTTGGAAGAGACCCATAGCGGATACAGTGGTAGCTGGGTCTCACTCTGGCTGGAGAGTGATGTTGTCTGTGAATAAGTACGAGAACGAGAGAGTGGGCGCGGCTCACTGAGGATGCGCTCGTGAATACTTATGAGCAAGGTCAGCGTGACGTCAGAGGGACCTGCTTTTTCAATTGGCTTGGTTTACCCGTTCCTTTATTTTAAACCTTTACAGAATGCAAACGACGTAACGGTTTGTTTTCACATTTACAACATAAGACGAACATAATATGGACCTTATCTGACACAAAAAACACACAAAATTACATTTTGATGGCAGGTCCCCTTTAATTAGACCCCCCAGGAATCCGCGATCGCAGAAATTATCGCAGATTTCAAAGTCCTCTGTGGAAATCAAAGTGTGCGGAATACAAAGTGGGGTGCAGAATATTATATTTTACATGTAGATCACAGGATCCGTGTTGAGCACATTCTGTCAGCGTCGTGTCTCTGCTCCGTCGAGCAGCACTCTTCATTGCCCACAGGATGCATGTTTGGAGCAGAGCAGCAGCGTAGTGTAGCCCCAGTCTGCTGGGCCCAGTATCGAAGAATCAACATGCTCACAACAGGTTGCTTTGCCCTTCTGTGGTCTATTTCCTGCTAATTTGGATGTAATTCAGTGACTGTTGAGCTTCTACTGCTTGTGAAATTAACGTGATTTTAAAGTTTCTGCAGGTTTACTCGTGTTTATTAAAGTAAACTATGTTCCTTTATGCTGCGCTGTTATCTTCAGACAGAATTAGCAGTTATGAGTCCTCTTGGGGTCCACATGGATCAAGGATTGACCATTGGATTGTGCTGTGATACTAATAAATCCATAACCAGGAAGTATTTCTCGTCTACACGAACTGATAAACAGTCAGGAGTCTGCATATGGAGTTTTATTTTGAAATTTACCGGATGGCATGTGTAATGTCTGTGCTTGACATCCTGTCTAGAACAATCTTCTCTGTGTAGATTGACGCATGTTGGAAGCGAAGAGCGGTGAAAATAGACTCGGCGCATATCTTTAGCAGAGCAGCGCTTGACACATTTCTGAGATGGAGCTGACCCGCGTTCTATGAGGTTTGCAGCATTGATTAGAATGGCAACCTGTTTGCTGCGTGACATGCAACACTGACGGAACACGCTCAACACCGATCCTGTGGAATTTAAACCTAAGCAAGTTCAGTATCCTGCCTTAGGAAATTAGGCCTTGAGCTGTGATTATTTTAAATGTATCTTTTCCTTTATTACACAAATTCTCAGCACAGAGCATTCTTCTCATACCTTCTCTCCTTTAGTGTGCCTCTGTCTCCCTGCCAAGGTAGTAGTTAAGTCCCAGCAGGCTCTGCTGCGATCACTCCCATTCCTGGTGCAGTGGGGCCTTCACTGTGGTTACTTATGTGAGATAAATTCAGACCACTGAGCTCAGATACAGAGGTTATAAATAGCTTTTTTTTTTCTTTATTGCTCTATTGTTCATGCTAATTCAACAGAAAGGATTAAGTATGTTTCAAGTTCTATAGTTGAGTCCATCCTAGAATTGCCTCTGCATTATAGCATAAATTCCTTCTAATGGACATGATATCAGTATAAATGGGGAAAAAAATGATTCTGCAGTATATCACATTTTTTTATGGTGAGTTCAATCAATGACTCTATAATATTCCATTTTAATGCACTTAAGAGAAATCAGAAAAACAAAGCACCCTAACAGAGCATTTCTGTTTTGCTGACCAGAAATTATCATTTGCAGGCTCACAGTGATAAGAGAAGGAAAAGAGACAGCAGTTGGAGAAATAAAAAAGGAAATAGTACCTACATGTTCTGTGCCCTTAAAAGATGGTGAAGGAATTAAGTGAAAAGAGAGGAAAATGTAATATCAAAGACGGAATTCATTTAATGTTAACGGTCAGTAATAGCAGGCTTTACAATGAGGAAAATGACACTAACATTATAGGCAGTGTTGGTTAGTCAGTTACCTGCAGTATTAACAGCAGAGGACGTGCTAATGTTGTCGCTGGGTTGAGATTTACTGAGGAGTGGATTGAAAATGCAACATTTATTTAAAGTTATCGCATGCTGTGTGTGCAAATGTTTCTGCATATTGGTAGTATTTTCTCCCCATGATGAATTATCCACTTTGCAAGTGTTACAAGTTGCCCTGTTGTGAAATGTAACCAAACTTTTAAGTGTTTTTGCTGCTTAGGTGCTATGTCTCAACAGCCTCAACTGATGGGGTTCAGATGGGGTTCAGAGTACCAACCATCAACATGACACCATATAATTCCTCATTTTACTGGTTTTAGTTAACTTTAGTTTGAATTTTTAACAAATGAATTATTACTACCACCACACACAACTAAGCAACCCAATATTGCGAGCAAGGCAGGTGCCTGTAGAATTCAAGTATTGTTAAAGAATCAATTGGAAGTCTGTTGTCTTAGCCGTACCCATCAAGCATTATTATCCTTTTCTTAAAGTGATCATCAATAAAGAAACCGCTTATATTGCTCCTTTATTCCCTGTCTGTCTATTCTGAGTCAATGTTTTTAGAAATAATATCTTGGTAATTACACTTGACCTATATATTAAAGACCTTGGGTTTCATTCATGATACGTTTGTGTAGCTTGACACATGCACATCATTGGTACTAAAAACTTCTCTGGATTCACGAACACAGCAGAAAACCCTGATGTGATAGTAGGTACGTGTGTACGTTCACGGTAGTTCATGAATGGAAACCGTTAGAGAGATCTGCTCTGTAACAGTAAGAGTCCTTACTGGGTGTCATAAGAGAAAGCCCTGCTGTGTGCATGGTGGGTCAGCAGAGTCCAAAGCCTAAAAGGGTATCTTCTGACTACTATGGATAGGTTTCAGCTATAATTAAACACATACTCACAACCCCAAGGTGTCAAGGTAAAGACAGTATAGTTACCTGCAAATCCATGAGTATGTATACATGTACATGGATTGTGAATGTATGTGCACAAATCTGCATGACTTTTTATGTTGATCTGGCACCTGGAAATCTCCGTAAACATGCTGTTATATCAACAGGCTACAATGTGACAGAAAAATCAGTTTTTCAGAAGTATCCACCTATTACAGAACATAACAGATTGCAGTTTAAAAAAAATACTGATTTCTGATGGAGTGATATTTCTGTGAATTCTTAATTTACACAATCTCTAGTTGTCAGGAGCAGATGTAAATTTTCTAAGTAGCTATGAATGAATCTTAATTACTAAGATATTGATGTATGTGGGATTGCCTGTAGATTTCATTCTACTCATAATTTATGCACAAATTTGTTCTGCTCAAGTTTCATGAATGGGAACCCTAGGCTCTCCTTTGTTAATTTACTTTTTAAATCAGCCTCAATGCTTCAAAATAAAAAAAGAGGAAATGTCAATTTCTTGAATGACATGCAAAATTTTTATAATTTGAAATGCGTAGATCTTCAGAATTAAATAGTTGATTTCGTTTTTGTGATCTAGTTCTGTTGGTGTTAATAAGATTATGTATGTGTATGGTTTAACCTTATTACCTTTGAAAACTGTTACACTGCTCAGTTGGGGGAAAAATGGGTGCAGGTAAATGTATCTTTTTTCATGTTTCTTCCTTTTTGTCAGGCTTTTGGTCAGTGCTTCCCAGGATGGCAAACTTATCATTTGGGACAGCTACACCACAAACAAGGTAACAACCTAATATGTCAAAAACATCAACATTTCAATGACTCTCCAATTTGTGTGTTATTTCAATAATTGATCAACTTTTTGTCACTATCTGTAAAAACAAATGGCTAATGTATTTTGTTCAGTTTTCTTATTTTTCTGTATTGTTAAAAGAAACTTGATTGTACCATAGATAATTGTGTAGTCTCATAGTACAAAGAAAAAGAATTCAAATGGATTGAATGTGGTTCTTGGTTGTGATCAGAATATCAGTTAGTAAATGACATTTAGTAAATCCCTTGTTTGGATAACCAGTAGAGGCATGAGTGGGAGCCTTCTGCAATTTGTTCAGGCAGGCTGCAAACAAAACTTATTTTGGCAAGCTGAAAAATGCTAACCTGGAATTACAGTAATCACAGTTAAAGTGAACTTTGTAGTCTGAATATTTTCACTGCGTGCAAAAAGCACTTTGATTTACAGCCAAAAGGTTCAAGGCCTATGACAGGGTAGCTGCTTAAAGTCGGTCTGTCCCATACTGTTATTGCATGCTTCAGTTTTACAAGACATACTGATGTCACAAACAGTCACAACAGTGCAAAACAAAGCCTGAAATTTTTAAAAAGTTAAAGGAAATGGAAGTGGTGCCATAATAAGCAAGGATCTTCTACACATGTTTCTTCTTCTACACAAATGTTTAGGTTTGGCGCTTAAAAGGCTGTCAAGTAGATTTTGATAGGTCTGGTAAAACAGTTGTTTGCCCACATTTCTGACAGTGGATTAACATCAACAAATTGCAGTATGAACAATTAAATAGTTTATTGTTGTTTCAGGGTGTTTAAGCCTGTATAAAGAGTTTCAGCTGGCCATAATGAATTTACTTCTCTCACCTCTTTATGACGTATAAAAGCATAGAAGATCAGCAGAAAGACGGAACAAACGTTTCTGTGGAAAAAATGGTCTGGTTTTTGAAATATTTTTCCTGTCTTCCAGGTCCATGCCATCCCATTGCGCTCTTCCTGGGTAATGACATGTGCCTATGCCCCTTCTGGTAACTATGTTGCTTGTGGGGGCCTTGACAATATCTGTTCCATCTATAACCTGAAGACCCGAGAGGGAAATGTGCGTGTAAGTCGTGAACTGGCCGGACACACAGGTAAGCAAGATATGTCCATCAACATGGTATACTTAAATGATTTTAAATGTTTAACTCCCCCAAACTGACCTGAACAACAGGATTTTGTATTTGTGAGCTTTGTTATACACTGTTTTAAAAATGCAGTGTGTAGACTGAGGATATTTCGCAATATCTAGTGGTAGATTCTGGAATGGAAAGCTCCCTTGCCAACCTTTCCTGTCACTGAGGCAATGGTGGCCTTTGAAAACTAAAATCAATTTACGGGATAGAGATGACATCATCCGCAACTTTTCTTTTTCTGCTGTGGCCTGTCCTGATCTGGTTTTACTTCTTCATGTTCTTGTTTTTAGGACAAAAACTCAGATCGATAATAATAACAACACGTTTCATTCTTTGAAAAAATGCTGCTAAATTCTACATGCTGTACCTTTAACATTATGTCAGTTTGGGAGCTCTGTTACAGTTTCTTGTCATACTGAAGGGATAATCCTGAAAATGTTTCTCCACTCAATAAGAGTAAGTTCCTCAAAATCTAAAGACAAAGATAAAGTTCATACTATTCATCATTTTTCACTTAAAAAATAAAGCTGTGGTGTGATTATTTTTTACACAGATAAACAGATAATATTTGATTTAAAAATGAAAGTGACCCTCTACAACATGACCCAAACCTTAATTTAATTTTTTTATGGCTGAAAAAATCACTAGTGCATTAATTTTTTTTTTAAGTCACATAATTGATTAAATGTTAAAAACCTGGGTTTTTTAAAGAATAGCAGAATGAATACATTAGTCTATAAAAGATCCAAATACTGGTTGGTTTAGCAAAACTTACTCATTCCCAGCAAGTCTATGAATTAAGTTGAAATGACATTACATGTCTCATGATGGATATTAAAAAAATTGTAGGTTATCTAACATCTGTTGAATTACTTTTAACAAATGAATACATGGAAAACATTTGGCATAGTTGTAAGTCTGCTTACCCAATGATGTCCACCAAGAGTGAATGAGCACATGTGATCAATCACCCACATTTTTGCTACTCACAACTCTACAAGGGACTAGTCAATTAAAAAAAACAAAAACTCAAACTTTTAAGCTTTCTTGGAATTCTCCAAAAGATGCATCAGAGGCAGTTAGTGTTAATTGTCAAGGTCAGACCACACCAAAATTGAACATTTTGGCCATCAAATAAACCATTTGGTTGGGTGTTACCCAAGTACTGTGATCACCTCTTTAACACACCATCCTATGAGATAACTGAGGGAAATTTGTTTTCTCAGAAGACAGTGTCAGCAAGCACAAAGCCATCGTTTTACAGGAATAGCTAAAAAGAATCAGTGTTTTTTTAGAGGCTTTTATAAAGTTCTGTTCTCGGTCCAATTTAGAATTGGGAAATGGAATTGTAAAGGGTTTTTTTACGCATTTGGTCAGGGTAAGATGGAGTTTTGCAAATGAAGATAAAATCCCACTTTCTTGTTGTACAAATCTACACAAAATATAGGCAAACAGATCTAAGACTCTATTTGTAATAAAACCATTAACATTTTACTTGACATGAATAGGAGGATACTTGTGCATACAACACATTTCTGGGATGTTTTTAAAACTAAAGCTTTTAAATTGACATGTAAAGACTTTGTTTCATTTATAATTTTTTCAATTCTACTATGCAACAAAAAGTGAAAAGTTCCAAGGCTGTGAATACTTTTGAAACAGATGTCTTAAAAATTCTAAATGACAAAAACTATGACAGCATTCCCATTTCAATGCTATTCAAATTCTCATAATTCTCATGAATTTTTTATTGCTGTTCTGCTGATTATTGGAGGTGCTGCCCCGTTATGAAAACACAATGGGGCTACTAGCTCATTTTACAAACAGCTTTTGAATACAGTGCCTCCTCACATCTCTTACAAAGCCACTGATCGGTGGAAAGTTTGGAACAAAGCCTGTGAGCATGTGATTAGTCAAAAGAGTCAATAAGACAGAGGAAGCGTAGAGGCAGCCAACAGCTTCAATACAAAAACAAAGGCAATTCTCAAAATGAGGAGCTCTAAGTTCATTGTTATGGATTAACTGTCTCCATGGAGATTGTAGTTTGAAGTATAGATCATGTCAGTGACATTGTACCCTCTTTTGTTACCTTCTTATGTACAATAACAAACTGATGGGTGCCAGTATTTTTAAATATCAAAGAACTGTGTTTCATAACATACTTGGCATACAATGGATTATTGGGTAGGTTGTGAGATGGTTGCAAAAAAGGAGCCATGATTGGTTGAATTTATGTGAATCGCAACTTCCTGAAAATACAGGGTAAAGGTGACTATGCATAAATTTTCCTGCAACAAAGATGCATCTGCAACACACACAGGGGTGGAAACCAATACATGGACTTTTTAGTAACTTATAATGTAATAATGGCTCTTAATGTAAAAATGGATTATTACGTAATAAAATCATGAGCATAACATAATAGCGTCTGTGCATGATGTAATAACTTATTACATTATTATCCTGACTGATGCTGCTCATAATGCAATAACAGCTCATAATGTAATAATGGCCTACACTGTGAGAAAAGTGTTGCATTATCACCATTGTTTACCTTTGCCTTTCCTGCAGGGTGAAAGGACATGCTTTCACCTCTGTGGTTGTCTGTCTCGATGATTGTCTGTCTGGTTGTCATACAATTTTGCCAACTGTGGTAGAAAGTTTAGTCCTTAATGACTACACCAGCACACTGACTACTAGAAATCACTTACTGGCAGAGGTCTGTGTTTGATTATGATCTGTACATAGATGGTACGACAGTAATATGGTGGATTAGGGAAGAGGGAGGGGGACTGTAGTTCATGTAGTTTGAGCATTTTCTTAGTTTACTATTGCTATGATAAATGCAGGAAACAATAACTTCTACAATAAAAACCCATTTAAGATAGTTGTTTTCAAATAAGTAAGGTGACAATCTTTCCTTCTATACAGCCTGATAGGAACCTTTGAGTTAGAATGTTGCTGGTTTTTATTGTTGGTCTTTAATGCCAACTTAAATGAAGGTTTTTAAACATTTTTCTTCTTTCTACGTTAAAAAAAGAATTATACAAGCACCCTAGTATGTTCATTCATTCTAATTTGATGTTCATTCATTTAATCTAATTTTACATGTGAAACTATATACTTCTAGAACACACATGGGGGGGTTGTCTTACAAAACATGAATCAGAAGGTCATGAAGGTCTTAAGCTGTAAAAACTAGTGAGGGGAAGAACAGTTCTTTTGGATGTACTGAATCTTTAGAATCTGTTCAACAAAATGATTTGTTCAAAAGATTTGTTCACTGAATCAGTCAGTGCTTCAGAGCCCCGTCCGGCCTGGTGCAGTACAAGAGTGAGTGACACAGTGGCGCTGATCGGGGAGTTCGTTCATTGAACGAGCCCCTCTCCTCACCTGCTGCTTAAGTCACAGCAACATTGACTGGGTGACACATGTCGTTCTTCCGCCAAGTCATGAAGGAAGAAGTACTCCCCTGCCCTGAAAAACTCACCTCTCTGTGTGCCACCGACGTTCACATCACAACGTGAGTGAAACAACACAGCAGCAAGTAGCACACCTGCTAAATGAGTGTGAGTCGTTGTTCTTTTATATCGCAGAGAAGTGGAGAGATTAAAAATAAATAAACACCGTAGCTGTAGCAGGGATTCTAATACTTTTAAAGATATCAAATAGCGTATTGCTTCAGATTGGCAGAAGTGTTGTTCGCCAAAGAATCAAAGGCGGCAGCTCCACTCCCGACCGGCACGCCACGTTCGCGTCTGGGCTCAACTGAACTAAGAAAGGAATGAATCAGGTCTTGATGTGATTCCATTCATGTCGTTTACTCAGCAGTTACGTTCTTTTGAACGCAAATGTCCTAATTTGACTAAACAATATGCATAAATAATACATTATTATTAATTATAGTTAGCTGACAAAAAATCCACTCCAGGGCCCCATTTGTCAGGCACCATTCCTGTGATCACACAGATCGGGTTTGAAAGGTGAATGGGATTTTGAAAAAAGAAAGCTTTGTTTCTTCCAATATATGTTGGTTTATATGGAACGATGCAGGAGATATGTATCAAATCAGAGTCCATGCGGTAGTGCACCTGGCATATGGCTGAAAAGCTTTCTGATGTTGAATGCAAGGCCGCTTTTGCGTCTAGCTGCTTCACGTAACCTGCAGATATTTATACAGCAGTCTTTTTCCGTCACGATATACAACATTCAACCAAAGACACACATACATATATTCTTGGTAGGAATGGCTGGTTTAGCTCTCTGAGCAGGTTGGAAACTCTGTTAAAGGTGCTAAGCATTGTCATATCCATCAACAGGCAATACTGGATAATAGTTGACACTACCAGCAAAGGCAATTCAGGACTAACAATCAGGAGAGTGTCAGCAAGAACAAAATGAACAATATCAGGGTCAATGTAATAGACTGAATTGGGGTCACCATGTGGGACATCACTTGGGGACCTCTACACCATCCATCAATCAATCAGTCAATCTTAATTTGTGGAGCACTTTTCATACAAAACAATATAGCACAAGGTGCTTTACACAGAAGAAGAATAAATGAAACAAAGAATACCCGACTCTACCCCACCCCATCCCTGTCCTCTCATTCCCACCCCGCAATCCAAACATAACAAAAACGAGTATTAAAATGCATTTACTTGAAAAGAGCTTGATTTAGTTAAGACAGGAATGTGTGGACTAAGGAAACGCCATCTTAAAATTCAAGATCAGGAGACACTAGAGGTTAATTTAAAATCTTAAGACAAAGTAACATAAAAGGAAATTTAAGAAATAATAAATAAAATAAATTTCAAAAAGTAAGATACTAAAATAATAGCACCAAAATAGCTCAATAAACAACAGTCCTAACATTAAAACTAGACAGAGATAAATGCTTGAAGTTTATTTAATGATACACAGGGCTCGACAGTGCAACCGTTTCACGAATTGTAAAATGTATTTAGGGGCACATGTGCTCATAAAAAAATTAAGCAGAGGCAGCAAATGTGTTTTCATGTAAATTATGGTCATTTGGCAGACAACCGCAGGGAAAATAAATAAATAAAAAAAGGAAGGGAGATGAGAAAAGAGGAGGGGGAGAGAAGAAGAGAGGAGGAAAAGAGACAAGAGAGGAGGGAGGAGTTCATTGTGCTGACCCAGTGGTGTTCGTAGCAAAAAATAACGTCATATGCATGTTAGCAGAAGACCGGATTTTTCAGAATTTCATACAGAGAAGTTGCGCGAAAACACAGAGTCTAACCATGAAACCTATCAGCCAAAATTTTAAAAAAATACTGATTGCGAATGAAATTTCAGAAGTTTTGCCACAAAAAGAAGAGGAGGATAGAGAATTTACGTTGAGTGAACCCTCCAGCAGTCGTACCAGTTCGTCATTCACAGCTGGTAGGAAACACAACTTTTATCCTCAATGGCTAAAGACATTCTCTTGGCTCATTTCCAAGGACAATTTAATGTACTGCAAGTACTGCAAGGGGCAAAAGCAAGCAGGCAGCTCGACATTTGTTGCAGGCAACCCCCACCTCAAGCGAGATGCCATGCTTAAGCACAGTAAATCACGGAGGCATGTACTCTGTACAGAAGCGTACACCGCCAGGGAAACCTGCGGCACCTTGCAGGCAGCTGTGAGGAGACAAGTGCTGCTAGAATTAAATGTAGCCTATCATATTGCAAAGGAAGAGGTGCCCTTTGTCAAGTTTGTACCACTTATTTCCCTAAACCCCAAAAAAAAAAAACAGAGTAGAAATAAATCCAACATATGACAACAACAAAAGATGTGCAGAAATGATAGGACAAATTGCTGACACAATAAAAGAAAGCCTTGAGGTTAAACTGCGAACAGCACATTATGTGTCTGTTTTGATCGATGGAGACACTGACATTTCAAATACTGAATGTGAAATAGTCTATGTGCTGCTCTTGGAGGACGGAAAGCCAGTAAACCATCTGGTTGGACAACAGGCCCTCGAACATTCACATGCCCATGGTAAGAAAGTTGTTTCTCTTTTTAGCGTAACCTATTTTGTGTAACATTTCAGAGAATATGTGTCAATTTGATTTGGTTTTGATTTGTTTTTTGATCACTGTGGATTTTCTATTTTCCTTTAAGGGGTCTTGAATGCCACCAAGGCCGCATTTGATGTGGTCTGCCAAGGAGATGGTGGAAGGTGGATGGACAAATGCGTGGCTTTCGGTGCAGATGGAGCTGTGGTGAACACGGGCCGCAGGAGTGGTGTGATTGCCCTTCTGCCCATATAGTCCTGATTCACTGCATGCCACACAGGTTTGTGATCACAACTGGTTGAGTTTGGGTTAGCAGAACTCATATTCATAAAATAGAAATAAACATGATTATTGTGCTGCTGCATCCAGTGTGACCCCTGTCCTGTACTGGGATTCACAGCCAGCTAAACTCTTTATGGCATCACATCCTCCAAGGAACAGGCAGAGTTAATTTTGGACTAGATTTAGTGCCAGAAATTGTGAAACTGAAACATCAAATACAGACAGCATCGATTAATGGCTGATACGAACTCATAAACAAGTTTAAATGAATGAATGAATGAGATCGCGGATCCTCTATATACAGGCGTACAGCAGAGACCGCAAATGCATCTTGTATAAATTAACAAATCACTCCTAACTTACTTTCTACAACAGAGTAAACATTTAAACAATGAAATAAGAAATACTTTGTCTTGCTTACTTACAGTGGGGCAAAAAACTATTTAGTCAGCCACCAATTGTACAAGTTCTCCCACTTAAAAAGATAAGAGAGGCCTGTAATTTTCATCATAGGTACACTTCAACTATGAGAGACCGAATGGGGGGAAAGAATCCAGGAAATTACATTGTGGGATTTTTAATGAGTTGTAAATTCCTCTGTAAAATAAGTATTTGGTCACCTACAAACAAGCAAGATTTCTGGCTCTCACAGACCTGTAACTTCTTCTTTAAGAGGCTCCTCCCTCCTCCACTTGTTACCTGTATCAATGGCACCTGTTTGAACTCATTATCAGTATAAAAGACACCTGTCACAACTTAAAACAGTCAGACTCCAAACTCCACTATGGCCAAGACCAAAGAGCTGTCGAAGGACACCAGAAACAAAATTGTAGACCTGCACCAGGCTGGGAAGACTGAATCTGCAATAGGTAAGCAGCCTGGTGTGAAGAAATCAACTGTGGGAGCAATTATTAGAAAATGGAAGATCTACAAGACCACTGATAATGTCCCTCGATCTGGGGCTCCATGCAAGATCTCACCCCGTGGGGTCAAAATGATCACAAGAACGGTGAGCAAAAATCCCAGAGCCACACGGGGGGACCTAGTGAATGGCCTGCAGAGAGCTGGGACCAAAGTAACAAAGGCCACCGTCAGCTTAAGCCAGTACATGTCCAGGCCCGTCTAAAGTTTGCTCGAGAGCATTTGGATGATCCAGAAGAGGATCTGGAGAATGTCATATGGTCAGATGAAACCAAAATAGAACTTTTTGGTCAAAACTCAACTCGTCGTGTTTGGAGAAGAAAGAATGCCGAGTTGCATCCCAAGAACACCATACCTACTGTGAAGCATGGGGGTGGGAACATCATGCTGTGGGGCTGTTTTTCTGCAAAGGGACCAGGACGGCTGATCCGTGTAAAGGAAAGAATGAATGGGGCCATGTATCGTGAGATTTTGAGTGAAAACCTTCTTCCATCAGCAAGGGCCTTGAAGATGAGACGTGGCTGGGTCTTTCAACATGACAATGATCCCAAACACACTGCCTGGGCAATAAAGGAGTGGCTTCGTAAGAAGCATGTCAAGGTCCTGGAGTGGCCTAGCCAGTCTCCAGATCTCAACCCCATAGAAAATCTTTGGAGGGAGTTGAAAGTCTGTGTTGCCCAGCGTCAGCCCCAAAACATCACTGCTCTAGAAGAGATCTGCATGGAGGAATGGGACAAAATACCAGCATCAGTGTGTGAAAACCTTGTTAAGACTTACAGAAAACATTTGACCTCTGTCGTTGCCAACAAAGGGTATAAAACGAAGTATTGAGATGAACTTTTGTTATTGACCAAATACTTATTTTTCACCATGATTTACAAATAAATTTTTTAAAAATCAAAGAATGTGATATTCTGGATTTTTTTTCTGATTTTGTCTCTCATAGTTGATGTGTACCAATGATGAAAATTACAGGCCTCTGTCATCTTTTTAGGTGGGCGAACTTGCACAATTGGTGGCTGACTAAATATTTTTTGCCCCACTGTATATTGCCTCTCCAAGGGCTGAGACTTTTGCTGCGTCCGAATTGCCCGCTCGCATACTACATACTACTGCTACATACTACTGCTAGATTCTACTCCCACATACTTAACACGTTGGCCCAATTCGGACACACTAGACGAGCGGTGGGGAAAGACGACCCCCGCAGGCAGAGAGTAGGTACTGCGCCCGTGCAGACAGTTTTAGACTCTTTGAATGGTAATTGTGCAAGTGATGGATGCTGCTGTATTATATTCCTGCACTGCTTTAGAAATTCACAAAGTAGCTTTTCCATTACTTTCAGCCTTCATTCACTCACGTGGTGATCGTTTGTTCAATGAGATCTGCCTAATTACTGCAGCTGTGCAGTTTAATGATGGAATAAGTGAGCTTTACCTCCATGATGTCGCCACATGTTTGCTCATAAAATGATTACTTAGGCAAATATGACACCATGACATGACAAAGAGATACAACCGCACATTTTTTAGGACAGTGTGTGAAGTTACATGAAACTTACATCTGTACTGCTGCGGTCCTGCCTGCTGCTGCTGCTGCTCTGCCATGGTGTGCACTGCTGTGGCCAACCGGCGTTCGCGACGCATCTAAATAGGCAGCAGCTGGTGGCGCTAGCATCACATGCGCTTCTACAACTTTTAAGAGGACGAAGAAGAAGCCCCCGGTGCATTTTGGGTCAGAAGCATGCCCGTAGGATGCACCGCGACCATACTACAATGTGGGCATGTGTAGTATCTGAAGTAGTATCTGAAGTAGCATGCTACTCACTCTGGTGGCCAATTCGGACATGCTACATACTACTTCGACTACTACTTCGACTACTACTTGGCAATTCGGACGCAGCATTTAAGTTGGAAAGGGAATAAATAGAAGAACAATACGTCTGTATTACGTCACCTCCTACTAGGTAAAGGCAGCCTGATTTAAGAAAAGACTCACATTGAAAAATTAACTGCGCCATCTAGAGGCCTAAAAAAGCAACTGCAAATGAAACAGAAACCACTACAACACAATTTTATATCATAAAAATATAAAACTATGCATGCCAGTCCATATCCATTTAAACGTGTATCCAAAGAGAATTTTTAAAGAGTTGTTTTATTTTTAAATATGTAGTGAGAGAGAAACTAAGAATACATTGTGTTTCAAGATACCTACCTGGTCCCATCAATTTCAAACAAGTGCTGGACTAGATAAACGTAACAAAGAAGGATGAAGGTCTGCACACTCTCCCTCAGATGCAGTTTAATGAGATGTCTGATCTTTCTAAGATACTTACCTATGAAATGTCTGCTTCTTGCACAGATTGGAACTTGCAATACTTACCCTACATAAGTCAGAACATATAGTGTCAGTCGTCTATGATCTTCTGCATCTTATTTAGAAAACCTACCACTCCAGTGGCAAGCCGAAACAAGATCCTTATGCTCTTGGGCAAGAACTTGGAGTGGACATCTGCAGTCCCAGCAGTGTCAAGGGAACTTGATGGATCTGCCACATACACAGAGCATTGAAGGTGGTCCTGCGACATGGACAGGACAAGGATCTAGCCAGTGACCATGGTCAATATACTGTCGTCCTTCAACATATGGAGCATCTGGCATCCTCAGCCCCTGCCTTTGTTGAAGTTCAAGGGCGAGCAAAAAGGGTAAGATTTTGTTCATGATAATGAGCCACAACTGGTAGAAATATTAATTTAATGAAGTTTAAATCGTTTTGAAGAATAGTTTCAAGAGTCAAACATAACTCACAATCAGATGGAGTATAGATAAATATTATTCCAGACTCAGGGTTTTCAACTAACACATTTTATTGTTTTTATTTACTCACTACTCAACAGATACAGAAGTACATGACAAGTACACTTTTCTGTGTATTTTGCCACTTTCTCCGTGACCTGTTTGAGGAGCTAGCAACCCTCAGCCTCAAATTACAGAGGAATGATTTGATCCTCCCCCAAGCCACCTCAGAGCTGAAAAGACAGTCACCAGGCACTCAAGATAAAGCTAAGCCAGGGGGTTTGCTTGAGAAGATTTAGGCCTTATTGTCTCAGCAGTAGGGAAATCAGATGAGCTTCCAGGTGTGTTTAGGATAAGTCAGTGAAGGATTGCAGGAGTCACCACCTTGAAAACACACTTTCCCTTGTTCTTATATATTGTAGTGGGTACTTAGTTGAAACTTATCTGAAAATCTTGAGTTTGAAAGTGCGCCAAAGACAGCATGGCAGAGAGCAGCCACAAGCTCAATTTTTTATAATATAATTTATTTTAGAAATTGGTTTTAAGACAGTTTAAAAGAGACATGATACTATATAGATATACAAGTGATGACTCCTTTAAGAGAAACTTATCTAAAGGATTACGACAGGCACTTTAAGAATCATTGCATTACATGCACAGCAGAAGGGTTTGAGGATGAGGGAGATGCAGTTGAGGTCACAGCCATAACTTAAGTGTGAATGTGTGTCTTTTGAAGAGCATGATACTGAACAGGGGTGTCAAAGACCTTACACATCCACAGCTGCAGGGGCACATCAAAGCTGCAATCAACATTAGTGTGGATACTATCAAAGGAAGGTTTGGTGGTTTGGTGAAGGACGAGGGCATTCAGACAACACTGTATTCATTCCAAGTGCTAAACCCTGACACGTGGCCGGACAAGCAAGTGAACCTACTTACCTTCGGAGATGATAGTGTGGCAGACCTGGTAAAGCATTTTGAGAAGCCTTTCACAGGGTAAAAATTTCTTTGATAAGACACTGCATTGCCATTTGAGACACTTATTGCATATGTGCTAACTAAAATGCTCTTTTCTGTCCTTTAGCCCAGGGTGCAACATAGCTAAAATCCAGGATGAGTGGCAAGGGCTCAAAGTCCTGGTAAGCCAGAACTTAAGGGACAAGACCTACACTGGCTTGTGGGCGATGCTCCTGACAAAGGACCCCTACAAACAAGACTTTAAAGTAAGGCAGAGCAATCCCAAATAGTCGATTTGTGAAGGTGGGAGTTTTCAAAGATTTTGTCTTCTTTCTTAGAACATACTGGAGTTGGTGCAGATTATGCTAGTGCTCCCCATATCAGCAGCCCAGTGTGAGGCTTTTCTGCACAAAACCATATCAAAAACTCCACGAGAAGCTGTCTTGGAGTGTCTACAACAGAGGACCTAAAGCGGATCAGTTTAGAAGGGCCTGTGGTTGAGCTATTTGATCCCAGTACTGCTGTGGACCGCTGGCTGAGCTGAAAGCAGGCCAGACAACCATGTGGCCAAAGCTGCTGGACCAGCGATATTCTTTGTATATAAGTTGACTGAGCAGACATTTTGGGGGATTTTTTTACATTCCAGGGTTCCAGGTGCAGCTTTGAAACTAACGTCAGTGATTTATGTTAACAAAGTCTGTGCCAAGGGTCTAAAATGTAAAACTAGCTGTACATTTGTTCACCATTAACTAATGTTGTATTAGTCGACCTAACAAGAAGCTAACCTTAGCTAAAGAAAATACCGTACTGAGCTACATAAACTTAAAGCTGCCTTTAAATAGGGAATAACATTCATGCTAACCGGCCAAGGGTACTTTGTGTATTATATATAACAGATTATTATATTATATTATATTATATTATATTATATTATTATTAAAAAAGTACAACTTTTAGGCACATTTTTGGAACACCATCTCAGAGTACTTTCTGTTAAACTATACAAAAGAAGAGCCCATAACACCTTCAAGAGGAAAAAAAAACATGAAAAATTACTCAACTTAAATATAGTTACAATACAAATAGCTTGGAAACAACAAAAAGTGTTAAATAAATGTTTATTTCTCACTTGTCAACAGACTTAGATGATTTTACAATATAGCTCATGTGTTAAATACCTTGCAGTGAGGACAAAACTTCACAATGTTATATATTTTGCCAAAAAACCTAAGAAACCGGGCCTAAAGACACTGAATTAATCAGTTTATTACTGCTTACATCAACTGTTGTCAGGTTTTGTGTGTAATAACCATAGTTTTGAAAAGTTATGTAACCTATGTTTTCCTGGAAAAACAAGGGCCCCTGTTAAAAACCCTGTTGGTTAATTTGATAAATTTAACTTCAGTGTTTTCTCTTTAAAAAGGTTCAGTGAGTTGCACAGCCATCAAAACTTCATTATCTTTGGTTCAGTAGGAAGTTTCAGGGTCCAAAAGCTACCATAGAGCCACTTCAGAGACCTTCAGTCCTTCAGAAAATTGGCAGAGTTAGAGATATTAATTACTGAGCAGACATTTGGGGGGATTTTTTTTATGTTCCAGGTTGTCACAATTTCAAAAATAAATAAATAAAATAAATGCTTGCTTGAAAATGTCTCTAGGTATTCATTTTATTATGGAAAACACATTATTTGATTGATTTTCACTGTGCCCCTAAAATTCTTGGTGTGCTCCTTACTTTTTCAACTTAGGAGCAGATGTGTTCCTAAGTTGAAAAAAAGTTAGCGTCAAGTCCTGATACGAAATATAGTTAGAGCAAGACTTAAAAGGTTCGTTTTGAGTTTGCTTGTAAAATCATTATTATTAGGTGCAGCCCTTTAGGTCTTCAGGTAAGCTGTTCTATGGGGGCTGTAGTAATAAAAAAAATGTCTCACCGTGTGTTTTAACTTAAGGTATTGCTAGTTATATGATTATATTATATTATATTATATTATAGGAATATGAACAATTAATCGATGAACAATTAATTGATCATTAAGAATTACATCAATCATGCAAAATTTTGATCAATCTTGTTACAACCCTGGCTCTCAGGTTGAAACAAAGGAGAGAGAACACACAGAGCTCTGATGATTTGAAGTGTTTATTTAACTAAAATAACCCAAAAGTAACATAATCGTGCGTGTGTGTGTTAAATCAAGTGTAGTGTGTGTTCATGTGTATATGTGTATCTCAGAAAACAACTACCAAAATACAGCAGGCTGTAGGCTTTAGCAGCAGGCTGTAGGCCTTAGCAGCAGTCTGCTGCGCAACCACAAGAGAGAGAGAGCAGACTGACTGAGGAGGCACTGAGAGGAAGCAGGCAGATCACAGAGCCGTCATGTTACCCCCCATAAAGACAAGGACCCAAAGGGTATCCGAGACACTTAATGAAGTCCAGTCCTGCATGCACACAAGTCACAACATAGTCATCTAATCATAGTAATACCAGTGCACTCCCAACTCAGCAACTTTGGTACCTATAAAGCAAATTAAGATTGAGGGGAGAGGCTCAGCTGAAAGAATAAATGGGCACTGTCAAAACCACTTAAGACAGAACACGTGACAGGGCATCCGCTACAACATTCTCTGACCCTTTGATGTGACGAATATCAAGGTTAAAGGGCTGCAAAAACAAGCAACACCTCATCAGACGCTGATTTGGATTTTTTAATGAGTGCAGGAATGTTAATGTGTTATGATCAGTGTAAACGACAAGGGGGCTACCTCCACCAACATAGACAGGATCACAGACAGAGCCTCTTTTTCAACAATGAAGGAATTTAACTGATAAGAATTTAATTTTCTGGAGAAAAACCCAACTGGATAGTCAATACCATCAGGACCCGTCTGCAGAAGTGCCGTTCCTGCCCCCACATTACTGGCATCAACCTGCAGTTGGAAGGGATCACCTAAACGGGGAGCTGGCAAGACAGAAGCAGAGGAAATTTTCACATTCACAAAAGCAAGTTGGGACTGAGGAGACCAGTCAAATTAAACCTTTGAACTCAGGAGCCCAGTAAGAGGTGCAACTACGGTGGAGAAATTCCTGCAAAATCCTCGGTAGTAACCTACCATACCAGAAACCTCATCAACTCTTTCTTAGTGGTGGGAGTTGGAAACTGATCAATAGCAATGACTTTAGTTCTTACAGGAGGTACCTGACCCTGATCAACGACCTTTCTCATATAAGTCACTGTACCTTGGGCAAACTCACACTTTGCCAGGTTAATGGTTAGGTTGGCCCAAGCCAACCGCTCAAACAAAGCACGGATTTGATCAACATGCTCTGCCCAGGTTCCACTGTAGATGATGACATCGTCTAGGTATACTGCACATCCCTTAAACCCTGCTACCACTTGGTTCATTAGCTACTGAAAGGTGGCAGGGGCATTTCTCAAGCCAAACGGCATGACTGTGTAGGAGTAAAGGCCTGAGGGTGTTCTGAATGCAGCAATTTCTTAAGCTTGTTTGACAGGGGCACTTGCCAATATCCCTCAAGAGATCAAATTTGCTGACATATTTTGCAGCGCCCACCTGATCTACACAATCCTCCATGCGAGGAAGTGGATAAGAGTCTGGTTTTGTGATGTGATCCTAGCACCTGATTCGTTACCTGGCACATCATGTCGAGACAGATCGATTCCATTTCTTGGATGGATGGGATGCAGCCACTCCACAGTGAATATCTTGGTCGGAGAGTGCAGGAATAACTCCAAAAATGTCACTTAATTCCTCTGCTTTACACATTGCATGCTCAGCATTTCTCGATTTTTTAATTTTTTTTTTTTTGGCATGGCACCTTTCAAAAGTGCATTAAATCTCACGTCACCCAAGAGTAAAGTACAATTAAAAACAACACTGCAGAGTCTCACTGCAAATGCAGATATCCTGTTTATTGAGACAGGACAGTATCACTTAACAGAGCATAATACAAACTGAAAATGCACCAGAGGGATGAATGTTTCTTTCCATCCTAAGTGCTACTTTCCATGCATGTCTGCCTGCCTGACAAATACACACACATACAATACTCCACTATGAGAGATGAAGAGAGATCAGCCCACATATACACAGCGTGCAGGCACGTGCTCACACTCAGAGCATCTACTAGCTCTGAAAGAGCTCCTTTCATTGAGAAAAAGCAAATCGGAACAACAACATACAATTCCAGAGGACATCAGGAGGTGTTATTGTGGTTGCAGCACTGGTGCAAAGGTGAAGGCAAAGCTGATGATAATTCATGATATGAATTCAGTCATATCATGACAATAATTGTTTACATCCTACCCAAATCCACTGCAGATATTCCATGTGGTCTTTTGCAGATTAGTGTTGCCAGGCTACAGACTCAACACCCTGAGGCATTGATAATAATATCAGGAGACTTCAACCATGTCACCCTCTCCTCTCACCTGACTGGATTTACACAGTTTGTTAACTGTCCAACCAGAGAAAACAAAACCCTATATCTGCTGTATGCCAACGTCAAAGAAGCCTACAGAGCCATTGCCTTACCACCACTGGGCTAGTCAGATCATAACTTGGTCTATCTGCAAACCTGTCACAGACCTTGTGTGCTGAGGTAGCCTGAGACCAAAGTCAAAATCAGAAGATGGACACCTCAAGCCAGTGAAGCTCTAAGGGACTATTTTAAATCAACAAACTGGAATGTGCTGCTGGAAACAGATGTGGATAGTATGAACATTGACTGACAGGCTAACTGTTTTACTGAATATATCAACTTCTGTTAAGACACAGTTATACCGACAAAGACTGTTTGCTGTTTCCCCAACAACAATTCCTGAATCACAAGAGACATAAAAGCAATCCTTAATCAGAAAAAGAAAGATTTCAGAGAATGGGACAAAGAACGGCTTAGACAAGTGCAATAGGAGTTGAAGAGGAAACTGAAGATGGCAAAGCTGAAATACAAAAAGAGAGGAATCTACAACACAGCAATATCCGTGAAGCCTGGAGAGGAACCAGTACCATCTCTGGACACAGCAATAAAAAGAAAAGACAGCCAGTGGTGGGTGACGTGGAAAGAGCTGATAAACTCAACCTGTTCTTCAACAGATTTGACATGACTGTCACACCCACTTCCACTGCTACTCCACATTCCTCTCTGCAACAGATCTCCAATACAACTTCTCTCCCTCCCCCTCCAACTCGTTCAAATGTCTCAACCACTTCAACTACCTCCCTCCTAAAACATCAGTCCTTGTCTGTCACAGAAACAAGGGTGAGGTTGGAGCTTGGAAGACTTTGTCCCAGGACAGCAGCTGGTTTAGATGGTGTGTGTCCAAGGCTACTTAAAGACTGTGCTGCAGAACTGTGTCAACCTCTCCACAGGATCTTCAACCTGAGTCTATAGCTGGGGCAAGTGTCCGCTCTGTGAAAAACATCCTGCATTGTGCCAGTACCAAAAACAAAATGTCCTGCTGAGCTCAATGACTACAGACCAGTGGCCCTCACTTGACACATCATGAAACCCCTGGAGTGGCTGATTCTACGCCTGCTGAGGTCTGAGATCAAAGACAAACTGGATTCCCTGCAGTTTGCATACAAAGAACACATTGGAGTGGATGATACTGTCCCCTACATGCTTCACAATGCCCTGTCTCATCTGGAGGAATCTGGGGTTTATGTGAGGACCATGTTCTTCAACTTTTCAAGTGCATTCAACACCATCCAACCCACCATACTCAAAGACAAGCTTACAAAGATGGGAGTGGATCCTGTCTGTGTTTCCTGGATCACAGATTACCTGACAGGAAGGCCATAGTTTGTCAGACTGAGGAACTGTGTTTCTGGGACATTAATGAGCAGTACAGGGGTTTCACAAGGAACAGTCCTGGCGCCTGTATGTTCACACTGTATACGTCAGACTTCAAATACAGCACTGAGTCCTGCCACATCCAGAAATACTCAAATGACACCGCTATCGTGGCATGTATCATAAATGGACAAGAAGCTGAATACAGAGATCTAATACGAGCCTTTACAGGGTTTTTCCTGGCTCAAATTGAGGCAGAGGTGGCACCATCCTGACCATGCGCCATGACGTGCATGTATTTGTAAATTCAACTGACTCACTTTCTTTTACAGGCAACATACTTTAAGTTAAGAGTTCAAAAAAAGAGTGTGACCATTATCATGTTAAAGCATTCATTTATTAAAACTATATACATACACAAATCAGCTGGCAACTTTAAATTGAAAGTACACTTCATCCACACATCTCGCAACCAGACAGAACATTTCAGCCTCCTCTCTTTCATTCTGTAGAACCTCCTCATGCACTCCTTGTAGTCCAAGGCCTTCTGGTCTGGTCCATCAACGGCCACCTTACAACAGACATCCAAGTGCCTCACCTTCAGTCTGTTCCGCAGAGGTGTCTTCACCTTAAACAAAACAATTCATCATGCAGTTAGTATTTTTTGTTTTTATTCTGATACAGACATGAAGAGTGATAGTGTTTTCAATCATATATTATATATATGTATACGTTGCAGTGTCCTCCCTAAAAAAAACAACCAATTATTTCTTAAACTATCTAAACTATGTTATTTTAGTTTTTGTAACTTTATTAGTTGAGTGTTTTTAGGTACTACCATCTTTAACACTAGAAGGACCACAGAGCAGCCATTTGGCTTTACCCCCCTCAAGGTCCACGGGGCAGCCGATCGGCTGGAAGGATTTTAGCTAATATCCTAAATCACCTGTGAGCACTCATTTTGTTATGCAAACGAGGTGATCGTTGGTGCACCACAGGAGGGGACTGGACTAAGTGGTGTATGCAGTGGGAAGGGACAACAGAAAGGAAGGGATCAACACACATGGGTTGTTTACTTTGTTGCTGTAATTTATTGATTAAAAATAAACAAAATTTAAACAACTGTATAGAATAAGAACAAGAATCAGAATCACAAGGGGTTTTATTGCTATTGTCAATGAACAGGTTTCACAGACTAGGAATTTTTTACGGCGTGATGGTGCAACATTAAACAGAGTATAATATGTAAAATACAAGAATAAAAAATAAGAGCATGCAGGACATATATAAAGAATAAAAGTATGAAAGGCTATGTACAATGCTAGGATTTTTTACGGCGTGATGGTGCAACATTAAACGGAGAATAATATGTAAAATACAAGAATAGAAAATAACAAGAGCATGCAGGACATATATAAAGTATAAAAAGGTTGGTGATGGACTTCAGGTGAATATGCATCATCAGGATACAGTGTTAGACTCTCACTCACAATCCTGGCACTGCCATGGTATCTCCCTTCTGCATTTCCCACATGTGTATCTGTAGCAGTCAACACATCGCACAGTGGCATGATTGTTCTTACACTGATTTTTAACCTGGCACATGGCTCTTTTCCCAGGGCTAGGTGTGGAAGGTTGTTGCCGAAGCAATTCTTCCTTTCATGCCTTCTTCGCAGTCACATGAGAGTTAGCCAACTCTCTTGCAAGCTCCACCAGGAAGTCCACCCGTCTCTCCTTCCTCCCAGTGCATGCTTGATACAGCACATGTGCATCCAATGCTGCCGTATCAATCATGTTATAGAACACAGCGACTGGCCAGCGCCATGTTCCTGTGCGGACAGTGTACTCCCGCACCATCTGGTCCATCACATCCACGCTGCACGTTGTAGCATTGTAAAGTTCATTGCAGTCCCTCTGTCTAGATGACTGTGGAATTTCCTGGCGAATCTTGTTGACTGTGCCTAGGATGGTGGTTTTCCGCCTAAGCAGTTGTTGCGCAAGTGACAGTGATGTAAAGAAATTGTCCGTGGTAACATGCCCTTGTCCAGGAATGGTTCCATCAGCCTCATGACTACATTCTCGGACAGTCTCTCCCCACTGGGACGACTGGGGTCCTTGCCAAGATATGGGAGGACATTGCAGATGTACTTGGATTTCAAGTCACAAGCCACCCAAAACTTGATCTCAAACTTGTCAGGTTTCGTTGCAATGTACTGCAGGAAACAGCAGCGAGTCTTTGAGGGGAAAAGCTGTTCGTCAATGGTGATGTGTCGACCAGGGTTGTAGGATGTGATGCAGTTGGTGACAAATGACGACCACACAGCAGAAATTGCAGCAAACTTGTCAGTCTTTGTGCGCTCACTGCGGGTGTCCCTGTCATCAAAGCGTAGGTGTCGCATGATGTCTTTGAAGCGATTTCGGGGCATGGTTGCCATGATCTGGGGGTTTCCCAGGTTTGCTCACCAGCAAACCAGAAAATATGATAAATTGTCAATCAAATAGTGATCCTGTGAATGGGACTGGTTGCATTCACCTGAGTCGTTATGGTCATTCTCACATTCATACTCTCAACAGCTTCACCAGAGTATAAAAAATGTAGTGTCATATGCAAACAGTATGCAATTTAACAATTTAGATACATTTACAATGTCATTAATATAAAGTACAAACAGTTTTTGTCCGTGGACCGACCGCAGGGGCATCTGCTGAGGTGCAGGAACATCAGGAGAAGTAGAACCAAACAAAACAAACAGAGGCCCAAACTGTCTGTGCAGTGGCTATGGCTGAAGCAGTTTCTGTCTACAGCTGTTCTCAGGTTGGAAACTCCCCTCCCCCTCCCCACTCACTCTCCCCACAACACAAGTTTACTTGAAATAACTTAGCATATCCCCTCCTGTGGTGCACCAGCGATAGCCTCGTTTGCATAACAAACTGAGTGTTCAGAGGTGATTTAGTACTAGCTAAAAGCCCTCCAAGCCATTTGGCTGCCCTCTGGTCTTTATAGGTAGAACAGCAAAAAGCCGGTCCTTCTAGTGTTAATATACTTCTCCTTCTCTTCTGCTGCTTTGTGAATGGCTGTCACCTCATGTCTTTTTAATGTGTCCAGCCTGTAGTTGGTTGATGGCTGTCTCACTAAGGAGGCAGCAATTGCCTGCTGTGTTGGGGCACAGTGCTTTTGGCATAAATAGCAGTGCATGCCTTCCTCAGTGTGCCTGAGCCAGGTAAATTGATTGAGCCACTGCTTGTCAAAGCCACTGGCTCTGTGTTTTTGAGAAGATCTAGAAAGAGGAATAAAAACCACGTACACGTTGGTTTTGCGTTGTTATGCTCCTAATTGGAAACTAATTAATTAATTACCCTCGCCTCGCCGACTCGTCCTGTCCTGCATTCTGACCCTCGCGATCACCAGTCCCTTGTGAAGTACTTTCAGACCTGACATAAATTTCCACGTTGTAACCGTTGAATTATAGCATTTTAACTGCCTGTTACGTTTTTTCTCTGCTGTGTTTCACCTGGACTCTTGACTTTCCTCCTCGCGAGGTCGCTTTTTAAAGTACTGGCTGATTTTGCCTGTCATAACTGCAACGCTAAAAAACGGAGGAAACTTTCTTTTTAAATAAACACGTCATGCTTGGATGCAAAAAAGACAAGCAGTATTTACCTGTTTGTGTCCAGCCGCCAGGGAAAATCAGGACACCGATAGCACCAACTAGCGGGAAAAAAAACTTGAAAAAACATGATTCGATCCGTTTCTTCTTCGGTAGATGCTTCAGGTCTTTCCGGTGCACTGCTGTTGATATAGCGCCTCTATAGTGGCGCAACGCTGCAACTGCAGTTAAAATACGTTGCTGCTGCAGAGGGACATCAATCGCTCAATCAACACAGCTGGAGCTTTACGCTGTGTTGAGCGAAATCAATCGCTCTGGCTGGGGGCGGCACAAAATTAGGTGGAGGCAGCCGCCACGCAATTTTGAACGCAGGAAAAACCCTGCTTTAGTGATTGGAGTGACAAAAACTATCTCCCCCTCAACACCTCAAAGACAAAGGAGATGATCATAGACTTCCGTAGATCCAAACCCCCTCTTCAGCCAGTGAGCACTTGTGGAGTGGACATCGAAGTAGTGACATCATATAAGTATCTAGGTGTACATCTGGATAATAAGTTGGACTGGTCCAAGAACATAGACTTCATCTACAGAAAGGGGCAGAGCCTGAGAAGACCCTGATCAATAGACATCTGATGTAAGATGCTGCAGACGTTTTATCAGTCTGTGGTGTCTACAGTGTTCTGTTCTGCACTGCAGTCTGCTGGGGAGGAAGTACCAAACACCAAAATGCAAGACATCTGAACAAACTGGTGAAAAAAACTGGCTCTGTGGTTGGATTCAAGGTGGACTCACTGGAGAATGTGGTGGAGAGATCTACACTGAGGAAGGTGGAGCCTATTCTAAAGAACATGGATCACCCACTTCTTAACACCTTAATGGAACAAAGAGACAATGGTGGTGGATGACTCCTCTCTTTTCGCTGCAGGACAGAAAGTTTTAAGATCTTCTGTACCCACAGCTATCAGACTTTGCAATTCTTCTAGAGACATGACAAATGAGAGTACAGAAAATTTAATTTTCCTGGGGGACTTTGATGTGTGAGTTTAACAGATAAAATAAATTTATGACACACTGCAACCCAGGTCCATGAAATAATTTATTAAATAGTGAAATAAATATAGATTTTTTTTACATTGAATGAACTGGTCTTTTAGTAAGTTAATGACACATTTAATTATACATTTATTTTTTTGATTCCCATTTGAATTAATTACCGACATATTTAAGTATTTATTTAACAATGTATTTATATATTTCATTCTGTCTTTTTCCGTCCTCCATAGCGGTGAGGTATGCAGACCATTTTTAACATTCAGAATTACCAGACCAATGTAAATATTGACCAGATCAATAAATAATTCCAAAGAATAATTAACAAAAAAAGGTCTCACCCAAAGGTTCTTGATGGACCTCTTCTTGTTGCCAGTTGATGGCAGATTGAAAACAGTAGAGGAGAGTAAACTTGCCTGATGATAAGGTGCTACACTATAAAGTAGGGAATAAAAACAACACAAGTGTAGACCTTTCTATCTACTCGGAGAGTTTACATCCACTGTTGTGACTGCAGCCTACATCCCCCCGGATGATAATGACAAATATGCCATGACAGAACTGCATGCTGCCATTAGAAAACAGCAGACCTGGCATCCTGAGGCAGCCTTTAATGTTGCTAGTAATTTCAACCACACCAGCCTGAAAACTGTACTCCCCAAATTCAACCAGCATGTCTCCTGTCCTACCAGAGGAGATAAGACCCTGGACCATGTCTATACCAACATGGCTGAGGCCTACAAAGCCACCCCCCTCCCCCACCTCAGACAATCAGACCACCTCTCCTTTTTTCTTCTCCCCAAATACACACCACTCAGCAGACATGTGAAGCCCTTTGTAAAGACTGTCAAAGTGTGGCCAGAGAGAGCTGACTCTTCACTTCAGCAGTGGTTCCAGAACACAGGCTGGAGTGTGTTTGCTGCTCAGGCCACTCTAGACTCACACGGACATTAACACCTATGTCTCTTCTGTTTTGGAATATATAAACACCTACATTGACAATGTCACCACCCACAAATAGATCACAACATTCCCGAATCAGAAGCCATGGATGGCTTCTGAGGATCGAGGAGCACTTCAGTAACTCTGACCCTCGGCACATGTGGCAGGGCATCCAGGCCATCTCGGACTACAAACCCACCACCCCCACCCCACAAACCAACAACGTCTCCTTGTTAGACGAGCTCAAGCACTTTTATGCTCATTTTGACAGGGAGAACCAGGAGGCAGCCACCAAGTCTGTGCTCCCTGCAGACCATCAACCACTCACATTCTCCCCCACCAACGTGTGTGCCACACTGCGCAAGACAAACGCACGTAAGGCTGCTGGCCCTGATAGCATCCCCAGGCGGGTGCTCATGGCTTGTACTGGACAGCTGACTGGGGTCCTGACTGACATCTTAAACCTGTCCCTGGCCCAAGCAGTCGTCCCCACGTGCTTCAAAACCACCTCCATCATGTCAGTGCCAAAACATTCAGCTGCCACATGTCACAACGACTTCCGCCCTGTTGCACTCACCTCAAGACCAGCATACCACCCACCCTCGACCCTTTACAGTTTGCATTCCACCCAAATAGGAGCACAGAACATGCCATCTCCATAGCGCTTCACTCCGCCCTCTCCCACTTGGACAACAACAACACCTATGTGAGAATGCTGTTCATTGACTTCAGCTCAGCATTAAAACCATTATCCCCTCCAGTCTCATCACCAAACTGGGCAACCTTGGCATTGACCCCTCCCTCTGTAACTGGATCCTGGACTTTCTGACCAACAGACCCCAGTCTGTTCGGTCAGACAACCTCACCTCCTCCACCCTCATCCTCAACACCGGCGTCCCACAGGGCTGTGTGCTGAGCCCTATCCTCTACTCCCTCTTCACCCATGACTGTGAACTGGTGCATGGCTCCAACACCATCATCAAGTTTGCAGACGACACAACAGTGATCGGCCTCATCACCAACAACAATGAGACGGACTACAGGGACGAGGTCCAGCACCTGGCATCCTGGTGCACTGACAACAACCTCTCCATAAACACCAAGAAGAGCAAGGAGATCATCGTGGACTTTAGGAGATCCACTGGGGGCACACATACACCCATCCAGATCCACGGAGCTGAGGTGCCGCGTGTGTCCAGCTTTAAGTTACTGGGGGTCCACCTCTCTGAAGATCTTTCCTGGTCTGTTAACACCTCCCTTCTGGTCAAGAGGGCCCACCAGATACTCTTCTTTCGGAGGAAATTAAAGAAGGCCCAGCTGTCTCCTCAGATCCTGGTGAACTTTTACCACAGCACCATCAAGAGCATTCCTTACCAGCTGCATCACAGCCTGGTACGGTAACTGCTCCATTGTGGACCGGAAGGCACTGCAGTGGGTGGTGAAAACTGCCCAGCGCATCACTGGCTCTCCACTCCCCTCCATTGAAGCTGTCCACAGCAAGAGGGGGCTACGGAGGGCATGCAGCATTGCCAGGGTCAACTCTCACCAAGGACACAGACTGTTTACCCTCCTCCCCTCCGGGAGGCGCTACAGGTCCCTCTGTTGCAGAACAAGCAGGTTCAGGAACAGCTTCTTCCCCTCAGCTAGCTGTCACCCTGCTAAACTCTACTCAGAGGTGACTCCCCCCAACTCCCGGACTGACTGATTACCCCCACATCCTGTACTTGTACTGTGTTCAATGGCAATAAAGTTGAATCTTATCTAATCTAAATGATCACCTTGCCTTATTTCAGCAACTGCAGCAGAAGTTTCAGCTACTGTGACCACATTTTTCCTGTTTAGGGTTCATGTCACACACTATGATCAGAAAATTCATCAAGCGGCTTTGGATAGTCTCCATTTACTAAAGGTTCTGTGTCTCACTTTTACAATATTCCACAAAGCTTAAATTGTCCATCATTTAATTTATTTGGGAATGACTGGCATAGAGAATTAAGTATCAAAATCATAGATGAAGTGTAGAAAACTTTAAACTATGGTTTTAAGTGGTTCAAAGATTGCCTTTCTACTGTACCAGAAGACAAAAACTTTTAAGGATGGCATAATGCTTCCCCACTCTGCGAAATGCTTTATAGATTAGGGAACCTTGTCTCATCTCGTCCTACAGTGTCAAAGTTTGCAACCTTTTGGGAATGTATTCGACTTTTTCGCTGAAGCTTTTTCAGTATTTCTCAACTGCTAAAATACCAAGCAGTTTGTCTGAACCAAATGCTCAGTGGCCTGAACCCATTCATTTAATCAGTCACTCTCTTGGCAAAACCATAAGCACTTTTCACCTGGTTAGACACAACTTGCAAACACAGTCTCACGAACTAAAACACATTGTGCACTGAGATGCACTTGTGTTGCATAATAGTATGCACAGGTAGCAAAAAGTTCAACACAGTTGAAGCACAGGTGTCACAATGACTCAAAATTGATCAATCTTGTGGCTAATGATGGAAGGAAAGCAATATAAGCCAGTTCAGAGGGTTTTTTTGTTCCTGTTACCTGGTCAGGGAGAATGTGGCATGTGAAGTCCTGTGGCCTGACCCAGCACAAAGACATGATGCTGTGGCTGAATGATTGTAGACACTGTAAGCACTGGAGTTTGATATTGTAGTTTACACTGTAATGTGCTTCTCGTCAAGTTTTTTTCTTTATTTTTACTATATATAGGTGCTAAATTCAGAGGATTTTTGTTTTTGCAAAATTCATTTAGCCTACTGTGAACAATGATTTTTACAGCTTCATGTCTTGAGCATTGTGTATGTTATTTGTATGTAATGACTGCTTGGTAGTGTTTTTAATTTTGATTGACTTGGGGTATGATCTGACAACATTGCTTGGTTTTGAGTGCAGATTGAACTGTTTTGAGGTGATTGGTTTTACAGAAGACGTTAAAGGTTTGGTGAGTGTAATTTGATAATTGGGTTTTGTGCTTGTAGTGTCGAGAAAAGCATGGTGGATGTCAAAAAATGTGTTTTAGCGATTGAGAAAAACTGCAAAATAGAGTTGCCCCCAACCCCTCTGGCAGCAATATTTTGGGTGGCAGAGCAAGGAATAGTAAAAGATAGATAAAAAGCTTTAGCTTTTGTTCTGGTCACAATGCTGGCCTGGAAACTATTCCTTTAATTCTGATAATCTGAGAAGGCTTCTCATTTGCAGCCTTTCAGTTAGCAAATCATTGACTAAATCAGTTGCTGTGATTGGAATGACATATCGTCTACCTACTACAAAGTAATAGCATGAGAGTGTAGTCAAGTATAACATAGGGTCCTAATCTCAAAGGATGTGATAAGAAATTATAGAGATGTTTCTACTTCTTGAGAACAGTTCGTAATAAATCAGTAAATTAGTTCCTTTGTTTGATTTCTGTCAGGTTATCTGTCCTGCTGTCGCTTCCTGGATGACAACCAGATTGTCACTAGCTCTGGAGACACTACCTGGTGAGTTGTGATGCTGCAACAAATGCAGGTTCAAACTGTACTGTTGAATTATTATGCGTGTATTAAAACATTGTTGACATGTCAGTGCAACACAATAAAAATTTCCCAGGTGTACCTCAATAAATTAGCACATCATGGGAAGGTTGATTTATTTCAGTTATTGTTAAAAAAGAGAAAGTTATGTAGATTCATAACACATAGACGTTTTCATTTTGATGATTGTAACTCACAGCTCTTGAAAACTCAAAACTCAGTATCTCAGAAAATCAAAACATTACTTCAGATTAATAAAAATAAAGGATTTTCAACACAGAAATGTTGGATTACTGAAAAGTAAGAACATGTATAGCACTCAGTACTTGGTTGGGGCTCCCTTTTCATGAATTACAGCAATGTGGCATAGCATGGAGACCATGAGTCTATGGCACTGCTGAGGTGTCATGGTGGCCCAGGCTGCTCTGATGGTGGCCTTCAACTCTTCAGCGTTGTTGGGTCTATTGTCTGGCCATGGTCCTTAAACCAGGTACTGGTACTTTTGGCAATGGGGGCAGGTGTCAAGTCCTGCTGAAAAATGAAATCAGCATCACCATAAAGATGTTAGATGGCTGTGCTGACTGTGGGCCTGACCAAACACAGTGGACCAACACCAGCATATGACATGGCCCTCCAAGTCTCCTGTGTTTTACTGAAACCTGGTTGAATCAAAACAACTTGGACTCCAATGTTGATCTACCTGGCTTTCATAAGGTCAGACAGAGATGCTCAAGCTAGTGGCAAGAAGAAAGGAGGAGGTCTGGCTTTATTTGTCAACCAGAGATGGTGTAACCCTTCACACATGACTGTAAAGGAAAAGTTGTGTTGTCCAGATATTGAACTGTTGGCAGTTGCTCTTTGGCCATATAATGTTCCAAGAGAATTCAGTCATATCATAACGATAATTGTTTACATCCCACCGAAATCAACTGCAGAAATTCTGTGCGATCTTTTGCAGAATAGTGTTGCCAGGCTACAGACTCAACACCCTGAGTCACTAATAATAATATCAGGAGACTTCAACCATGCCATCCTCTCCTCTCACCTGACTGGATTTACACAGTTTGTTAACTGTCCTATCAGAGAAAACAAAACCCTGGATCTGCTGTATGCCAACATCAAAGAAGCCTACAGAGCTATTGCCTTACCACCACTGAGCAAGTCAGCTCATAACTTGGTCTATCTGCAAACCTGTCACAGACCTTGGGCTCTATTTTCATGTTCGCCGGCGACGCGGCGGAGGGTGGCGACCCCCGCGCAGTGGTATTTTCGTCTAGTGGAGCCAGGCGGACAGCCAGTTTGGTATTTTTGTGGACTGAGGCACACCGAGGTCCACCAAGTTGAGCGTGGTGGCGTGGCAGGGGGAGGTGTCGACAGAATCAGCTGGCGCAGTGACATTTTGTGTAAAGCTTGCCGATTTGAACCTGATCAGCTTTCAGCGCAGGCAGAGCACAGCTGGCCTAGTGGTATTTTGGTAGACTGGCGGCGTATCGGCATACGTCACCGATGCCTCACCGACAGGTTTTCCACAGTTTCAGGCACATTTCCGTGCAATAAATAATCAACAATTAATAATCTGAGTCAGCACATACATTTAGATCTATATCAATATATTCTGATCTATATCTGAGCTGATGAGCATGTTTGGCACGCGTTTGGACACTCAACCTGACCGAATAACCCAGCTGAAACTGCATTAAATTAAATTAAATATCTAGTTAATAGACACACATGATGAAGTGAACAAGATATGTAATTTGTCTCCCTCCTTTTCTTTCTTCCTCTTAATTCTCGCGCAGCTCGGCCTGGACAGTCTCTGTGTCATCTCCCCATCCTGCTGCAGCTGCTGCTGCAGCACCTGGACAGATGATTTATTTCAGTGATCAGATGAGTTATTTACTTTAAGCCTACATACGAATATTATAATATTCAGTTTTGTGAACTAAATTTATTTTATATGCCAACATCTATGAAAAAAAGAGCCAGGCCACGGAGCGCGATGCGTCATTACGCACAGATGGTTCTGATTTTAATGCCATTATTGGACTTTATGTTGTGATCTGTGCGCACAACCCACCTTTGTCACGTGAGGTTTAAATATATGCAACTTTATGTGAGTGTCTTTATTTGTGGAAAAGGGTGTTTGTCTTACCAGTGGATCCAACCTTACACACACCAAATCATCTGTGCTTATGTGAGACAGTGTGCAGCACGCCCGCTGCAGCGTTTACAGCGACACTTGTTGAGGGGCTGTTTTCTGTCACCATCGTGTGGTATTGCTGTCTTCAGACATCTCTTGATCTCTTCGAGTACTTCACGAAAATTGGAATACGCCTTGCCGGTGGCGGATTTAAAGGCGAGGAGAGGAGCTTATGTGATTGGTGAAAACAGGTCTTGGCTGTGTTAAACCTACTCCATGCCCTCTCTCCTCCCTCACTACGACTTACGCCGCTGGGAGGAGCTGAGTTAGGGAGGGGGGATACTTACGCTGGGCTGCGCTGCTCACCAAAATACCAAATTGTGCTTGGGAACGCGTTGACGGCGCGGCGGACATGACTTATGCCATGCATCACCGCATCACTGGCGAGGCATGACAATAGAGCCCCTTGTGTGCTGAGGCAGCCAAAGTCAAAATCAGAAGATGGACACCTCAAGCCAGTGAAGCTCTAAGGGACTATTTTAAATCAACAAACTGGAATGTGCTGCTGGAAACAGATGTGGATAGTATGAACATTGACAGGCTAACTGCTTTACTGAATATATCAACTTCTGTCAAGACACAGTGATACCGACAAAGACTGTTCGCTGTTTCCCCAACAACAAACCCTGAATCACAATTGACATAAAAGCAATCCTTAACCAGAAAAAGAAAGCTCTTATAGATTGGGACAAAGAACGACTCAGACAAGTGCAATAAGAGTTGAAGAGGAGACTGGAGATGGCAAAGCTGGAGTACAAAAAGAAGATAGAGAGGAATCTACAACGCAGCAATATCCGTGAAGAGTGGAGAGGAACCAGTACCATCTCTGGACACAGCAATAAAAAGAAAAGACAGCCAGTGGTGGGTGATGTGGAAAGAGCTGATGAACTCAACCTGTTCTTCAACAGATTTGACATGACTGTCACACCCACTACCACTGCTACTCCACATTCCTCTCTGCAACAAATCTCCACCACAACTTCTCCCCTTCCTCCTCCATCTTGTTCAAATATCTCAACCACTTCAACTACCTCCCTCCTAGAACATCAGTCCATGCCTGTCACAGAAACAGGGGTGAGTTTGGAGCTTGGAAGACTTTGTCCCAGGACAGCAGCTGGTTTAGATAGTGTGTGTCCAAGGCTACTTGAAGACTGTGCTGCAGAACTGTGTCAACCTCCCCACAGGATCTTCAACCTGAGTCTACAGCTAGGGCGAGTACCTGCTCTGTGGAAAACATCCTGCATTGTGCCATTATCAGAAACAAAATGTCCTGCTGAGCTCAATGACTACAGACCAGTGGCCCTCACTTGACACATCATGAAACCCCTGGAGCGGCTGATTCTACGCCTGCTGAGGTCTGAGATCAAAGACAAACTGGATTCCCTGCAGTTTGCATACAAAGAACACATTTGAGTGGATGATGCTGTCTCTTACATGCTTCACCATGCCCTGTCTCATCTGGAGGAACCTGGGGTTTATGTGAGGATCATGTTCTTCGACTTTTCAAGTGCATTCAACACCATCCAACCCACCATACTCAAAGACAAGCTTGCAGAGATGGGAGTGGATCCTGTCTGTGTTTCCTGGATCACAGATTACCTGACAGGAAGGCCACAGTTTGTCAGGCTGGGGAACTGTGTTTCTGGGACATTAATGAGCAGTACAGGGGCTCCACAAGGAACAGTCCAGGCACCATCCCTGTTCACACTGTATATGTCAGACTTCAAATACAGCACCGAGTCCTGCCACATTCAGAAATAAATGACACCGCTATCGTGGCATGTGTCAAAAATGAACAAGAAGCTGAATACAGAGATCTAATACGAGCCTTTAGTGATTGGAGTGACAAAAACTATCTCCCCCTCAACACCTCAAAGACAAAGGAGATGATCATAGACCTCCATAGATCCAAACCCCCTCTTCAGCCAGTGAGCACTTGTGGAGTGGACATCGAAGTGGTGACATCATATAAATATCTAGGTGTTCATCTGGATAACAAAATGGAGTAGTCTAAGAATATAGACTTCATCTACAGAAAGGGGCAGAGCCGGCTCTTTTGCCTGAGAAGACTCTAATCAATAGATATCTGATGTAAGATGCTGCAGATGTTTTATCAGTCTGTGGTGGCATGTGTTCTGTTCTGCGCTGCAGTCTGCTGGGGAGGAGGTACCAAACACAAAAATGCAAGACATCTGAACAAACTGGTGAATAAAGCTGGCTCTGTGGTTGGATTCAAGTTGGACTCACTGGAGGATGTGGTGGAGAGATCTACACTGAGGACGGTGGAGCCTATTCTCAAGAACATGGATCACCCACTTCTTAACACTTTAATGGACCAAAGGGCCAATGATGGTGGACGGCTCCTCTCTGTTCGCTGCAGGACCGAAAGATTTAGAAGATATTCTGTACCCACAGCCATCAGACTTTACAATTCTTCTTTAAATGACTTTTTAAGTCATGACAAATGAGACTACAGAAAATTGAATTTCCCTTCAGGGATGAATGACGTTATTGTTATTGTTATTGTTATTGTTATTGTTATTCTTAATAAATACTTGATACATCTCAGTCTACGTGAGGCGAGTCTATATATGAGTTTCATTTTTTTAATCTAAATTACTGAAAGAAATCACCTTTTCATGATGTCCTAGTCCAACTTAGTCCATGCCAAGTACATTTTTCTTTTTGTTAACAATATTGTTTAAACTTCAGAGCTCTATTAAATTCCAACATCAATATTGTCAGTAGGGCTGAACAACTAATTGCTTGTGCAATTATGTCACAATATGAAAAAAAGTGATTTTCTGACCACAAGAGCTGCGATTTTGACTGGTCACGTGCGAGTGAGCAGAGCAGGCAGGCAGGGAGAGAAGTCAAAGCTGTGCGCTGTCGCACTATGGGCTAATGCTTGACAGAAGCTGACATCGCAGAAAGTGAAGTACTAAAGAGGAGCAGCACGGCAGCTATGTGGATTTTATTTTGGCTAAAAACATTGCTGCTAGGCAATGTGTGCAGAACCTGTCATGCTGCTCTTGCTACCTCAGGAGGTAACACTACGAACCCACCTGAGTGAACCATTCGTTTGTGCTTCGATTGTGGTGGTCTGTGCCATAGATATTTGCATTTGTGCTGCTATGGTTTTATAGATATTACTAACTTTAATTTCTGGCAATAATGTCACCCAGCCCCCCATTTGCTCCAAATTTACCTGAAATTATCTTGTTCGTTTGTGCTTCTTTGGTGCTGGTTTGTGCTGTAAAAATTATTGTTTGTGCTGCTACGATTTTATAGATATTACACATCTTAATTTTTGGCGATGACGTCACCCAGCTAGGTACATGAGCTTCTTGGCTATCATGCATTTCTTGACACAACAGCGGCACAAACAAAGCACAAGTGAAGGGTACCATTTCAGGTCCATTTAGAGCAAATGGGGGGCTGGGTGATGTCATCGCCAAAAATTTAAGTGTGTAATAGCTATAAATCCGTACCAGCACAAAAGAAAATTTCTATGGCACAAACAAAGCAAAAATGAATGGGTCCATTTGGAGCAAATAGGGGGCTGGGTGACCTCTGTTTGACGTATAAAATAATATTTAATAACTTAAAAACTATAGCGCCACAAACAAACATTTTTACGGCACCAACCACCACAAACTAAGCACAAACGAAAACTGACTATTTTCCCAAAATTTTGTGTGGGGTGGGGGGCCAGCTTCATGCAGGTTACAAACTTTTATTAACACTTAAAAAAAAACCCACAAAGCCATGTTGGATAGTTGAATGGCTAAAACACCAGCGACAAGTTCTTCAAGCTTAAACCACGTCTGCATTACAAAGGACAACGCATCCAATATGGTGATGGCAGAACAGCTGAACGATAAGTCCAGGGTCCAGTTTTTTGGGCACCGATTACATCTCGGCATTGGTACATAAATTAGTATCATGACATAGGGCGTGTGCGTACGCTGAGAGAGAGAGAATGTAAGAATAGAAGGCAGAGAGAGAATTTGAAAAATATGTGTTTGTTCCGAAGTTGATAACCTCAAATCACACAAGTTTACCTCTATAAATTACACCGTTCCTTTACTATTTTGTATTACAGGGCATGCACAAAAAGATGACAGTGTCAAGAGCAATAAGGCTGTGCAGGAAGGTAGTCGGGAACTTCTCCCACAGTTGGGAAAAATAGGCAGAAATAACTGAAGCACAGAGGGAGCTCAAATTTCCCCATGATCACTGAATGCCAACAAGATGGGGTTCCAAAGAAATGCTAATTGCCAGAAAAAACTAATTATTTATAACAAATCTAATATTACTTATTGTAATACAGATTGATTTATTGTTTGTGTTTGTTTTAAAGTACATCAGAAGAAGACCTTGAAAAAAATAATTGCATATTAAATTGCAATCGCAGTACTGAAGAGAAAATTTGCAATTAGATTGTTTTCCAAAATCGTTCAGCCCTAATTTTCAGTGTCTGATCAACTGCTGATCAAGGTTTAAATGCCAAATCTGCTGTAAGTCCACGACACTGGGTCTCTTTGGGCTACATAGACTTCACACAATCACAACTATTACACCATAGAAAATTACGTTTCACTCTGTAGCTTAATACTAGAGTGCAATTGGTCTGATCCTTTTTTTTTTTGCAACTGTGCATTGATGAGGTTCTTTCTGCTTTCTTCAGTGCTTTGTGGGACATTGAGACCGGTCAGCAGACAACTACATTTGCTGGCCACACTGGTGATGTCATGAGTCTGTCTTTGGCACCAGACACCCGGCTGTTTGTTTCTGGAGCCTGCGATGCCTCTGCAAAGCTCTGGGACATCAGGGAAGGAATGTGCCGGCAGACCTTTACTGGCCATGAGTCAGACATCAATGCTATCTGTGTAAGACCACTCAAACACTCTTTTCACACATGTCCTTTACAACCCCTATTCCAAAAAAGACACTCTGGAAGATGTTGATAAAGACTGATTTTGGTGCTTTGCGATTCATTGGCATTCTTATTGAATCAAAATCTGTGCAAAGAACACATATCAAGTGTTGAAGATGCAAAATGACATTTTTATGAAAAATACTCATGCTTATTTTGAATTTCATGCTAATGGCATGTTTCAAAAAAGTTTGGAAAGAGGCATGTTTTATAGCCTCACCTCTTCTTTATCAATACCTATTGGGGAGCCAAGGACACCAAGTTCTGGAGTTTGAAAGTAAAATGTGCTGTTCCTGCCCCAATTCCAGGATTTCAGCTATTCAATTGTTTAGGCTCTTCTTTATATCTTTTATGTAATGATGCTACAAATATTTTCAATGGGTGACGAGTTGGGTCTGCAAGCAGGCCATTTAAGCGCATGGACTATTCTACTAGAACCAGAATGAGAACCAGCTTTAATAGGTGTGAGTGCAAAAAATGCTGAATGGTAATAAAAAAATGTGTGTACATGTATTTGGTTATTTAAACATTTGGGTTAAAGGTGGGCACATGAATTTACAGTGTTCACATAAGTAACTTTAGCTAGGTTTATATGGGGTCTAATATTCTGATTAGAGTTGGGTTAAAGGGACTTCCGGTTGACAATGTTAGAGTGGATGCAGACGTCAGTGTCATGTCTCCCGATCACATTTGCTTAACTTTTTACTTAAACATCAGGCTTTATCTGAACAAACTGTCACGGCCCGTTATAAAGTCATTTCAATAACTTTGATGCCAAAATGAGCTCCTCTAAACATGGGAAAAGTGGGGGACAAACTCCCGTTGCAAAACGAGCCAGCACGAGCATAGCAAGCAAACTCTCAGCCATGGCAGCTAGCATAGCCCCTGCTAATGTAAATAGCGATGTTGCTAACGCTAATACTAACGTTAGCCTGCCTGTCCAGGGAGATGCTACTAATACAATCTTCATGTCACAGTTGGTGGCCGAGCTGGCGAAGCAGAGAGCCGGTCTGAAAGATGATGTCTCCGGGCTGACTTAAGAGTCTCTGAAACCATCTTAGTCAGCTGTGGATGTCCTCCGGAAGATGGTCGGCTCGTTCCAGACCTGCCTTATGGCCACGGAAACCATCGCCTGTGAGAATTTTGAGCGGCTGACCACAGCCAATGCCACAATTCAGTCCCTCAAAATCCAGAATCAAGCACTGTGGGACCGCACAGGCGACATGGAGAACAGATCACACAGATCCAACATGAGAATAGTGAACATTTCGCAGGGCAGCAAGAATGGTAAAACATGGTCAAGTTAATTTCTGAGCTTCTGGTGGAGTGTAAGGGTCGTGACGTGTTTTCTGATTCGCCTGAACTGGAGTGGGCACACCAGTCACTTGGTCCAAAGCTGAAAGAGGGGACCATTTGTCGTGTGCTTCCTTCACTTTCAGGAGAAGGAGGAAGCCCTACGGTGGTCCAGGAACCATGTAGTGAAGTATCAAGGGACAACTCTGAGACTTTACTTCAACCTGAGCTCTGCACTTGTTAGGAAGCAGGCAGCCTATAACAATATTAAACGGGTACTCTTCCAGAGGGGAGTTTGGTTCCGTCTGATGTATCCGGCCCGCCTGGTGGTTACTTTTGAGGAGCAGACTTTCACCTTTGAGCCACCTGAAGACCAGGAATTTTACAACTGCCGGGTAAATGATCTTTGCTTCTGGTGGCACAGCACTGCTGCGACTCGGGCGCAAGGGCGCAGTGTTGTTTGTTTTTATTGTTTTACTGTTGGTGGTGGTGGTTTGTTTGATTGGATTGTAACCTCACGATATGTTTTGCCAAGTTACACTGAAGCTGCTGGGCGCTGGCAGGCTGCCTGGGCCGTGCAGAGGAAGCAAGACCGCAAAATGGGGAAAAAGACTGGAGTGCTAATGCTGCTATTGCTAATAACAGCTAGCATCTGCACTGGCATTCAACACAACGTCAGCACTGTACTTCCACGAGGAAGCGAGCAGGTCCCGTGGGTCTACGGCAGGAATGGCTGCTGTCCCTTCGGAGGAGAGCCACGCCAGAACCAGAACCGGGCCTGCTGGAGCATGTTCCAGAGGAGCTGCTGCTACGACAAGGAGAGAGGAAGCCATGGAAACGAGGAAAGAGGGGCGGCATTTAACAACGGCTCCGACGGGGGCACAACAAACCACCGCTACCATCTATACTCCTCAGCAATGCTCTCTCCCTACGGAATAAAATGAAAGAGCTACGGCTCAACACAAGAATCTGTCACGAATACAGGGAGTCGCGTCTCATGGTGTACACGGAGTCCTGGCTCCAGGATGACTTCCCGGACGAGCTGGTTCAGGTACCTGGCTTCACTACTGTCCACATGGACAGGAACGATAACTCGGGGAAACGTAGAGGGGGCAGGATATGCATGTATATCGGAGATGCTTGGTGTGGGAATTACACTGTAAAAGATACTGTGTGTTCCCCGGACCTGGAGCTTCTATGTTTAAGTCTGAGGCCGTTTCATCTCCCAAGAGTCTACGGGAACATATTCATCTGCACGGTCTACATCCCGCCCAGTGGGAACGCGTCCAGGGCTGCATCACGCATAGCAGACTGCGTCCACCAGCAGCTCAAGAACAAGCCGGATGCGCCGCTGTTTACCCTGGGAGATGTTACAAGCCCTTCCAGGGTTCTAGCAATTCGTCTGCAACAGCACAAGGAAGGAAGGACAATATATTGGACAAATGCTACGGTAATATTAATCATGCATATGAAGCTAGAATCCCCCCCCTCCCCCCAAACTCAGACCACAATACAATACTTTTAATACCCACATATAAGTCTGCTATTAAGAGATGGAAACCTGTCTCGAAAACTGTCAGTGTGTGGCAAGATACCAGCAAGGAGGAGCTGAGCGGCTGCTTCTTTGCCACAGACTGGGAGGTGTTTCATGAAGACAACATCGACAGGACCACAGAGGTGATCACAGATTACATCCATTTTTGTGTTGACTCTATATTCAAAAAAAGTCTATAAAAGTATTCCCTAACAACAAAGACTACATCACCCCTGACATCAAGAACTGTATCAGGCGGAAGAAGCAAGCTTTTTGGAGCAATGACAGGATGGAACTTAAACTTGTACAAAAAGAACTTAATAGGAAGCTCAAGGATGCCAGAGAGCAGCATAGCACACGTGTATGAGAGGCCTTCTCTAACAAAAGCCCAAGGGAAATGTGGAACTCTGTTAGAGAAATGACTAGTATGAACTCTGGTAAAAAAGACCTACAGGTACATAATGAATTAGATAAGGCAAATGAATTTAATTTATTTTATAAACGCTTTGATTCTGATCCTGTTAAGAATGTCCATGAAAGCAGAGAGATGTTAAATACAGTGCTGTGTGAGCCTAGGCATAGAATTGTTATTGAACTGAGGGATGTAGCTAATGTTTTTAAAAACTACTCATTAAGAAGACCAGATCATATTTCGTCCTTTCTCCTAAAAATATTTTCAGAAGAGCTAACTCCTGCGTGGACTCCTCTATTCCAGAGGTCTGTAGATTCGGGCAGCATTCCGACCATATGGAAGAAGGCTGTCATCATCCCTGTGGCCAAGAATTCCTGCTCGAAGGAAAATAACGACTTCAGAGCAGTAGCTTTAACATCAATAGTTATGAAATCACTGGAACGGATCATGGAAGGGAAACTGTGTGTGGAAGTAAAGCACCTTTTAGATCCCCATCAGTTTGCCTATAATAGAGGCAGAGGCACTGATGACGCTCTGAACTCCACTACATACCTGATTCTAAAACACCTGGAGGATCCATCAGCGTATGCCAGGCTAATGTTCATGGATTTCGGAAGCGCATTTAATTCCATTCTCCCTCAGACTTTGCTAGGAAGTCTAAAGGAGATGGAGGTCAACCCGTATATGATTAAATGGTACTGTGATTTTCTTATAGAAAGGCAACAGAAGGTCAAAGTTAACTCCACTCTCTCTGACACACAGTTCATAAGTACAGGGGCTCGTTAAGGCTGTGTCAGCTCCCCCTTGCTGTTCATCATATACAGTCATGGCCAAAAATATTGTTACCCCTGCATTTCTGTCAGATATTGCACAACTTCTCCCATAAAATTGTTGTAATAACAAATGCTTTGGTATTCACATGTTTATTTCTTTTGTTGCATTGAAACAACAAAAAAGAAGCTGAGATGTAGCTAATGTTTTTAAAAACTACTCATTAAGAAGACCAGATCATATTATCGTCCTTTCTCCTAAAAATATTTTCAGAAGATGCTTGGGGCTCCTTTAGAGGTCTGTAGATTCGGGCAGCATTCCGACCATGTAGCAAGTAACAGGTGCTGGCAATATAGAAATCACACTTGCAGCCAGTTGACTGAAAAGTTGACTCAACCTTTGTGTTGTGTGTACCACACTGAGCATGGAGAAAAGAAAGAAGGGCAAAGAACTGTCAGAAGATTTGAGAACCAAGATTGTGGAAAAGCATGGACAATCTCTAGGCTACAAGTCCATCTCCAGAGATCTAAATGTTCCTGTGTCCACCGTGCACAATGCCATCAAGAAATTTAAAGTGCATGGCACTGTAGCTAACCTCTCTGGACGTGGAAGGAAGAGAAAAATTGATGAAAGAATGCAACGAAGGATTGTTCAAATTGTGGATAAAGAACCTCGATCCACTTCCAAACAAATTCAAGCTGACCTGCAGACACAGGGTACAACAGTCTCAGCTCGCACTATCCGTCACCTCATCAATGAAAAGGGACGCCATGGTAGGAGACCCAGGAGGACCCCGCTGCTGACACAGAGACGTAAAAAAGCCAGACTGGAGTTTGCAAAAACTTACCTGAGGAAGCCACAATCATTCTGGGAGAACGTCCTGTGGACAGATGAGACTAAAATGGAGCTTTTTGGTAAAGCCCATCATCACGAAACGAAACGTCAACGAAATGAGGCCTTCAAAGAAAAGAACACCATCCCGACAATCAAAGATGGTGGTGGTTCACTGATGTTTTGGGGTTGCTTTGCTGCTTCTGGTACTGGATGCCTTGACTGTGTTGATGGCATCATGAAATCTAAAGACTACCAAAGAATTTTGGGGCATAATGTAGGGCCCAGTGTCAGGAAGCTGGGTATCCTTCAGAGGTCATGGGTGTTCCAGCAGGACAACGACCCAAAGCATACTTCAAAAAGCACACAAAAATGGCTTGAGATAAAGCGCTGGAGAGTTCTCAAGTGGCCTTCAATGAGTCCAGATCTAAACCCTATAGAACACCTGTGGAGAGATCTAAAAACAGCAGTTGGGAGAAGGCAGCCTTCAAATCTGAGAGACCTGAAGCAGTTTGCAAAAGAAGAGTGGTCCAAAATTCCAGTAGAAAGGTGTGAGAAACTCATTCAAGTTTCAAGTTCAAGTTTCAAGTTTCTTTAATCGCCACATGGCTAGGCCGGTGGAATTTTTCACAGTGCAGGTGGCAGCTGCAACAATACACCACATTAATTTAAACAGACATTAAACAATTCACAGTGACATGACATAACCGGGTACCACCGGACATAAAACACAGACTTCACACACGTCGACCAGAGGAGTTTAGCAGTCGTATGGCAAGGGGGAAGAAGGAGTTACTGTAGCGCTTTGTTGAACCGCCCAGAGATCCAAACCTTCTACCCGAGGGGAGGAGCTGGAAAAGATGGTGAGCTGGGTGCAGTGGGTCATCAATTATTTTGTATGCCCTTGTGATGGTGTGGTGTTTGTGGATTGAGTCCAGTGTGGGGAGTTCACAGTTAATAATTTTGGAGGCCCTTTTTATCACCCTGCCCAGTCTGTTTAAAGTGTGCTTTGGTGTGTTGCCGTACCATGTGGTTACAGGAAGAGATTGACTTCAGTTATTTGTTCCAAAGGATGTGCTACCAAATATTAAGTTAAGGGTGCCAATAATTTTGTCCTGTCCACTTTTTGAGTTCTGTTTAAAATATCAGATTTGACTTTTTCTTTGCTTTTTTTGTTGTTGTTTCAATACAAACAAAATGAATAAACATGTGAATACCAAAGCATTTGTTATTTCAACAATTTTATGGGAGAAGTGGTGCATTATCTGACAGAAATGCAGGGGTGCCAATATTTTCGGCCATGACTGCATACCAACGATCTGAGGAATCAGAATCCAAACAATGACATTATTGAATTCTCAGACGATACAGTAATCCTTAGTCTATTGAAGACATCTGACAACAATTCCCTGTATGAACAGGAGACAGAAGGGGCGGTGGGGTGATGTGACAGGAAGAACCTGTTTCTAAACGTCAAAAAAACCAAGGAGATAGTCTTTGATCCCAGATCCGTGGGCGATCAAGGGCCGATCCTAATCAAAGAAGAGAGAGTGGAGCAGGTGGATTCATATAAATATTTTTGTATTTATTTTGATCGCCAGTTAAGCTGGGCCTGCCAAGTTGACTCTGTCTGTTCTCGCATCAACCAGCGACTTCATTTTCTGAGAAGGCTCAGGATCCATGGTGTACCTAACAATATCATGATGATGTTCTACAGAGCCAATATAGAATCCATAATAAGATATGGCATTACTACATGGTTTGGTAACCTGTCTGTCAAACTTAAAACTTAACTTCAAAACTTGGTTAAGAGAGCTGATAAAATCATAGGAGTGCAGCCTCCATGCGCCCTCCAGGAGATCTTTGACAGTACAGTTCTGAAACAGGGTATTAAAGTCATTCATGACCCAAGTCATACTTTGTACAGGGAATTCATACTACTGCCATCAGGCAGACGATATAAGGAGCCACCATGGAGGCTTAATAGGTTTAAGCTCTCATTTGTCCCATTAGCATTCAAAGCACTAAATAACATATAACTATAACTAGAACAGAACAGTACTGGTAGAGTGCGGTACCACACCAGGCATTTTAATGACACTTAATTCACTGTGTGTCTTGTTTGCTTACTGTGGTGTATGAATTGAACTGTATGTCCGTCTCATGGGTATGTAATGGATGGTATGTACAATAACGCTGTACCTTGTAAGCCCAAGACAAATTTCTCCTCGGAGACAAATAAAGGAATTGATTGATTGAAATAAGGAGTGAAAAGTGAGCTTGTTATTGAGAGGACTGGCCCTTTTGCCGGGCACCGTACTTAACTAACTGAACTTTAGACAAACACTATTCACACTGGCTCTCATTCGTGGACTCAGGTATCCTTTTCCATTGGATATGTTTTGTTTGTTTCTTCTATTGCCATTTCTGGTTATTTCATGCACAAGTGTTGAATCATTCTGTGTGGCATGTAAATATTTTTTGCTTTAAAATCCCCCCTTAAGTAAGTAGATTCATACCTGATACTAGGTTAAAGCCCATCTTTATTTGTTTTTGCTCCAAGTGTCATATGTGCTTATAATAATTGTTTATTTTTATCCTGATAACTTCATGAGCCACATGTTTAAATAGTGATGTTATTACTTTTGCGCACAATGATTGGGATTACCCCGAGAAAAAATAGAGTTAATCAAGATACACTCGCAGAAGAACAGGGGAGAGAGGTTGTTTCAAGTTTCAATTCCAGGTCATGTGGCACAGCAATCATAACTCATAAAAAAACGCTCTTCAGTGTAACAAACGTTATAGCTGATCCTCATGGCTGTTTTATTATCATCTGTAACACATCTATAAACTTACCTGTAAGGATTGAATTTAATCCAATTTTAAGCAATACACTATTTGATATCTTTAAAAGTATCAGAATCCCTGCTACAGCTGCAATGTTTATTCATTTTTAATCTCTCCACTTTTCTGCAATATAAAAGAACTATGACTCGTGCTGGTTTATCGGGCATGCTGCTTGCTGGTGTGTTGTTTTACGCTCAACGGGACACCGAGAGGTGAGTTTTCTCAGGGCAGGGGAGTGATTCTTGCTTCACGACTTGGTGAATGAACCACGTGACACCTAGTGAATGATGCTGTGACTTCAGCAGCAGGGGAGGGGAGGGGCTTGTTCAATGAACGAGCTCCCGATCAGAGTTGTTGTGTCACTCACAGTGTCCTGCACTCGGCAGGACAGGGCTCGGAAGCACTGACTGATTTGGTGAAAAAATCTTTTGAACTAATCATTTTAATGAACGGATTCTAAAGATGCAGTGTAGTCCAAAGAACTGTTCTTCCCATCACTGGTAATAAGGGGGGATATTATCTCTTACACATCTAGGATGAATAAAGCCAGGAAGCAAGAACAAGAACAACTTGTCAGTTCAATATTTAAGAAAGACTGTCAATACTCTGCCTCCCCCACTCTGGAACTCTATAAAAAAAAACCTTAATCTACAAACCAAATATGAATTATTGTCGTCTGAAAAGACAGAACGTGTATTACTGAAGTCACAAGGCTTTGTCTATGAACATGGCGAAAAGGCTACTAGAGAAAGTTGAAATAGGAGCAATAGCAGTTGAAGTAGAGGGCAAAGTACTAGTTTAATTGATATAAGCAGTAGTTGTAGTACTAGAAGTGGGATTTTGAATGAAGGATTAAAAAATATATGAATATTAAAACTAATTCAAATCAGCAAAAATTTCAATAATTAAAAATCCTCAAGTATTAGAAAGTTTTTAAGTATCAGAAAGGTTTGAATCAGTTTGAATGAGTTTAAATTAGTTTGAAAAATAAAATAATAAATCATCACTGAGTGACTTTAAAATGGGAAAAATTTAAATGAATAAAAATCCTGAATACACCCCATAATGTCCTCAATGAGCTTAAATTTTGAAGCCCTGAATGGTCTGTAGATCAAAGTTCATGGGAGGAGATAGGGGCCGAAGTTTGTCAAGCGCTGTAGTGAAGGGTTTTAAATGTCACCCCCAAAGCTCTGTGTGCTGAGCCTGACTTCATGTGTCTCATATAACTGTTAGAAGCAGCTTTCCAGTCAGCTGTGTGTCTCCAGGTGCACTAATTGGTTGCCATGGGGACCATAGATGCATCAGTACAGCAGGAGAAAGGAGACTTGAAGCTGAGAAACAAAATTCCAGACTATGCCCTGATGCTCTCACTCTGTGACGGCTACATTCATGATAAGGAACTTGTGAGAGCCGCAAGACTACTGAACACATTGATAAAATTAATTAACAAAATTCTAATACACCCCATAATGTCCTTAAGAGCTGAACTTTTGGAGCCCTAAATGGTTTCCGTAGCTCAAAGTTTGTGGAAGAGGATAGGTGGTGAAGCAGACACATGGTCAAAGTGTTTGCATGTAGGTCTGATAGACAGAGAGAGAGACTAAAGCACACACATAGTTACTGTGTACATGCAGGTGTCATAGGCAGAGACACACACACACATTGTCAGACTGTGTGTGTGTGTGTCTCGTTAATGAATGCATCCTTTACAGCTGTGAAATCAAAGGCATTAACTGACCTACTGTTTGAATGAGAAGCTGCCTAACTGCAGTGAATTTAAGGCCTCTGAACTTCTTCACATAGCGTGATTTCCTTAAATCCCAGAATGAAAATAAGAACATCGTATGAATCCTCCACCCTTCATGAACATAATGATGTGGTTTTCATGTCTGTACTCTAAAAATGTGGCCACAACAGCGACTTAAAAAGGTCTGAGTCTGAGTGATGATCAGGATTTTCTGAGAGAGTATTACATTATGGTCTATGCGGGAACTCTGCCATTTTTGGACAGTTGGTCACCTGCTGGCAAAGGGGTATGATTTAATGATTTGAAACCTCTTTTGTGAGAAGCAGGACACATATACCTCCATTTTGATGTATTTTTTATGGCTGTGGAGTGAAATTTGTGGGCGTGGGAGCGATATATCCGAGCTAGGTTTTGTCGATAAAGGAGGAGCTGTCCACTCTAGCTATGATATCACCCCACTCTAGCTCTTCCAATACACACCCATTATAAAGCCTGAAATTTGCTGAAAACCACGAGTTGCTTAAAGCTAAATTGTGGGAAAACTGTAAAAGATATCAAAAAACTGAATGCAACTTTAATAGTCGACAAGTGAATGAACATTTTAAAGCAAGAATGAGGTCTCTAGGTGAAAGTATGCTGAAGTTATAAGGCTTAGAAGGTAGAAGAATAAAAGGAAGAATTGTAAGATTTCCCCAATGACTTCAATGTTAAAATTTTGGCACAAAAAGTAAAAAAAAAAAAAAAAAGTATAAAGGGTAGAAAGGTAAAAAATTCAAGCCCTCATGTCCTGAAGTAGTGGAATAGTTTAAAGTTTGAACGGTTTAAATAGCACAAAGTAGTAAGGAGTTATAAGCGGACGAAAATTGGTGGAGTAATAATAATAATAATAATAACTAGAAAATGCAATTTCTGAAGAAATTGCGAGTGGGATTGCTTCAGTCGAAATTGCTATCGCTAAGCTGCTATTGCGAATGGCTGAATTTTAAAAATTAGTGAAAGGTCAAAAGGTATGAAGTATCAGGAAGATTTGAATCAGTTTGAATAAACTCTGTTGAATGAATTGAATAATGCATGAATAATAATTTTAAAAATTCAACATGTGAAAATTAAAATGATTAAAAACCCTGAAGTATGGGAAAGGCTTGAAGAATCAATAAGGTTTGAATCAGTTCAAATGAGTTGGAATTTGTTTGAAAGAACTGAATCATGTATTAGGAGTAAAAAATATTTAAAACTGGAAAATAAAAAGGTTACAAATCTGGAAGAAAAAGAGGTTTGAAGAATCAAAACGGTTTAAATCAGTTTGAAGGAAATCAATTAGTTTGAAGAACTAAATAATGCATTTTCAATGAATGATTGAAAAATGGGGACAATGTAAATGAATAAAAATCCTGATTAGACCCCATAAGGTTTTAAATGTAACCCCCAGTACTCTGTGTACTGAGCCTGGCTTCATGTGTCTCATATGGCTTTTAGAAGCAGCTTTCCAGCCAGCTGTGTGTCTCCAGGTGCTCTTATTGGTTGCCATGGTGACGATAGATGCTTAACAACAGCAGGAGAAAGGAGGCTTGAGGCTGAGAACGTAATGCCCAAACAACGTCATATTTCTCATCCTCTGTAACTGCTATCTTCATGATCAGGAGCTTGTGACAACCACAAGGCCCGGCTGAACACGTTGATACAACTTCTGTGTTTGTGGAGCCAAAAATGCCTTCACTAGGACAAGTTAAAAACATGTCCAGTTTGTGTTTCCTCTGAAAATCCTCCTCTCAGGTTTACATTGGAGTCAATGGAGAAAGCTGGAGAAATCTGGGGGATGTCTGCGGCAGTTGGTGTCTGCCCAGGCCACTGTGTGTGTCCTATGGCTTTGATTTTTTAGATGAAGAGTGACAGCGAGTTTTGCCATCACTGTACCAAATTTTATCTGTGTAGAGCGAAGTGAGTTGCCACAATCCTTTTGTAAAGACAAAGTTTTGAGGATCAATTTTCAGCCCCTCTCACTCTAGCTGTGAGGTCACCCACTCTAGCTGCCAACATTCCGTGCAATACACACTAATGTTAAAACCTGAACAGGTCAGAAAACCCTGTGAATTTTTGAACTGTCACTGTGAGAAAAGTATGAATGCCATGAAGATGGTGAATGAATGAGTGAATGTCTGAAGATGTGTGAATATTTTAAAGTTTGAATGAAGTTTCTAGGTGAAAGTATGAATGAATGAGAAGAGGTTGAATCCCATTATAACAAAGTTTTAAACAAATCTTAATATTTTGAAAAGTACAAATGGGATTAAAAATGTTGAAGATGTGGAATAATGCTGAAGAATTTGTGAATATTTTGGTTTTTGAATGAAGTTTCTACGTGGAAGTATAGAGGAGTTGAAGGCTTTTGAAGTTGTGTGAAGAAAATGTGAGAAAAGGGCCAATTTGAACATTCCGTAATGCATTTCTAATGGGAGAAATCGGTCGGAAAACCCGGAATATCTCGGAAAGTATGAATGTTAGGAAAATTCTGAATACACCCCTGAATCTCCTCAATGAGATGAATCTTTTGAAGTTTGAATGGTTTGAATACGTTGAAGTATGTGGAAGTAGTTGAGGTCCAAAAAACGGTGGAAGTGTGTTGAATAATAATAATAAAGATATGAATAACATATAGTGGGAATGCTTCGCAATCCCACTCAATAATAATAATAATGGCCGACAGGAATAACAATAAGTAGAAATGCTTAATCAGCATTTCGACTTAATCATATCGACCCATCTTGTTATTAAATAGAGACATTAAAATTTTAGCCAAGGCACTTGCAAGACATTTAGAATCTATCACAGATGAGGTGATCTCCCCCGATCAAACGGGTTTCCTGACTGGCTGTCACTCCCTCTTTAACATCCAGACCCTTCTTAATGTCATATATCCTCCTGCATCCGGGGAGGTACCAGAGGTGGTTATCTCCCAGGATGCAGAAAATGTCTGCAGGCCTTTGGTTTCAGACCAACTTTTGTTGCCTGGATCAAACTTCTTTATGCCTCACCAAAGGCATCAGTGGTCACAATCTGAAATTTTTTCATTATCAAGAGGGAAGTGTCATGGATGCCCACTTAGCCCACTTTTGTTTGCATTCACCATTGAGCCTCTGTCTATCATGCTAAAATCACCCTCAGAAATAAATGGAGTTTCTAGATGGGGGAGGGAACACAAGGTGGTTCTGTATGCCAACGACTTACTGTTGTATGCGTCTGATCTGGTGCGATGTGTTTCCCATGTAATCCAGGAGTTGCAAAGATTTGGTATCTTTTCGGGGTATCAGACTAACCTTACAAAAAGCCAGTGCTTCCCAGTGAACAAGCTAGCTCTTGCAATTCCACAAAAGGACCTGCCATTCCATCTGTTTAAATCTGGCTTTAGATATTTAGGAATCAATGTAACACAGACTTTCCCTAAACTATGCAAAGAAAACTTCACGCCCCTCATTGATAAACTGAAAAACAATTTACAAAACTGGAGGTCCATTAATCTATCACTGGCTGGAAAGATCAACTGTATTAAAATGAACGTGTTACACTGATTCCTCTATCTTTTTCAATGTCTCCCTTTTTTCCTCCCCAAATCCTTTTTCCAGTCCATTGACAAAATTATACTATCATTCATTTGGGCAGTTTGGGTTTACCAAATTTGCTTCACTATCACTGGGTGGCTAACATTCAGAAAATCATATACTGGTGTCATGCTCCTAAGACGTTGTGGTGTGAAATAGAAAATGAGTCATGCACTTTGACATCCCTCCCTGCCTTGGTTACTTCGAGTCTCCCTCTGTCTACTCCTCCCTATACCTCAAGCCTTGTTATCAATACTTTATGAATTTGGTCACAATTTCGAAACCACTTTGGTTTAACAAAGAGCCCATCTGAACTTGCTTGGAGGGACAAAACTGACAGCCACACAGACACTAACATGCAAGAAAAGTGGGTGAAGAATTAGTCAGACAGGGTTCTCACTCAGCCGGAAAAGGAAGTCCTTTACAAAGGATTAAATTTTGCAGTTACCCCAGAACAGATCCCAGTGGTAGACCTTATCCCAGCCACGGAGTCAGCTATCTGTAACAACAATCTGATGGTCATGGAGGCAGAGCAACTTAGGTTGAAGGTAACAGCTGCTCTCTCGACTGCCAAAACACCTCCTTCCAACCTGACCATGCAGGAAAGAAGAGCCTTGGCATTACTGCAAAAAGATGAAAACATCACCATCCTGCCTGCAGATAAGGGGAGATGGTGTTGTACTCAACACCAGGGATTACCATGACAAGGTAACAACCCTTCTCAGTGACACTGCCATCTATGAAACTCTAAAACGGGATCCCACCAACACCTACAAAAACAAAGTTATCAGTGTACTTCAACTGCTGGAAAAGGATGGAGTTATCAACCGCCCACTCTATTACCGGCTACAGCCAGGGAAAGCAGTCCCGTGCATTTAACGATTACCTAAAATACACAAGGAAGGGGGCCCCCTTAGACCCATCATCAGCAGCATCAACTCAGTCACATACAAAGTGGCAAAACATTTAGCCACCATCCTAGCTCCTCTTGTCGGCCACACCACTCACCACGTCAAAAACTCACAGGACTTTGCCGAGAAAATAAAGGACATCAGGCTGGACCCAGATGAAACCACTTTTCATGAGTATTCCGACAACAGAGGCAGTCCAAGCAGTAAGACAACGCCTCTTACAGGACAGCGCTCTGGAGGTCAGAACCAACTTAACCCCCGACCACATCTGCTCCTTATTGGACATCTGCCTCAGCACCACCTATTTCCACTTCAGAGAGCGCCACTACAGACAGAAACATGGATGCACTATGGGTTCCTGGTTTCTTCAATAGTGCACAACCTGTACATGGAAGAGGTAGAGAGGAAGGCCCTAACCTCCTTCAAAGGAGCAGCACCTAGCCACTGGTTCAAATGAGTGGATGACACCTGGGTTAAGATCAAAACACATGAAGTAGAGGCCCTCACAGACCATATCAACACAGTGGACAGCAACATCAATTTCACCCTTGAAGATGTCAAGGACAATGTGTTGGCCTTTTTGGACTGTGCTGTACACTTGGAGGCAGATGGGTGTCTCAACGTTGAAGTGCACAGAAAACCCACACACACGGATCAATATTTACTTTTTGATTCCCACCATCCTCTGCAGCACAAACTGGGTGTTATCAGAACACTCAACCACCGGACTGAGAACATTCCCACAAAGAAAGAAGGTAAGGAAAAGGAACAGAAGCACATCAAAAATGCCCTGACAACCTGTGGATACCCTAAGTGGGCCTTTGTGAAGAACAGAAAGACAAATAACACTGAACACAAAAGGGAGGAGAGACGCAAGAGCACTGTAATCCCTTACGTTGCAGGCCTGACGGAAAAACTCGAGGGTCTTTGGCAAACACCATATTCCTGTTCATTTCAAGCCTGGCAACACACTAAGGCAGAAGCTAGTCCATTCCAAGGACAAAACACCGAAACATAAACAGAGTAATGTGGTGTGGTGCCTTCTCCCCCATTTGCCCGTTTGTTGCTGCTGAGTATTGTGATGATTGTAAACCAAACAGAAAATAAAAACAAAGGGGCCCTTCTGATCTGTAATAGAATACTGTACCACAACAATTTAATTTTTGTAGCTTAGCTGACAAAATCAAAGCTGATTTTCCTTTTGTATGGCCTTATGTTTCCTGTGAGGTATAAAAACACCTTTAAAAGGATAATGATAATGACTGGATGGATGGATAGTAACTGTTTTCCCAAAATATAGTACAGATTCTTTGGCATTTTATGCATATATTCATTATGGTTCTATCTTTAAAGCCATTACTACCTGTAAAGGTAGTATTAACATTTGTGTAAGCAGCATTACTTTTTAAGTTTGAATTTTATTCTGTAATATTTTATGAAGACCTCCTTTTTAAGTTTGAATTTTATTCTGTAATATTTTATGAAGTCTCAAGGTCTCAAGTCACTCAAGGAATGTCCATTTCTAGTTTGTTTTAGCGTGTCTGTTGTGTTATAAAGCACTTTGAGGTGAAGTCAACAGACACCTGAAAATGTCATTCCCTGATATCTCATAATATTGGTGGTTTTTCTATAATCTTATGTTGTGACTGCTTTGTGACATACAATTGAAGACACCTTTAACCTATCAAATTTTCTTTATTACCATTATTATAATGTGTATGTGCATTGCTTATTGCTTAAGTATGGCACTTAGTCTCCCTAAGCTATCGTATAGCAGTGGTTCCAAAATGTTTTGAATATTGGGAAAATGTGTTTTTGTTTAAAGTTTATAAAGCTAAAAGTTTACATTTTTTATATTCATTAAATATGAATATATGTAGTGAAATATACCAAGTTATTTTTTCTGGGGATGCACAATACTGGATTTTATCAATACAGAGGTATGCACACCTTTATTTTTTTGTTTTTAAGATCTCAAAGTTATACAATATACCATACTCTTATGGTAACTGTTTGTTTGAGAACCAGATATAAAACAAGACAGGGATAGCATTTCATGCCATCACAGTCTGACTACTGTGCAAAGCCCTCTCTAGCACTTCCCAAAGATTGTCTTGGGGGTTAAGGTCTGGACTCAGTGGTGGTCAATCCATGTGCGAAAATGATGCCTCATGCTCCCTGAGTCACTCTTTCACATTTTGAGCCCAATAAATCGTAGCATTGTCTCCTTGGAATATGCCCATACCATTAGGAAAGAAAAAAATCCATTGATGGAATAACCTGGTCATTCTGTGTATTCAGGTAGTCCCCTGACCTCATTCTTTGGGCAGATAATGTTGCTGAACCTAGACCTGACCAACTGCAGCAACCCTAAATTATAGCACTGCCCCCATAGTTTTGTACAGTAGACACTAGGTATGATAGGTATATCAGTTCATCTGCCTCTCTTCTTATCCTGATGAACCCATCACTCTGGCACAGGGTGAATCTGGACTCATCAGACCATATGACCTTCTTCTATTCCTCCAGAGTCCAATCTCTATGCTCCCTAGCGAACTAAAGCCTTTTTTTCCGCTAAGCCTTACTGATAAGGGTTTTTCTTACGGCTACACAGCTGTTTAGTCCCAATCCCTGGAGTTCCGTTGGCATCATGCATATGGAAATGCTCTTATTTTTACTATTAAATATACCCCTGAGTTCTACTGTTGTTTATCTTTGATTTGATTTGCCCAAACATTTAAGTGATTGCCGATCACAATCATTCAGGATTGTTTTCCAACTACATTTCTTCCTGGAAGCAATGGTTCCCCATGACCCTTCCAGTTTTTAATGTTGCGCTGGACAGTTGTTAAATCAATTTCAGTAGTTTCTGCGCAATCCTTAGATGTTTTTTTCTGCTTGATGGATGTCTGCCACCACCTAGTCTGACAAGGAAGGCTTCACGCTGTGAGGGAATTATGTGAACAGCTGCTTTTGGGGAAATTTGGAGGCAGAGCCCCCAAAACATCAAGAAATTTTCAGAAGTACAAATTTGAAAAAAGCTTTAGTTTGATATTCTGCACTTGTTGACTCATGTTCAGGGGTTGTCTTTTGGGTCTTGGCAAAGCAATTTCAACAAACTGTAGTGAGCATGCATGACTTGGTCTAAATATACATAATTTTTGATTGATCACACAGCCCCATACTGTTACTTTTTGCATTCGGAAACAGCCCAGTAATTTAATGATCTATGGCACTGGTGGTAATGTCTGAGATTTTTGATAAATCTACTGGTACAGATGCTCTACATCGACATTTTTAATGCAACTAAAGCAACGATGAACAGTCTCTTCATGGAGATGATTGACAATGGTGTGCTTCTGTTGTGAACAAAAAATTGTCATATTCAAATTTAATTTTGTAGAGTAAAATAAATCCTAATTAATTAACGCATAGGAATTCACTTAAAATTCAAACATCAGCCAGGCAGAGAGATTTACTGATCTTGTATTACGAGAAAAATAAACACTGACACATTTTTCTTGACCTCTGTTGCAGTTCTTTCCTAATGGCAACGCCTTTGCCACTGGCTCAGATGACGCTACTTGCAGGCTGTTTGATCTGCGTGCAGACCAGGAGCTGATGGTTTACTCACATGACAACATTATCTGCGGTATCACTTCTGTAGCATTCTCTAAGAGTGGCCGCCTACTGTTGGCTGGCTATGACGATTTCAACTGCAACGTCTGGGACACTTTGAAGGCTGATCGTGCAGGTAACCCACCTTTTGTTTGTTTACTTTGTTGACCTTCTTGTCCATGCTGAAACATAGGCACATTAAAATAAGAAACTGACAAAATACTTACCCAGCAAAACCCCAAACCTCTATTTTGTAGTAAAACAGTATTTTGATGGTGTGTTTTCTACCCCTATCTGAGTAGAATTTAGTGGGTGTTCTGTCATTGTTCTGCCATGTGCTTTTTTTCCTGTGATTTTATTGTATTGCGTGCAGTGGCGGACTGGCACCAAAACGAGGCCCTGGCAATTTTGTCAGAGAGAGGCACTATTTTTCTTCTCAGGTCATGCAAACAAAGACAAAACATAACATTACGCATAAACATTACACTGCCACAGAACATAATATAATATAATAGCGTAACCAGAACATGATAAATAAATGTTTTACCCTTATTTAGCTACAGTAGCAGGTTGCACAATAATTTGCTTTTCTCTACTATCGATCTATCTCTATCAATCACATCATCCAAGTTAAGTAATTATATTCCTCCCTCCTCTTTTTTTTTTCCTCTTCAGACCTGCTCCTACTCTCATCTCCCATCATGTCACCTTTGTCACTCATGCTAGCAGCAGCAGCTGCAGAGCAACTGGGAGCCCCACCAGGCTCATTGCCGTGCACAGGCTTTTTAGAGAATAACTCGAGGAAAAACCCATAGGATCCGGAACAGCTCAGCTCCAGCACAGCCAGCAGATCAAATCCACAAGCATTATAATCAATGTGTGTCATTGCACAGAATCCGTCCGGCGTCTGGCTCCGCTGCGGATTGGCTATAGTGGCCAGATCAGATATGCAAGGCTTCTATTTTTGCGGGATGCCAGAGCATCAATTCAGTGCAGTGCAGCACGAGCAGCAACGAAAGTTGTATGCGGTTACAGAGTAAAATATCCGGTTACTTTTCAAAATAAAATAAAGTCAATACATTGAACTGTTCTTAACTTGAAAATGGGAGAGGCCAGGGTTGTGGGATGTGGATGTTTATACACACCGCTGTTAATATACAGCGATCGGCGGATCTCATTCAATGACCCCCGGGGAAACATGCAAGGATTCGTGAGATCTCGTTCAGTCTCACAAGAAATATCAGTAATCTCGCGAGCGCATCTCCTCCAATGGCAGTGGCAGATCAGATCCGGTGGGCGCTGTATGCTTGCAGATCTGATCTGCCTCTCCGGAGCAGAGCGGAGCCGTTCTGGATCCTGTGGGTTTAGACAGTAATGCTTCTTCCCTCTCTTTTTTTCTACTCGCCCTTTTCTCACTCCTTGATCCATTTTGTTTCATTCCATGTTGACCTGCTCGCACTACCCATCATTCATTGCGAGAAAATCCAGTAGTGACCAAAAAACATCCAACAATTTGTGAAACAGCACAGAATACAAACATATTAATATGTGTCGGACAAACAGTTATTTAGCTTCTTATTTAATTGAGATATTGCCGTGGGAAGGAATGAGATTTTTGCCTTATTTGTCTAAATGATTTAAAGGGGACTGACTGAAACTCAACTGAAAGTGGATGGGATGTATCCCTGCAGACCTTGTCCGTCTTCACAGACAGTCTGGTCATTTACAACTGGTACAGGTCAGCCTGCTGTAATTTCTCCACAGGTCCTCCCAGTTTTACCCAATCTGTCCTTACAGGCGATTTTATAATGTCCAGATCAGCATACAATACTTCATGATCATAATGAGCCTGCTTAACCCCTCCCTTATATATCAAATAATGCTGCAGAGCTTTTTGCATTGTCTCTGTCTCTGGTAACTCTGCAGGAGTTCTGGCTGGTCACGATAACCGAGTGAGCTGCTTGGGCGTAACAGATGATGGCATGGCTGTGGCAACAGGGTCCTGGGACAGCTTCCTCAAGATCTGGAACTAAGGTAAATGAGTGACTGAATGTAACAGCAAGGGGCTGTTAGCGTAATGGTTTAGCACAACAGCTATAGGAACCTCCTTAATACAGTAGTTGCATATACTTCTATCAGGGGTTAGCATCTGTAACAGAATGGCAGTAATTTAATTTCCTTGAAGGAGGCTCCCCAAAGGAAAAAGTTTGCATTAAAATCAATGGGACAGGCCCCCCAAAAAGAGCAATTATTGGAGTTTTTCAAACATTTACTGCTCCAGCATACTTTCACCCAGAGACTACATTTAAACTTTTCTATTGGTGTATTAATCCATGTTTCAATAGGTATTGTAGTTTTTGATCACTCACTGTTCAATGACCATGATCATTTTTGAAGAAATTTTGAGATTATAATGGGTGTGTATTGCGTGGAATCTTCGTGCCAGAGGGGGTGACATAATCGGCTAGAGCAGTGGTTCTCAAACTTTTTGGGGGGAATATTCAAGCCCCATCTGTGCCAATTGCGTCAACAAAAATCCTGACAAATTGCAAATGTCGAATTGATTGAACTAACATGGAACAAGTAACACGTTTCATTATAAATCATTGCACATCGATCATTATTTTTGCTCTTTAGGTCCACGTCACATTTCATCAGGGATGCACTGAGATGAATATTCTTGGCCCAAACTGAAATTGAGGAAACCAAGGCCAAAAACCAAAACCAAAACACTAAAAGAAATTATTATGCCAATTATTAGTTCTAGGGATGCTCCAATCTTATTGAAATCAGTATCTGCCAATCTGATATTTCCGATCACAGTGCCGAAAACAGCATGTGAAGCATATCATATATTGTGTAACAAGTAATTAAATAGGAAATGAGAAAGTATTATGAATCTTTTTTATTGCAGGGAATTTGCAACATTCCACTCTAGGTGCTATTACCCTCTTAGAGAGACAACTTCAAGCTTACATAGACTGTATAATCATAAATCAAATCAAATACTTTTCAGAAGTGCAACACTTCAATCATTAAAGGCTCCTGAACTCGGAGTTCAAACAATAGATTTCCTTTGGAAACATAACAAACTGAACTGCCACAAACAAGCTTTGACAAAATATTGAATACAGTTTCAAGTCATTAAATGTGTTTGCATTTGAGGAAACAGACAGAAAAGTGCAGAGCAATTTAAGAAAAAAAAAACACTACAGATCTGTAGACCCTTCTATATGTAACTTTGGGTTTTTTGTGTCATTTGGACAGGTAGAGAGAGAGAGTCAGGCAAGTACACAGAAAAAAAAAAAAATTCTATTGGCAATCTATTACTATCTCAGCCTAGAAATTTATGCCTGAGAGAGGCTGTACTGGGGTTCAGACTTACTTCTGATTAAGCAGCATCAGTGGCAGATTTGTCTTGACAAATATAAGCATCGCTGCATTTTTGGCAGTTAACCTGTTTCTCTTCTCATCTAAAATATGCTGAAAAGTCTCTCACTATGTACACTTGTGCAAGGTGCTGAGAGGAACACTTGTTCTGCTTGTGCGAGAGCAGGATGAGCGGCCTTTAAAGTTTCAAGTTTCTTTAATCGCCACACGGCTTGGCCGGTGGAATTTTTCACAGTGCAGGTGGTAGCTGCGACAATACACCACGTTAATTTAAACAGACATTGAACAGTTTACAGTGACATGACATGACATAACATGTGAAACGGGGTACCACAGGACATAAAACATAAAACACAGACTTCACACACGTCGACCATAGGAGTTTAGCAGTCGCATGGCAAGGGGGAAGAGGGAGTTACTGTAGCGCTTTGTTGAGCCGCCCAGAGATCCAAACCTTCTACCCGAGGGGAGGAGCCGGAAAAGATGGTGAGCTGGGTGCGGTGGGTCATCAATTATTTTGTTTGCCCTTGTGATGGTGTGGTGTTTGTGGATTGAGTCCAGTGTGGGGAGTTCACAGTTAATAATTTTGGAGGCCCTTTTTATCACCCTGCCCAGTCTGTTTAAGGTGTGCTTTGGTGTGTTGCCGTACCATGTGGTAATAGATAAAGACAGAATATTTTGAATTATGGCGGTGTAGAATTGTACCAGTAGATTCTTCCTGACTCTGTATTTCCTGAGTTGTCTGAGATGGAAAAGTCGTTGATTTGCTGTTTTGAGGAGGTGAGTGGTGTGATGATCTCTGTTCAGCTTGTTGTTGATGTGTGTACCTAGGAATTTAAATGAGTCTGTAGCAGAAATGGATTGGTCGTTAATGATGATGGGTGTCTTGATGGAGGTGTTTGTCCGGAAGTCAATGATAAGTTCAACTGTCTTGCTTTCGTTAAGGATGAGATCGTGGTCTTTGCAGATGTTAACCGTTCTGTCAATCTCTGACCTGTAGTCGTCCTCCATGTTGTTGGTTATCAGCCCCACGATGGTGGTGTCGTCCGCGTATTTCAGCAGCTTGACTGAGGTGGAGGCTGATCAGAGGTCGTTGGTGTATAGGGAGAAGAGCCACGGGGATAGAACACACCCCTGTGGCACGCCGATGTTGGTGGTCAGAGGGAGAGAGGTGAGGTTGTTGTGGCGGACAACTTGGGTGCGTTCCTTCAGTGTGTCCAGCAGCCAGAAACAGATGGAGGGGTCAATGTTCATGTTGATCAGAGTGTGGAACAGTTTGAGGGGATTGATGGTGTTGAAGGCACTGCTGAAATCTATGAAAAGAATCCTCGCATATGGGTTTCTTGACTCCAAATGCTTGAGGGTGAAGTGCAGAGCTAGATTGACTGCATCATCTGTTGACCGGTTGGAGCGATATGCGAATTGTAGGGGGTCCATCAGAGGGGAAGTGATTGTTTTGAGGTGTGACAGTACTATACGTTCCAGGACCTTCATGGCTATGGGTGTCAGGGCCACGGGTCTGTAGTCGTTGAGGCTGGAGGATTTGCCTTTCTTGGGTATGGGAATTATGGTGGATTTTTTGAAGAGGGCTGGGATCTTCATTTGCTGGAGTGAGGAGGTGAAGATGCCGGCGTAGACTGGTGCTAGTTGGTCCGAGCAGTGACTTAGGCACGCAGGTGTAATGTTGTCTGGACCTGCAGCTTTGCCTTTGTCCAGCCTCCGGAACATCCTCCTCACCATGTTTGTGTCAATGGAGAATGGTGGGGATAGGTGAGGGGGAGGGCTAGGCCAGCTGTCTGGGATGGGCTTCTCAAACCTGGTAAAATGAGTATTCAACCGGTCTGGGAGGTGGGGGTCTGCGTTTGAGGGGGGAAGGGATTTTTTCTTGTAATTTGTCAGTTCATGTAGACATTTCCAGACTGCTTAGCTAGAGTCCAATTTATCCTCCAGTTTGGTGGCGTAGGATGTTTTTGCCCTCCTAATGGCAGCTCTTAGCTTATATTTAGCTGCTTTATAGCTCTCAGTATCCCCCTCCCTGTACGCAGAGTTTTTCTTTCTCCGTAATTCAACTAAATCACGTGAGAACCAGGGTTTGTTATTGCTAAAAGATTTAACGGATTTAGTGGGGATGTGGAGGTTAACACAAAAGTCTATATATGAAGATACAGTGTCTGTGTAAAGGTCCAGGTTGTCACAAGCCTCATAGAAAACACACCAATCAGTGCAGTAAAAACAGGCTCTAAGTGTGTCAATAGCATCAGCTGACCAGATTTTTACTTTCCTGAATTGTGGTTTAGCAGACCTCACCTTCTGAATGTAGGTAGGAACTAAGTGAATCATAGCGTGGTCGGAGTTTCCGAGGGGCGCGTTTACCTGCGCGCGGTAGGCAATGTGCATGTAGATATTTTGATACAATTCCGACAGCAAAACACCAATATTTTCCCCCCGGCGGTATATAGCGGCGTTTAAACCCTGCACCATCCACAACAGACAGCAGCTGTTTGTTTAATCATATGAACTCAATTTCTTTAGCATTAATTTCTTTTCTTTTCTTGTTCTCATTACTGTATGGCTGCTGTTGTTTTAGTATACTGCTTACAGTCAACTGGGTGAGTGGCGTTTTGGCCTTTGCAAACATGGTCTCCTTCTGCTTCTTTCCTTGGCATTTGCCAACTTCGTGAAATCTTCGAATTCTTTGATGTGGTTAGCTTTTAAATGCAGAATAAGGTTTGTGTTGTTGCTCCATGAGGAACTTCTTTTGAGCAAACATTACATATAGTTTTTTTGTTGTCCTTCTCTGAAATCTTGAAAAACTCCCAGACGGGCGAAGCCATTTTCTCTGATGTCAAACTTGGAGAGACAGAGGGCGTGCTCAAACCACATGACCATAACAAAGGGAGACAGACAATCGCAAGCTGCCTTTTATGTGACCGGAAAAGGAATTATTTCTTTCTTTTGGCGGCCTAAAGCCTTAAATTTATATCGCAACGTTTATCGCTGTATTTGTATGCAGAAATGCAAAATATATATATATATGCTATATTTATACATGATCGTGATTCTCGTGGATTTTAAAACTATTTTTCTCATTCTCCTGGATTTCATGTCATTCAGTTGGCCTTGTAAGATCGGTCATTTTGAGAACTCCGATCTAAAACGATCATAGGCATATCGGCAGATCTAGATCAGCGCTGATCAGATTGGAGCACCCCTAATTAATTCCATTGCATTTATTCTATTACTGCGTAAAAAACTCATAAAAATTAAGGCATTGCAATTGCATGAACTTATATTAAGTTGATATTGATTATTATTAAATATTACATTGATATTCATTTATGCAATTTCAATGTGAGTTTTGAGTTTTTGAATCAGTCTGCTGCTGCATGTTCGGTGTTGTTTACACCTTTTGATGGTGCCTGTGAATCAGGGGAAAAAACAACTTAAAATTTCGAAGAGAAGAAGTGTTGTGAGTGATAAGAACTTGTAGAAGTAGCGTCAGTGTGTTTTCTTTTAAGCAGCCGAGAGCAGGACCTGCGCACGAGTTTGCATTGCAATGTTGGTTTCATTTAAAGTTGTGAATAAAGGTGAGAAGAAATCATTAGTGCCGCATTGATAATAATGCTACTAATGCTATTAATGCTACTCGCTATATAGACCATGTATAAGCTTAAATGTTAGACAGGATTTGATGTGCTTGTTGATAACTCGCAACTAGTTGGAAATAACGTTGTGTGTTGCTGTGCTCACACAGTGCGATTAGAATCATTAGTGGCGCATTGATATTAATGATCATGTGAAATTTCATTAGCGGCGCACGTAATTTAGCTGCTGAATGAATGTAGGGGAAACACTGCTGATACATATGAGTCCGAGGTAGGACTATGTGAGATAAAAACTTTTTTTTTTTTTTTTTTTTAGCCGTGGCAGTGCGCCACAATGGATTGCATGTAGGGGAAACCCTGGATCTGATATTTCTGCATCATTGAATCACTTTTAAGTTGACTTTCAATCAAAATCCTTATTAGGGCAATGGGGAAAATGCACTAATGCACTGGCCCCTATAGAATCCGGCTGTTAAGCCGTGACGTAGCCGCGTTCTCTTTTTCCACTTCCGGGTCCAGCGGAGTTGTTGTTACAATGCCTCAGTGCTATGTCCCTTGCTGCTTAAACTGATCAGAGACAAAAACAGCGACTAAACTATCATTCTACAGATTTCCTCCCAACAACAAAGACAACAAAATAACTTCATCATTTCTGTATTGTATCCATAGACTGTATACAGTCTATGATTGTATCACAAACACACGGCATCACATCCATTCATTCATTGAATTCAAAGCTTCGCGCACCAAAGCCTCGGGGTGTCTTTGGTTTATCGTTTTACATTTATTGTCCACTTGATGGCGCAATAGAGCAAATGAAGCACGATCATGAAGCTTCGGCCCAGGAGGCGAGTAATTGGATGGAAAGCTTCGATGCTTCATGAGGCTTCATCTCGCCATCACTAAAATTTACGTTAATAACTCTATCCGAGTTGAAAGCTTTAAGTCCCTTTTTAACTCTGAGTGGTTCCCTTCTGAAAAAGGAGGTTATTTTAAAGAGATTCACGGGTTCCGCCATTGTTGTTTTGAATGGAGAGTGAATGGAGGCTGATTCCCCATGGACCCGGAAGCCGCGCCGCTCACAAAATGACGTCACGCTTAACAGCCGGATAGAGATGCTATAAACTTTACAGCAGACACACCAAGGCAATGGCCTCTAAATAACAGAGAAACTATACACCTTAGAGCAGGCCCTCAAAACAAAAATGCCACGAGGCAAAGCCCCGAGGCACTAATGTTATACTTTGGACAGATGTGTCAGCTACAGCTTAAAGAGTTGTTGGGCAAATTATATATTAAAATGGGTAGTTTGATCGGGATTGGTGTGCTTTTACTTTTCTTTATTGTATATAAATTTTTGGGGACCTAAATTGCGGAAAAATGCGGAGTTTTTCAAATGTCTACTGTTCCAGCCCTGTTTTTTTTTAATTATATTTTTTGTATAAATAAATACTTTAAAAAAAGAATGTTTGTTGTAGGTGTGCTCCCTGTACATAATGTCACAATAATAATAATAATAATAATGCATCAGATTTCATATAGCGCTTTGTCAGAGACCCTCAAAGCGCTACAAGTGTTTATTATTTGGAATCTCTGAAGAACCACATCATGATGCACACACACCTCCAGTAGCCCTCATGGCCCTTTAAATATTTCCCAGAGGAAATTTTCTAGTTAACCCTCGGTTCCTTGTAATTTCAGGCTCCATTCAACTTTGTCCCCAAAATGAATCTGCAGATAAGTGTTCATAAAATAATCATTTATTAAGGTTTGTCAAACATTTTTTGACTCATATCTCTTAAACAACTTCAGCTCTGACCATTTAAATATAATAATCTATTTTACACCCTTTTTATGCTAGATATTGTGCACCATGTCACTTTTATTTTTAATAGTAAAAGACAAAATAGCTGTATTGGGCCCGGCCTTACAGAACTGTGTAACTCCAAAGGATTTTAAACCCAAATCTAGATTTGATGGAGAGCTAGTTTAGAGAAGCTCATGTCATTTCCCCAGTTCTAGTCAGTAATTAAACGATGTGTATTATGTTGAATAACTAGAAATGTCTGCTACTTCTTGTTACATGTCCTTGTTGTGGCAAATGTCAAAATGATATATAAAGATTATGAAATAAATGTGTAAGCAGTGCTTGAATATTTGATGTTTTTATTTTTATTTTGTTTAATTGTTTACAGGCCACCCAAAAGATGCTCCTCTTTTATCAGTGAATTTTCAGAACTGCTTTCCATCATCCATTCAAAGTATAAAACCCAATTCCATTGAAGTTGGGAAATTGTGATATACGTAAATAAAAACAGAATACAATGATTTTTTAGCAAATAAAAATTAACAGGTGGGTTCCATGATTGGGTATAAAAGCAGCTTCCCCAAAAGTTCTCAGTCATTCACAAGCAAGGATGGGACCAGGTTCACCACTTTGTGAACAACTGCATGAGCACATAGTCGAACAGTTTAAGAACAACGTTTCTCAAAGTACAATTGCAAGGAAATTAGGGATTTCAACATCTATGGTCCATAAAATCATCAAAAGGTTCAGAGAATCTGGAGAAATCACTGCACATAAGTAGCATGGCTGAAAACCAACATTGAATGCCCGTGACCTTTGATCCCTCAGATGGCACTGTATCAGAAAACGACATCAGTGTGGAAAGGATGTCACCACATGGGCTCAGGTACAATTTAGAAAACCACTGTCAGTAAATACAGTTCGTCGCTACATCTGTAAGTGCAAGTTAAAACTCTACTATGCAAAGCAAAAGCCATTTGTGAACAACATCCAGAAACGCCACTGGCTTCTCTGGGCCCAAGCTCATCTAAGATAGACTGATGCAAAATGGAAAAGTGGACATGGACGTCGTGTCCTCTTGGCCAAAGAGGAAAAGAACCACCCGGGCTGTTATTGATGCAAAGTTTAAAAGCCAGCATCTGTGATGGTACGGGGGTGCATTAGTGCCCAAGGCATGGATAACTTACACATCTGTGAAGGCAACATTAATGCTGAAAGGTACATACAGGTTTGGCAACATATGCTGCCATCCAAGCAGTCCAGACCTGTCTCCCACTGAAAATATGTGGTGCATTATGAAGCTTAAAATACGACAACGGAGACCCCGGACTGTTGAACAACTAAAGCTGTACATCAAGCAAGAATAGGAAAGTATTCCACCTTCAAAGCTTCAACAATTAGTCTACTCAGTTCCCAAACATTTGAGTGTTGTTAAAAGAAAAGGTGATGTAACACAGTGGTAAACATGCCCCTGTCCCAACTACTTTGGCATGTTTACCACTGTGTTACATCACCTTTTCTTTTAACAACACTCAAATGTTTGGGAACTGAGTAGACTAATTGTTGAAGCTTTTGCAGCCATGAAATTCTGAGTTAATTATTATTTGCAAAAAAAAATAAAGTTTATGAGTTTGATCATGAAATATCTTGTCTTTGTAGTGTATTCAATTAAATATAGGTTGAAAATGATTTGAAAATCATTGTATTCTGTTTTTATTTACATTTATCACAATTTCCCAACTTCAGTGGAATTGGGTTTTGTACAACAGAATTGTCATTTTAGGGGATTTTGATATACATGTGGACAGTCAAATAGACTCTTTTAGTTCGGAATTTTAAAATTTAATTAATTGTATGTTATGCGTGTGTCAAAGCCTATCCACAACAGAGGACATATCCTAGCTCTTGTGATAACCTATGGTCTATCAGCAACTGTGTCCTCTGCTGTAGACGCGGCTTGTTCGATCATCTCTGTGAATTTTTTTTTAAGGATTTTATCCAGCAGAACATCGTAGAGTGTACTGTCAGGAAACACTGGGTGTGTCTCATTTCAGAGACCGCAAGTGTGCGTGATGTCATCACGCAGCGCAAATGCTGTCCCATTTGGCTCGTAATCCTGAGCGCGCTTCAAATGCGATCTCAATACCACACTGCCCCCACCCCTTTTCAAGTGTGCATTTATGCACGCTTTCGTGGCCTTGGTATCCCAGAATTCTTTGTGTGCTGCTGCACAGCTGCGCATTTCGGGTGGGAGCCCGGACTCGCTTGGAGATGCAGTGCGTCTTCAAAAAAAATAAAAGAAATGCAAAAACAGCAGACAGTCAGCTCAGGCTGCATGAAAGCATGATCTCGTAACTCACTAAAATCTGCAGACCAAACATGATACTCCTTAGTGACTAACTGATCCGCTCTGCTACCACAATCAGAAACATAAGAAATAAGAAAGCTGATAAAACTACATCGGAGTATCAGGACCACATTGACCACATTTTTTTTTAAAGACTTAGAGATTAAAGTTGTTAACTTAGGAGAATAAAGTCATTAAGTAAATAAAGTAAAAAAGCTGGGGCCTCATTTATCAACCGTGCGTACGCACAGATGTGTGCGTAAAGAGTGCGTACGAACATTCCCACGCAGAGTCAGGAATTTATCAACCTGTACTTGTGCTTAGGAACGTGCGTAAATTTAAGCACAACTCTGACCATGCGTACACACAAAACCTAGTGGTAGGACAGTAAAACTACAAATAGAACCCATTAAAGGAGTCACAGCGTTCCGCAATCTCAAACTTCACACATGTTTCTGTTGTCTCTATACAAAATTTATCAATTAGTAATTTAGCAGACATTTTGAATGATTGGTGAGACAAGCTATAAAAATCTGCTGTGACAGGACAACCTCAAAAGAAGTCTTACAAGTACAAATACAAGTATCATGGTTTATTTTGCGCTATTGGAGGACTTGGAGAAGCGTCTGCTCCTCCGCTGGGAGCGCGTTTTCAAAGAGCGTGCTGATCTGTTCAGTGAGAACTCAGAGTGGATTCTCAGCAGGTACCGCTTCCCCAAAACATTTGAATGGATTTACGCCGTGATTTACCACCCGTTTCGGAGCGAGAAACAAAACGCACCAAAGCCATCCCAGCGCACATCCAGCTCCTATCCACCCTAACCCGAACATTTCAGCGTGAGATTTGAGACATATACGGCATTTCACAGCCAAAGCTAAGCAGAATCATGCCGACAGAGTTGAAAGCAATAATTTCTCTGTTGGGTCTAAAACCTGCCCAAATACCTGAAAACATATAAAGAAGAGAAAGACAATGGTATATACTCGAGGAGAATGGACAGAGATAGCATCAGGTACCATCTCGAAACCACTCTGAAATGTAATTCCGCCCAGTCTCTTTATTTAGGGTTGTCCCTGGTTACACAATGTTTCTAAAGGGTGGGGGAAAAATATGTGCAGCAACGTAAGCACTCTCATAAAACATAATAATGAACAACTGTGAATATGTGAAGGTCAAGGCGATATTGCTGCATCTAACGAGCTCCTTCTGATAAGAGCGGATCCTCCTCAATATTTCCCACGATTCACAGTGGAGGATACATCACACACACACACCTGCTGATAAGAGAAACGAGGTTACAGAATAATGAAGAAACACTCATGTGCTGTGTAATATAGCTATTGGAGAGAGAAGTTAGAAAACACTCTTATATGATAAAAAACACTCTTATATGATGTGTAACAAGAGGTTCAAACAGTTTATACTTGTAGTAAACTCTTTCATAAGAATATGAAGAATAATGATAACTTCTATATACATTTATGCACATTATTCTAACATTCTCTGGCCTCAATTTACATCCAGTTCCCAAACACACATCAGCAACAAGCCGAAATAAAACGAGGATTTCATGCTATCGCCGGATTCCCAAACACAATTGGAGCCGTAGATTTCACCCACATCGCAAAAAAAGCACCTTCACACAATAAATTCAGATTTGTCAACAGGAAAACATTTCATTCAATCAATGCACAAATAATCTGCGATGCACATTTGTTTCTGTTAAACGTTGTTGCCCGGTGGCCTGGAGGAACACACGACTCATTCATTCTGCAGAACAGCGCTGTGAGTGTGCAACCCCAGGAGGAGGAAAAACATTCATTCACGCATTTAAAGGGACTGTTGATGCCATATATGGTCAATTGGAGGCGTTCCTGAATGCAAATGACCCTAACCATGCACGAGCACGGTAGTAAAGAACAGGTGGGATTTATCATCACCGATTACTTATGTGTGTGCGTACGACTGGTGTCCACACGTTTGATAAATATGGTTTTTTTTGTACTTACGCACATTCTAAATTTCATTCCTACGCCAGAATTTAGAACCTTTTCTATGCACGTTTGATAAATAAGGCCCCTGGTTTGGTAGAGGAGGACATGTCTGAACTGGTCATCTGCAGGTGGATGTATTAGCGGGTCATTCAGAGTTTTTGTGGTTTCTAAAGAAACAATCCAACTGATGATCAACATTTGTGATCCAGAGGGAGTCAAGCTCCAATGAGCACCACGTCTCAGACACCAGCGGTAACCTACACCTGCAGAGACACCAACACCTTATCATGGCATATGGATTCATATCATAAACTAAAGCTGAATGTCATTCATGGCTATTTATGGCTGCATTGACGGATTTATCTGCAGCATATCCATTTCTGCCTCAACAAAAGCAGTGATTTCCACTAAGTCCACCTGTTTGTTTTCCGTGGAAAAGATGTATTTCTCATATACTCTTTTTAAAGTCCTTATACTTATGACAATGTAATGCTGATGTGCCAAAGGATGAAGTATCTCCTTGTTTGTGAAACCTATGCTGAAGCACAGTTCCTTAAAATGCTTCATGGCCCTAATTTTAGTAACTCTCCTTTGAAATAACAGGTAACTTCATGACTTTATTCTCATAAATAATGACTTTATTCTCATAAATATGGCTTCCGGCTTGAGTGGACGCTGGCGTGTGTCTAGACGGGTAAGCTAATCTTAGCCTACCTGCTCAACTCACCACCCGGCTCCGCGTCTCATCCTCTCCGCCACGCTTCACCATGTGGACCAGTAGGTTCTATGTACCGGCTACTCTGGTTGTCTTGGTGTGGACTGCCCTGTCCGGTCTCACTACCTCCAACTGTACCGCCGGCACATTGCACATTATGGACCACTCCCTCCTCTCATTTAACATCACTCTTCAGCTCTCCATCTCAAAGCCCCCCGCATCATCTCATACCGCAACATCAACTTGGACTCCCTTTCCTCCTCCATCACTACCCTCACCCTGAACCTCACTTCCATCCCTGATGATCTCGTCATACAATATAACAATGGACTGTCCAACATACTCAACTCACTTGCTCTGTCAAATCCCGCTCTGTCTCCTTTACCCGGTCCGCACCTTGGTTTACCCCCCATCTCCGTTCCATGAAATCCAAAAATCGACAACTAGAAAGACTTTTCAGGAAAACCGGCCTCACCATCCATAAAGACATCTTAATAACTCAGCTATCTCTCTACAAGGACTCCATTTCTCATGCAAAATCACAGTTCTACTCTGGACTCATCTGCTCCAATGCTGGAAATACCAAGTCTCTTTTCTCTGTCTACAACCGTATCATTCAACCCCCGGACTGCTTTCCTCCCCACATGTATTCATCAGACACCTGCGACTCCCTCCTCAGTTTTTTTAATAACAAAATCACTAAAATCCACCAGAACCTGGGCTCCACATCCTCACCACTTCCCTCATCTGAACTTCCCCCTCCTTTCCAACCTTTTTCCACCTTTGTACTCCCTAATCCCTCAGAAATCGCCCACCTTATTACCAAATCCAAACCATCCTGCCAGCTGGACCCCCTCCCCACTCCCCTGGTCAAATCCTGTCTGCCCTCTCTACTCCCCCTCATCTCAGTCATCATCCACTCCTCTCTGTCGACTGGAACCACCCTGAAAAAACCTGGTTCAGATGCCAACGACTTCAATAACCTCCGCCCCATTTCCCACCTCCCCTTCATTTCCAAAATTTTAGAAAAAACTGTTGCCTCTCAACTCCACACCCATCTCATCCACAATAGCCTCTATGAACATTTCCAGTCCGGTTTCCGTCCCCTCCATAGCACTGAAACAGCCATCATCAAGATCATCAACGACCTCCTCATGGCAGCTGACTCCGGTTTAATCTCCATCCTCATCCTCCTTGATCTGAGTGCGGCCTTCGATACCATCTCTCATCCCATCCTCCTCCATAGACTCTCCTCCATAGGCATCTCTCACACCCCCCTTCTCTGGTTTCACTCATTCCTCACTGGCCGCACTCAGTTCATCCAACTCAAATCCTTCACCTCACAGCCCTCCCCCGTCACTTCAGGTGTGCCCCAGGGTTCTGTCCTGGGGCCCCTCCTCTTCATTATCTATCTCCTTCCCCTTGGCAGCATCTTCCGCAAATTTGGTATCCACTTTCATTGCTTCGTGGATGACACCCAGCTCTACCTCTCCAGTAAACCCAACGCCTCTCTTCCACCCTCCTCCCTCACCCAATGCCTCTCAGAAATTAAATCCTGGTTCACATCAAACTTCCTCAAACTCAACTCCGATAAAACAGAACTCCTGGTCGGTACCAAGTCCACTCTCTCCAAAACTGACAGTTTCTCCCTCACCATAGACAACTCCACAGTGTCCCCTTCCCCTCAGGTTAAGAGTCTGGGTGTCATCCTCGACAGCTCACTATCTTTCCACTCTCACATCAGTAACATCACCCGGTCTGCATACTTCCACCTACGAAACATCAACTGTCTCCACCCGTCTCTCACTCCTCACACCACAGCTATCCTAGTCCACAGTCTTGTCACCTCCCGTATTGATTATTGCAACTCACTCTTCCTCTGTGCCCCTCACAAATCCCTCCATAAACTTCAACTTGTCCAAAACTCTGCAGCCCGTATCATCACCAGAACCCCCTCCTTTCACCACATCACCCCTGTCCTTCAGTAGCTTCACTGGCTTCCTATCCGGTCCAGAATCCACTATAAAATCATACTGTACACTTTCAAGGCCATTCATAACCTTGCCCCCCCTTACCTCTCCGATCTCCTCCACATCGCCACCCCCTCACGCTCCCTCAGATCCTCCTCCTCCTCCCTCCACCTTTCTGTCCCCTCTGCCCGGCTCAGCACCATGGGGAGCAGGGCTTTTCAGTCACTCTGCCCCCAAACTCTGGAACTCTCTCCCCCCGGATCTCAGAAACATGGACTCACTACCCCACTTCAAATCAAAACTCAAAACACATCTGTTCCAAGTTGCATATTCCCTTTAACTGTCCATCTTCATACCTGTATGTTGTTTTTATTTATTTTAACTGTGTTTTAACTGTGTTCTTACTGCCCTGTACAGTGTCCTTGGGTGTATTATTATTATTATTATTAAATTTACGACTTAGATCTCGAAATCTTTAAAAAAAATTCTCAATATGGCCCTCATACTCCTTTATACAAAACAATCATTGGATGAATTTTGTAGAAATTATCTGTGCTTGTATGTATCTGTTGTTTTGTGTCTATGCAAGGTCGCACAATTAAAAAATAACTGCTGCGCTCCACTGCTTTTCTTCAAGTCAGTGACGCGAGCCTGAGGGCGGGGAAATTTGGCGACTCAACCAGCAAGTCCTCCGAAGGGTAGACCGTCCCATTTTACAAAAACTGGACCATCTCACTCAGGGTCCTCAAGTCCACAGAATGGCAGTGCGCTCAGTTAGGCACGCTTGAGCACGCTCAGCCTTATGCGGTCTCTGAAATGAGACACAGCCACAATCTTACTTCTGAAGTGGCAGCAAATTTTTAGTGAAGTTTTGAGTGTTGTGTTGTTTTACCCTCTTCTAGTGATTTTATTGTTGATCTTTTTAACCAGAAACTCACGGCAGCACTTGATGCTGTTGCACCTCTAAAAATGAAAAAGATTTAAACGAACATAAAACCTGCTTGAAGTACAAATGATGCTCTCAGTTTGAAAAGAAAATGCAGAACAGCTGAGAGAAGATGGAGGAAAAAACAAACAGTCAACTATCTGATATTTCGTGAACTAATCATCACTTACAATGGGGCAGTAAAACAAGCAATACAAGAGCATTTCTTAAAATTAATCACTGACAATCACATTATCCCAAAAATCCTTTTTTCAAGCATTGACCAATTAACTAACCCTGTTTTAAACCAAACCTTTAGGTCTGATTTGTCATGCGAAGACCTTCAATCAACTTTAGAAGTAAAATTGATTTTATCAGGTCATATTTTTAATCTGTAAGCCTGTCAGTTTTATCCCTTCTGAGCTGTTAAATTAGGAAACACTGGAGAAGTTTGTCGTTGCTTGAAAAGGTTGAAAAAGGGCTTTTATCATTTAAAGAACATCTCCAGAGTGCCCCAGTTTCTATCTCAAGTCATTGCAACGACTCTTATTCATGCTTTTATCACTTGTAGAATTGACTATTGCAATGCCCTCTTTTCTGGTCTTCCTAAAAAAACATTTCACAGCCTCAGCTCCTACAAAACTCAGCTGCTAGGATGCCACATCACACCAATTTTCAAGTCACTGCATTGGCTATTTGTGTCTTTTAGAGTAGATTTTAAGGTTCTTTTATTAGTTTTAAAAGCTCTTGATGGTCTTGGTCCTTCCTATTTATCTTATTTGCTTTTACCATATGAGTGAAACAGAACCCTCAGGTCTTCAAGTAGTTGTCTTTTCAGTGTTTTAAAAGTAAAAACCAAAACATGCTGTGAATCATTGTTACAATATTATAGTCCCCATCTGTGGAACAGCCTACCTGCAGACCTGAGAGCAGCACCAACTGTTAATATTTTTAAAGTAGGGTTAAGCCCTACCTTTTTAGTCCAACTTTTAATATTTTGTTTTAATCTCTTAAACAGCATTACGTGATTTTACCCTATTTTGGTTCTAGAGTACTACTTTGTCTTGTATTACCTCTTTTTATTTATTATTTTAATTCTATTTTTTGGTTTTAAGACTGTTTTATTTTAATCTACCTTTAATGCTTTTTTACCTTTATTATGCCGTATCTTATCAAAGTTTTATTGCTTTACTCTTGGGTCCTAGAGTGTTTGCTAATTTTTAACTCAAGATAGCGTTTCCTCAGCCATTTTCTGAAATTTGAAGAGTCCTCACCTGTTATTTTTGTGTCTGTGTCTTTGTGACAGTGTTTAAGTGTTGTATGTGTTGAATGTGAGTTGTGAGGGTGGGTGGAGTGTTGTATTTGTGTTTTTATCCTGCTTGAATGAACAGCACTTTGTGCAATATTTTTCATATGAAAAGTGCTTTATAAAGAAAGTTTGATTGATTGATTGATTTTTAGAATGTGGAAAATACAGGGGAATTATTTGTTAATGGTTTGATTTAGGTGAAAAATAAATAATAGTTTTCTCCCTTGTTTCTTTCAAGATGGCTTTTGGATTCTGAAGTTCAGCGGAAGACCATTCCAACCTAACAGCATTCGATTTAATTGCATACCCAATCTCTTCAAAAACAAAATGATACTGACTCTAAACACCCCCAAAAACTGAATGGATGAAATTTTCTCTCTTTCCTCCTTATTTAAAGAGCACAACTGTCTTTCACTCATTTAGCTACAGAAATGGATGAAAAAAGTTGGAGTGGTTTTTGGTAGCCACAAAATGAAAAAATGGGAAACTGTGTGTACCTCTTTCAAACATGCTCTTGTATTAAATTAAGTGGAAGTAGAAACACCCTACCACCTAGCAAATGTGTTATGCCTCCTTATGATACAAAGTTTTGACTGAAGGTTATCATTACACAGTGAACTTAATCTATGAAGCTGTGTAGATATATTTTTCTTTTCTTAATGGTAACTTTCTGTTAGACATAGATCAACGAGTTGTCATTTAATTTTAAAATGAGGATTAAGGATTTGTTTTTCCTAGTCCTTACACATTTTAGAGAATGTTTTTAAACTAAAAGGTCTTCAAATGAAGACTTATCCCACTAGAGAACAAAGCCAGAGAACTGGGCTTCACTATTAAGTTCTCAAGTCACTCCTGGCCTCTCTATATGTTCAGTCTCAAGATGCTTACACTGTTGCTTCTTTTGCAGCATCGTCCACAAACATTTGTTTGAACAAAAATTTTGATTTGTATTGACAGCTTGATGTCTCAAGAAGGAAGTTAGCAAAGCAAGCACATGCTGCAAATTACATAAATGCCAATTTTCAGAGCAGCAAAATATTTTGATCATTCCTTGACTATGTTAAGTGTGTAATAATGATTTAGATTTACCAAATGGATTGTACATCTAGCCTGCATTTTATAAATTCATTATTTCAGTTTGTTTGGGCCAGATTCTGTTGCCAATGTTTAAGACCATTTAAGTTAATCGGTTGGCAATAGAGAACTGCCACTCCAGCCCAGATGAAATCCAGGCACATTTCTATTATGGCAAAGGTGCCCAATCCATTCTTAAAAATTTAATCACTGCTCTGTCAGTGACATGTTGTATAAATCAATGCTTGAAAATAATGGTGTTGAAATTTTTTAAGTCGAAAATTGTATGAGTCTACCATGGATCGATCATCTCTTAGAACCGCATGCTGTAGAATCGCTTAAAAAGGTGCATATGGGTTAAATCTTTTGATGTTCCTTAGAATAAAAACTTGTTAAATATCAATCAATGCAATGCTATGAATAGTTGCTTTTCCTTTTTTTGGGTGTGTGTGTATGTGTGTGTGTGTGTGTGCTTGTGCGTGCGCGTGTGCATGTTCCTGTTTGGGTTTTGGGAGTAGGTTGGGGTTGCTACTCGGTGCATACCTTGTTTAACCCATTTGTCAAAGCTATGCACTTGGGAGCAAACCCTTCCAAAATCGACAATTTCTTACTTCTTATCTGAGGAGGGAAATTATCATTGAACAAGCAACACACACTCCCACAACTGTGTACATTCATACACTTAAACACAAAATCAAATGGCACAAATAGTTGTAGCAAAGATAATTTCACATACAAATAATACATTTTATAAAAGTTTTGTGTGTGTCTTTGTGTGTATATATGTATATATATATATATATATGTGTGTGTGTGTGTATAAATATATATATTTAAATGTATGTTTGTGTGTATATGTGTGTATATATATATATATGTGTGTGTGTGTGTGTGTGTGTGTGCATACGTCCGTGTGTATGTATAGTGTATATATATAAATATATATATACACACACACAC